>VZRW01009207.1:22827-71422 GCA_013398125.1 Aegotheles bennettii
GGTATGCTTGCTTGTTTGTTTTATTTCAGTACATACTTTCTGCGGAAGATATTAATGTGGTTTGTTGCTGGTTTATTGGTACTTGTCATAAAGGGACTTCTCCCCTCCTGCCCTTGCTGTGACTGGCCTAATAGTCTTTCTTTATCAAGGTTGTTGGAATGTAAAGCTGATTTGAATGCTTCTTCCTGGGGTAATGAGTCATACTTCGACTTCAGTAGTATTTCCATCATGATGCAGGCTTTTTCAAGACATTTGCTTTTCACATCAAGAGGTTATGCCAAGATACCACACCAAGGAGGGGGAAAAATGTCTGTTGTTCATTCCTGGAAAGTGGCTCACTTCTGAGTCACTTGGCTTCTGTTCAGAAGGCAAAATGAGGGAAGATCTCCTCATATCCAGCTTTTCCTGTGGCAAAATCTGGAATTGTGAGCATTGGGAGGCAGTTGCTGCAGGCTCAAAGCAAAACAGCCCTCTCTGCTAATGTGAATGTTAATCGGTGTTTTCTTGAGTCCCAGAAGTTGGAGGCATCCAGCTAGACCTGAAAACAGATCAGAAAGCAGTTTGACTTCTGGTGGCCAGAAGTGAAATTTAAGCAGAGGTAAAACTTAACTTCTGTGTGAAAAAACTTTGCACTAATACAATGAGAATTCTGCATCATGAGTTCTAAAATATTTCCAGAATATCTTGTCACAATGAGCATTAAAAGAAACATTAATGGTGATACTTGGAATAAGTAAGCAGTTGTCTAAGTATTCCTGACCTATTTATCGAGCGGGAAAGGAAATGGATTCGATGAGAGCAAATGTTCTTCTATCAGGGTGATCTTTGCATTAGCATCTGTCTTATGCCTCTGGCAAACTGGCAAGTTATTGGTCAATGTGTAGCCTACCCGTGCACCTGGTGCAAACAGCTCATTGTCCTTTAATGTGGTTACGTGCTGGTTCAGTGGCTCTGCGTTGGAAGCCTCAAGAGCAGAGCATGTGGAGAGCAGAGGTTTAGGCCAATTCAACAAAACCTGTTCCTTGACAGAGAGCAAGAAGAACTCCAGATGAAACTTGGCTTTCTGTGGTTGGGTCTGGCTCTGATATGGCCTTCGCCTACTAGAGACAGCCAGGCTGTCAGGATAATGTCTGGAGAGATGAACCAGGTATTCACCAGTACCTCTTAATGTGAGCCTGAGCCTGTTTTCAGTGACAGATGAGAATACAAGGAATACATGCAGCTGTTGTCCACAAACAGGTCTTGTTCTTGAATTCTCGGGTACCTTCTTTTTTTCTTTTTTTTTTTCTTTTTTTTTTTCATTTTTTTCCTTTTTTTTTTCTTTTTTTTTTTTTTTTTTTTTTTTTTTTAGTATGGAGCTCTGATAGTTATCCTGGGCTTTTCTGTAGAAAGCCAATGTGCTACAGCAAGTCCTCCAAACACTGCAGACTGCCCTTCTGGAGAACTTGAGCATAAAATGTTTGAATGCACATTTCAAAAGTTGTGCTGCTCATAATTGCTCTGACTATCCTAGATGAAGATGGATTAGACTTCCCTCACTGCTGAAACACTCCCTCTCCCCGTGAGACATTTTATTTATACAGGAGAAGAAGATGCAGATAGTGGACTCTAGCAAGGAATTATTCTTTGCTTGCTTGCTCAGATTTTAAACATCCAGACCTTTCTGATGATAGATGTTTAGTTTGTGTGCCTTGAAAGATCATTGCAGCTGGAATTACCTAGTAGATTTGAGTGATGCAAATGTTCTGAGTGAGAACATCATCGCAGTGGTATTCACTCCAGGTTGGTTATAGTTCTGTATGTTGTGTAGTTGACAGCAGGTTGCCTTTTTGATGTGATTAGCAGGAAGCTAAATCCAGGTCACTAGGATTGAAACTATGTAAATGCTGACTTCTGGGAAGAGGACATAAGAGAAGCAACCATCTGGAGGACACTGAATCCAGAGATAGGAGGGCAGAAATTCTGAAAGCTGACATCTGTGCTCTGTACAATCCTATTCCAGCACAGTGTTTACATGTTAACATGTGTTGAATAAATGGATGAACAATCTGCTGGGCTTCTTTCAAATAGCTATGTATCTGAACAAAGTTAGATTTGTACACAGATGACCTTGAAAAGTCATTGTACTTTCATTTCAAGGGCTTATATTCAACAGCTGTTTGTTTGGGTTAGGAGCATTGAGAAGTATTTTGTCCCATGGTTTTGGAAATAGGGTGAAGCTTTATCCACCAGAATAACCAGTATTACCAACTCTACATTGAGTGCTGTACTGTTGAGTGGAGATGGGTGCAATTAAGTCTGCTGTGTAAAATCCCAGCAGCAGAATTCTGTCCTCTGTCCTGAGTTCTGCTTCTAGGTACTTCTCAGGTACAAAGGGTGTTGATGGGCCTTGTACTTTCCTTAAAAGTCAGTCTCGGTGCTAGGTTTTCAAAAGTTTGCCTTGCATGGCAATACTCTTTCCTTCATAGTCAGATCTGGCTCATTAGAATAGGGCTTTGATGGTAGAGAAAGCAGCTGAGGAGCTGGTAGGGCTCTCATTTTAAATCCTGCACGAGTACTGAAATCTGTAGCCGAAGTGGAGATGAGTCTATTTTATCACAGTTGCACCTGATATGTATGTGTCAGTACACTTTGGTATCTGACATACTTGTGAATCAAAACAGCTTTATTGTGCTGATTTATTGTGTTGATTAGCCTGTAAGTTATTGTGTCTGTATCTAGTTACACTATAAATCTTCCTGTTTCTCATTGGGCCATGAATCAATTACTGTTTGCTGTCAGAGTGATAAGGAACCTCATATGCCTGTGTTGCCACAGATGCTGTGAGCTCCTTGCGTGTAAAATGTTAAAAAGCTTTCCCAGTAGAGGTTGAAAAAATAATGAGATCCACATGACTTAGTGTTTGTTTCTTGTAGGCTAGGACTCTTTCTGCATGCTGAATGTAGGCAAGATGTGTTCCTACTATGGTGCAGGAACCTGCCTTTACTTCCCAACCTGCCCAACAGAGTCTATAGTTCATTGTCTTTCTCCAGACAGCAAAGGAAAAACTTTCTTACAAGTGCTTGACTTCAAGGAGTCTTTTTGCACCTGATATTTGTTACACAACTGTTGCAAGAGGACTTATATTTTGCTTTTCCTATTTCATACAAAGAAATGTTGCAAAAGGGATATAAATGGTGGTGTGTTTATTGGTGCCTGGTGACACAGGTGTGCTTGATTTGGGAAAACAGGTTTTTTTATGTAGTCAGAATGTTTTTTGTTTGTTTTTTTTAAGAGTGAAACTACATTGTCTGACCTCTTGTTACCACATGCTTTAATTTGAGATGAAGATAATACCTCTTGACATCTGTACATTGTAGAAAAATCTGATTGTTTTGTTGTCTGTTGCATCCTCTTGGAAGGAAAGCTGTAGAAGCTTACCGATTGGGTTCTGTAAGCAAGTAGTACTGTCCTAAAAGTTTCCTTTTGTTGGCTTCATAGCTGTTCTATTTTCTTGATGGTATATCCCCTAATTCTTTCCAACCTTACCGCAGGAATACCGTGCATATATGAGTACTGCTGTTGAATTATTTAAGACTACTAAGAGGTTTAGTGTGACTGATGGAAAGGTTACCGTGAGATTATCTGCTTGTCCTGTGGAGCTTTGTCTGTTCTGTATGTGAGTGTTTGTTAGAATTCTTCACCAAATGGAAAGAAGAATGTCAAGTTCAGTCTTGTATCTCATAATCTTGTATTCCCAGATGTCTCAGTTTCTGTACCTTGCTGGTCAGGTTCATGATTTTATGCAGAAGTCCAGACTCCTGGAGCTTGATTCTGTTATAACTGCTCATCTGTGAGAAGAGGAATTATTTGTGTGGGTCTTCCAGCCTGTTAGGAAAATAAGTTCTTTCAAAGCTTCAGTTGTTTCTTCTTCTAGCAGCTAATTAACTAACTAGCACAATTCTATGAAAATATACTTTATCAGCACGAAGAGTTCACAGGATAAAATTGATAAAAATGAAAAATAAGAAAACTCCTGAAATGAACACAGTTTTGGACTCCCTAGTCATTCTGGTAACTATTTTAGCACTTAGAGCAGTCATTGTGAGAGAATGTGTGGAAACCATGAGATACACTTAATCACAAATGTCCTGTTGTCTTCAACTACCTAATTCTTAAATATCAAGTCTGCATTGCGCATCAGTATGTGTAGTGCTAATACTGCTTGTGGTACAAATTCAGCTTTGCTGCCTGTTTTTGAAAGGAACTGTTTCTGATTAAACTTTTAGTAACATTACTTTTCTTTACAAATACTCTTCCAATATATTAAGTAAAAGATGGACTTTCAAGCAAATTTATAAGAAGCTTTATAAAAGAGGCTGTTTGTAAGTATGTGTGTATATATATGTATATATATTCTCCTTCCTACACTTCTTTGCTCTTCCTAGGTTTTAGTTTTTCCTATAGAAACTTTTCTGCCTTAGGATCAAATATTTGTAATCTTTTGAATTGTGGTCCCTGAACATGAATCAGTAGCTTACTACCTTCTGTTTACAGGTAGTGTTTTCTGTGCAGTCTGATGCTTTAGTCCTGTGGGTAAAGGAAAAATGTTGATCACAGGCTCCTGTATTGAAATATACTCACACAGCAGTGGTGTAGCTGTATCTGGCACTGGTTTGTCTTCGTCTGGTTTGACTTGTGGTTTTTTTGTCAAGTCTTTGATTTGGTAGGGTCATGGCTCAGAAATGCACACCTGTTGTAGCAGTGGCTGATGTCACAGTACTGAAAGACAGACAGATACACACCACATTTCTGACTTTAGAAAAAAAAAGGTTTGTCTTTTGATCCAGGAGCTTTGAAGAGAGTATCAGCTGTGTGTTCTTTCTAATACAAGTTTTTCTTAATGCATCAACTTTCTTTGAGCAAAATTCTTTTCAAAAGATAACTGAAAGGCAAAGACTGTATTTAACTGAAAAGGTTTAAAGCACTTTTTTCAAGTAAGCTGCCCCTTAAGGTACCCTTTTCTAGATTTTGCTTGTATTGAAAGGTGGTAATGTGGTTATCATTCGTAACTAGTTATCATAATCTTTCTTGCTTGTATTTAATTGGGTTTGGTGTATATTTCTTCAGGTTTACTGATTTGTAATGTATAATCTTAATATTTTTTTTTCAAGCAATAAGGACACTGTCATATTGTAGACATTTCACAGTACTTTTGAAATGGTTTGGAGCAATTGTCTATAATGTTCTTGCTGATAGATTAATTAATGGATTTTGTTATAGTAATGGAGAGAGCTGCTCTAAATCTTTACTTCATTTTTAGGTTAAAAGTTCTTTCCCTTCTCTCTGAGTCTTATTATTTTTTTTTTAATAACTTAGCAATTTGCTATGATTAATGAAATTTTTGTTTTGGCCTTGCAGCAGTCAGGATGATCACAGAATGGCTGAGGCTGTAAGAGACCTCTTGATATCATCTAAGAAAAAACAGTCTTCAATCAGGGTCAGCTAGAACAGGTTGCCCATAACTTTATCCAGTGAGGTCTTGAATATCTCCACAGATGGAGACTCTACAGCCTCTGGGCAACCTGTTTCAGTGTTTGACCATTATCACAGTAAAAAGGTGTGTTCTTGTGTTCAGGTGGAATTGTACGTATTTTGATTTGTGCCTGTTGCCTCTTGTCCTGTCACTAGGCACTGCCAGTTAAAGTCTGGCTCCATTTTCACTCTCTTCTGTTAGGTATTTATCTGAATTGATAAGTTCCCCATTGAAACTTATTTTCTCTGATAAGGTCCCAGCTCTCTCAGCCTCTCCTCATATGGAAAACACTCCTGTTCTACTATCAGCTTCACAGCTCTTTGCTGGACTTGCTCTAGTATGCCTATGTCTTCTCATGCTGGGGAGGTGAGAACTGGATCTAGCAGTCCAGATGTGGCCTCACTAGTGCTGAGCAGAGGGGAAGAATCATCTCCCTTCACCTTCTTTCAACACTTCTCCTAGTGCAGCCCAGTTTAGTATTGGCCCTCTTTACCATGAGGGTCCTTTGCTGGTTCATGTTTAACTTTCTGTCATACAGGACCCCAAAGTCCTTCTTTGCTGAGCTGCATTCCAACCAATTAGCCTGAAATTTTCCAGCATCTCCAGGTCCCTCTGAATGACAGCAGAGCCATCTGGTCTATCACTCCCTCCATCCAATTTTGTATCAGTAGATGGAGTGGCCTGGCTTTATCTAGCCAAGGCCCTGCAAACTCCAAAGAATGGAGACACCTCCCACAACCTGCCTGGTGAGCCATCCTAGGGCTGCACTACACACTAGGGAAAGAAAGTTTCCCATGTGTCCCGCTTGGACCTCTCAAGCTGCATCTTGTGTCTGTTTCTCCTTATTGCAGCTCCTGACACTGCCCAAGAAGGGTTTGGTTCTGATTGCCCTTCAGACAGCAGAAAACTGCTGTTACATCCCCCTTGACGTTCCTCTCATCAGAATAACCAAAACCATCTCTCTTTATCATAGGTCCCAGGACCCTGATGTCTTGGTAGCTCTGCACTTACTCCTTTCTAATTCTATGAACTAGCCCACTCCTTGCATGCTTCTTCTAGGGAGTGTGCAGACTGGACAGAGTAGGACTCGCCTCTTGTTGGATGTAGCCTCCTTGGGGCCAAGGGTGAACGCATCACAGCTTGCCCCTTGATTTGCTAGCTGCATTCCTCCTAACAAAGCCCAGTTTTTGGTTTGCTGTATTCAGAAAGGCAGTACACTGCTTCTTTCTGGGAAGCTTCAATGAGTTTTCTTTTTGATAAGGTCCGTGTTAATTTAAAGAAATACATGGTCCTTAATAGACTGTGTGCTAAGCTCTAGTTATCAATGCTTTTGTTTGGTGTTCTTACTTTAGTCCTAGCTCGTTCTCTGCTGATATTCTGCAGAGTTAACTGCAGAGAATTTTTTTATTAGAATATATAGTTGTACTGTGGGTTTTATTTTTTATGATCTTTGTATGTTTGCATTGCACTTCTGAGTGATCTGCTCTTGAAGAGCTAACTGCATATCCAAATTTAAGCAGTCTTGAAGATTTATGTACAATTGTTTGCAAGTGTGCTTTACACAGGCTGACAGGTATTGTGTGCTTCCTGTAATCTGGCTCTGTGCAAGCTGGGGAATGTTGGTGGAGGCATCAGACTGTTTGTGCTGTGGTTGTTAGCCGGAGCAAACTTTTACTTCCAATCAGTTACCAAATGTAGAGGTAGAACTTAGAAGTCTTGTAGAACCTTGCCGTCTGTATATTTGTGTGGCCATTAAGGAGGAGATGGAAGTTGAACGTTCTAAAATTATTGACCATGATGATAAGGCATAATTAGTGGTGATGCTGATGTGATTTTTCTTTTTTACCAACAGAGTTTCAGAAGCAGGAAGGCATGAAGACCCATCAGGAAGACATGCAGCTCTATGACACACCCTATGAACCAGAAGGCAGTAGTGTGGAATCTGATTCTGAAAGTGTGATGAGTCACCATTTACGAGAAAGCAAACTGCCACAGGATGATGACAGGCCTGCAGATGAGTATGATCAGCCATGGGAGTGGAACAAAGTCACCATCCCTGCTCTTGCAGGTAGGATTTTTAAATCCCAACCAGGAAATTCTCTCTCACACTCATAGCATAAGTACTTGCTTTGGGAGAATTCAAGTATTTCTGCTCTTTTGGGGTGTGTGTGTGGAGAAATCTCTGAAAAGCACAATCTTTACCTGCTGCAGAAATGTGGAACATCATTCTTTTTGTTTGATGCTTCAGTTGACCTGTTGTCAACCATCTCGGCACTTGGTTCATGTTAATAAAAATTCTGTTGCACTCCTTGTCCCTAACCCCATTTTAATGGACACAATGTAGGTAGTGTTTATTGTTAAGTTAGTCTGTAATGAGGGAGTTGCTCTGCAAGGTCCTTACATTTTGGGGCAGTTCTTAGAAGGCCAGACAAAAAATAGCTTTATAACATGCATGCAGTAACATGCTTTACTCAGTGATGAGTTTCTTGGTATTTGGTGTATTTTCATTATAATTGAAAGCATTTCTATGGATATGTAGAATCACAGAATCACAGAATTCTAGGGTTGGAAGGGACCTCGAAGGATCATCTAGTCCAACCCCCCTGCCAGAGCAGGTTCACCTAGAGTACATCACACAGGAACGCATCCAGGCGGGTTTTGAATGTCTCCAGGGAAGGAGACTCCACAACCTCTCTGGGCAGCCTGTTCCAGTGCTCCGTCACTCGCACAGTGAAAAAGTTTTTCCTGATATTCACGCGGAACCTCCTATGCTCCAGTTTACAACCATTGCCCCTTTTTTGATTAATCCTTTTGAATTGCTGAAGTTCTCCCACATCAGAACTTCTCAGTCAGGGAGATCTGACACAGCTGTTTTCTGTCTCAGTGAGTGTCTGTGCTTGGTTGTTTACACAGCTCTTGTTTTTCCTTTCTCTTGCTTTGCAGAAATGTCTGAGGGGGGCTTGAGTGAGAATGTGATTCTAGAGGCCAAGGCTTTTTCTTTTGTAGAGCCTCTATGTGCGCAGCTGTATCAGTTGGTCTGACCATGTTCTGGGATGCTCCTGTGGAGTGCTAGAGTCACACATGCTCTAAGATTTCCCCTCAATGCATGTTCTAGTGAGAAGCTGTTTCTAGGAGCAGAGTTGTTCCCCTTCCTTTTTTAGGAGATACCTTGTCAGAAAGCTTGAAAAGGAGGGTTGTGTGTGGTGATGATTGTGGGGATGAGGAGGGAAGGAAAGAGATGTGTCTCTGGGAGGGAACATGGAAGAAGCCTGAGAGCAATGATTAGTAGTCAGTGTACATTTACCCTGGGTATATCCTGCTTGACAAACCTGTTTTCTTTCTGCGTTGAAACTACTAGATCTGTTAATGAAAGGAGAGCAGTAGGTGTCGTCTGTGTTGACTTTAGCCTTCAGCATGTTGTGCTCTGGCATTAGCTGTGTTACCTGATTTAGAATGCTGTAGATTACTAGATGCATGAAAACCTGTCAGGGTCATTGACCTCAAAGGGGTTGGGCTTAGTGATTCATACTCTTCCTGGAATCTGGCTACAAGTGTGATTCCTCAGGGGATCTGGTCTGGAACCCTTCCTGTTCAACATCTTTATTAGTAACCCAGAGGAGGAAGAGAGGAAGTGCACCTCATGAAGTATGAAACAATATCAAATGGGATGAGGGGGTGTGTGCACAGCTGCCATTCAGGGAATTGGACAGAATGGAGAAATGGACTGACAACAAGCTTATGAAACTCAAACCTGGACAAACTCAGACCTGCATATGGAGTGGACTAACTCCTGCAGTGATACAGACCGAGGACTGGCTGACTTGCTGGGATATAGCTTTGCTGGAAGGGGCTTAAAGAGTCCTGGTGAAAGTGGACTAAATGTGGCTAGCAGTGGTGAAGGCTAGCAGCATCCCAGCCTGTGTGAAGAGAAGCATAGCTGGTAGATCAAGCGAAGTGACTGTTCCTCTTGACTTCACATTTCTTGCACAACATGTGTAATGCGATGTCCAGTATTCTGATGCAAGAACGGTGTTGATAAATGTTGATATCAGCAGAGAGCAACCAAAATGACAGAAAACTGCAGCATGTGACTTGTGAAGAGATGCTGAGAGAACTGGGCTTACTTAGCCTGGAGAATAGAAGGCTTTGGGAGGATGTAATAGCAACCTTCCAATGCATATGAGCATTCAAGAAGACGGAGCCAAGTTCTTCACAAATGAACAGGTGTGTGGTGGGAAGATGAGACATAAGTTGAATCAAGAGAGGTTCTGATTTCATATGGGGAAATTTTTTTCTCCCTGTGAGGACAGTCAAGCATTGCAATCAATTGTTCAGGAAGCTTTTGCAGTCTTTAGATTTTTTTTTTCATCCTGCGTGAGGGGATTTTTCAATAAAGTTCTGGACAACCTGATCTGATCACATATTAGACCTTGCCTTGATCAGGTTGGACTGAACAGTTCCCAGTCCTTTCCACCTGAGTTATTCTATGATTTTACAATTCTGTGTGCCATGGTATTGCCACATTACAGAAATTAGAAGTAACTTCTCTTCATAGCTATACAGGACTACTGTTCTGTAAGCAGCCTGTTGGGACAATAGCTGTCCTGGGTGCTTCTGACCATATTTCCCTAATAGGTAAATGGATGTGGGTGGCAGAAATGTGTTTCTCTTCTAGCGCAGTGGAGTAGAGCAGTGGCAATCTGTTGTGAGAGTGATTCTGCCTCTCTGCATCATTTGTTCTTTACATCTTTACGTTGTGGTTGATTTGGGTTTGTTTCCAAGCCAAGCTGATGCCTGCAGTATCCATCCTGTGAAATATGGCTGGGGCAAGAGAGACACATAGATGAACCTGAAGCAGCTGCTTGAAAAAACCCTCTTTCTTAGCATCTCCTTTCCTCTTGCTGGGCTCCTATGGAACAGGAGGGGAGGCTGGGGAAAACTGATCTCTGCTTTCTAGCAGCATGGTTTGCTCTGGCATGTGAGCTGCTAATAATCTTGCAGCGTTCCAGGCTCAGTCACTTTCCCATTACACATATTGTGGTAGTTCTTTTTGAGCCTGGATCTAAACCAGCATTCAGTTTGGCTGGATGCTATGCAGGGAAAGTAGTTTCTCTCCCTAAAGAGTATGAACACAGAAGTCTAACCTGCTTGTGTGGCTTCTAGTAGGATATACACTTCTGCTGCTGAGCTCTGTCTGGTGGAAGCAGGCTTTGGTTCAGGCTTGCCTGAGCTGACTCATCCCTTTTGCTGGACCAATTAAAATACTTGCAAGACTTGTGCTGGGAGATTGCCTGGCTGTGAGATCCTGGCTATGATTTGGGATATCTGTTGTGAGTCAAGATATGATACTCAGAGATGTGCACCGCTAGGTTTCCAGTGCCACAGTGGCTGTTTTGCAGATGCTGAATATCAATCTGGCATATGTGTATAAAGCCTTCTGCTCTGGGCTTCTGCTATGCCATTGCTGTCTGCCCCAGTTCAGCAGATAATTCCATACCTTTTCATGTGTCCCTATGGTGGCAGAATGCTGCCTTTGCCTACAGAATATGTGGAGCATACCTGGTCCCACTCTGTTGCCTTCTTACATCTCCTTGGGATTTCTCTTCTCCCACATTCACACATCTGCTTCCTATCTCCCAAGACCCTCTCCTATTAGCTGTGTGTGCATTTCTGGACACAAGAAGAATGATGCACTTCTTCATTCATCCCCATCCTTCTAGTCGGGGTTAGGCCAGATGCCATGGGAGTGTCTGGGTGTCTACAGATTGCTGTTGAAGAGCTCCTGCAAGGAAGCTGAACAGTTAATTCTTGCTGACTGTGTTAGCTGAAAGGCTTCCAGTTATTTTTTGCCAATCTGTCCAGGGTTTGCATGGCTGGAGTCATGTTCAGCCATTCTTGCATGTGTCCTTGGACATTTTGAGGTTAGAGCTAGTTTTGAGCAAAGAGTATTTTATTTGAAGGTGACAGGTTAAGTAAAGCCCTTGGATTGCTTAAAAGGGCAGGAAGAACAAATGCTTGAGCAGGTGACACTGAAGTCTTTGAAGGTAGAATTCTTTAGGGCTGTTTATCTCTCTGTAGCTTGTTTCTGTAGTTTAGCATAGTTTCTGAGAGTTGTTTTTCCTTACATAACTAGTTTTCATAATTTTCCAAAGGCTAAGAGTAATATCAGAGCTATTGTGAGCTTCCCACGCAATAATAGTGATTATGTGCTACCCAGAACGACTTTTTCCTTCAAAGAATGCAAAATACCTGAACCAGAAACTTCATTATTTAGCAACACTGAGATACAAGCTGTGGGACCAATACATGTCTGTCTGCAGTGAGATCACACTTTACAGTTTTCTCAATTAGTAATACAGCAGTCACAGAAAAGGGATTATTAGTTTTAAAAGTTATTGTCTTAATAGTCATATGGGTGCATACAGAAATCTTTGACCTTATTCTTCTTGTATTGTGTGTATTACATAAAATGTCTGATTCTTAATTCACTGAATCCAAAGAGCAAATTTATTAGTTTCTATTGCATACCTTTTTGTGCACAACTCATTTGGCGTTTGTGAAGCCTTTGAGCTCTATAATCATCTTTGTGCTCACTTATTTGGTCTTTATCAGGTAAATTCTGAAATGGTTTTTCTGAGTGTGTGTTTTAAAACAAAGAATCTTTGTTTTGTCCATTTTTTTCTTTAGTTTTTAGTTTGCCTACATGTGACCGTAAACTAATAAGACACAATCCATCCAATATGAGATTTTATGATTGGCCTATGTTTAAACGTTCTTCTAAGCATTATGTAGTTAATTCTTATGAAAGCACACTAAATTAAACTGTTGCTTTATATGATACGGTCGAATTCCTCATGGGGTCAGCATGCAGAGTTCTGTTTTAAAATGCAAAGAGAGTAAATGTTTTTGAGATTAAACACATTTCTTTGATTGCATCTGTCATTCATTATAATGAAGTATGTCTTAGGTACCTGGTTGTTTGTTACAAAGGAATGCGTAAGGATTGGCTGCAAGCATAGATTCAAGTTACTGTCTCTATCTGGTATCTCTACACTTAATCTAACTCCTAGATATTATAAATGTCTAAAATAAGGAAAGAAGAGGTCCAGCTTATAAGTTTGAAACAGTGGGAGGTTTGCAGTGGAGAGATATTGACCCTCTGCTGAGATGCGTGAAGTCCTTTTCTGACTTTCTGTGTACCATGGTTCTGTAATGTGGCTAGCTAATATAGCTACACCAGGTGGGTTTTTTTCAGTTCTTAGCTGAGGTGAATTTCTCTGAAGAGCACAGTGTTGATCTGTGTGGAATCAGAAATTCTAGCAATGGTCTACGGTCCCACTTTGCAGGCCCACAGCTACCATCTCCCAGCTGTTTAGAGTTGTGGAGGCTGTGAACCTGAAGGAATCCTCTGCTAAAACTTTACTATTTTGAGAAGTTCATCTGAAGGGAACATTTGTGATGTGGGGTGCAGACACAAAGAGACTTACGTAGCCAATGTTTTGGTCAGGTGATATACCTAGGAAACAAACCATAATGGCAAGCAACACTAGAATTATCATGAAGTTAATTACTCATTCAAGTCTTTTAAGAAAACATTTGTTCCTCTGCCATGATTTCAAGATTTATTGCTGAAGTGTGGATGGATAAACCCGTTTATCTCCAAACTGGAGTTTGGGATGTGTCAGACTGAAAGTGTGCACAAGCTGTGAAGTCTCCTCAGGTCAAGAGGAGTGTGTCTTCACTGTGGCTCCTAAGCGTGGGGCTGAGGCTGGTGTCGTGCTGACATTTGTGGAGCAGGCTATGTACAGCTTTCCTCAGGGACTTCTGCTCTTAACTGAAGCACTGAGAGATGTGTCTCTGTGTAGAAGAGCAGGAGTGCAACATTTTGACTATCTGCAGCTTGAGTGCTTTTACAAACAGATTCGGTTTTGTTTCATTGGAGGCTGTACAGCCAAAGCTGAAATGTGTTTTTGATGGCTTTCATGGGAAGTGGGCAGGTCTTGTTAGATGTCCTGCCAAGCTGGCCAAACTGGTTTGCCCAGAAGAGCTGAGGTTGGCAAAGGAATCGGAACAAAGTAGTGCATAACCTGGTGCATAACCTGGCTGGAAAAGGAGATTGCAACACCAGAGAGCCCATTCGGGAATGTCGGGCTGACACTGGCTCCTGTTTGAGTGTGTGTGAAATTGGGTCTTTACAGGCTGTCATGTGGGGACAGCAAACCTTTAGGTCAAGAAAATGCCTGTGAAGTCTATAGAGCCCATTTTAGTATTGCTTCACAAAACAAGTGGAAGATCTGGATGCCAAACTTGGTGAACTCTGCTAGCTGCAACTGCTGTTGCACAGAAAGCTGGTGCCTTGGACCCTGGGGGACTTGAAGTGAGGGAGTTCTGGTCTGCCACCACCAAAGAGGTATGATAGCAGCTACAGGGAGAGAGATCCCACAGAGAGAGTGAGGAAGGGTCAGGTATGCAGTCGGTTCCATAACTATAATGGCTATGTAAACAGAAGTACCATAGCAATAAAGAACTTAACACTCCCAGCTGCATGGAACTGAGCTTCTGAACCTTTGCTGTAAATACTGCAGCTTTGGTTAGGAGCAGATTTGTAGCAGCTGAAACTCAGTCCTCATAACAACATTGTGTGGGTTGGTGCCTGACAGGGTTATCAGACTTGTCAGTTTAATGTGCCTGGATATCCCTTTCAGGATGCTTCTTCCTGCCAATTTAATTCACCAAATAAATAAATAAATAAGTAGAACAGGAGTCCAGAAACATATCTCAGCTTTTCAGACACAGAAAACATTGAAAAGCATCTGAATTTAACTTTGTGCTGTTTTTGGAGAACAGATCCTACTTCTAAGCATCATGTTGTAAAGGTATTGCTGTTTACAATCAGAACTGCGTTTCGTGTTTGTTTTGTGAACTGATATTTCTGGTGTCTGAAAGATGTTCCATGGTCAAAAGCTAGCATTAAATTCAGCAATATTCACAGAGTTCCCGAATCACATCTGGGTGTTTTCCCTGCAGTTGAAATAGTAGTGCTGTTCATACATGTCACTGGCAAGTACACACATACAATGTTTCTCCTTCTTATGCTAATGAGCTTTCATTATCCATTAAGGAGGTTAAATCTGAGTTTCCATTTTAAGAAATAACCAGCATATTTCTGCCATTTGTGCTTCAGAATATGATTTAATACATCTGTCCAATTTTTGCAATAATTTGTGACTACTTTCTCTGATTAGAGGAGGAATTTGAAAGTATCCTAAGCCCCATAAGGAAAGCATATAAAAATAAAAAAAAAAATAAAAAAGAAAATACCCCCCCACACACATTTTCCATGTTCAACACATCTCTATTCTGTATGCAAAATCTTTTTGAACATTACAGCTGTCTTGCTGCTGTATAGCATTGCTTTAAAACAGTAAGTACTACCAGCTACATGCCTAACTGGCTGTGTTTTTTAGTAAGTTGAGTTCTAAATGCATAAGATCTACAACATGCTGTTTTAGGGAGTCCCTTTAATTGTCCTTGTAACGTTTTCTCTGATGTTGCTGTTGAAACTCATGGAAGAGCTGATTACGCTGTATGTGTGTACAGCTAAGTTTTTTCTGCCTGGTCCGCAGTAGATTACCTTAAAACAACAATCCGTCTGCAGGTGGGAGTGTTAGGTTTTGATGAAGATGCGAACCACAGACGGCAGCGAGAGTCAGGAATATGGGGCGGGTAGCTCCTTTCACTGTTTCTGTCAATATTCTGTCCTTTAATTTTTTGAAATTATAGTCGTTAGGTAGAATCTTATAATCATACAATGTGCTGAGTTGGAAGGGACCCTCCAGGATCATCGAATCCAACTCCTGTCCCTGTGTAGAACACCCCAAGAATCACACCATGAGCCTGAGAGCATTGCCCAAATGCTTCTTGAACTCAGGCAGGCTTGCATTTTCACATCCTTCTTTTCAGAGTTAAACATCTAAATTCATTCATGGTCAAGTAAGTCTTGTTTAGAAACAGTTTTCCTAGCTGTGCGTATGGTGGCACTTTGGATGGCTGCTGAAATTAGTTCATAATGGTAGTACCTTGAGACCCTTGGCTGCAGAATAAATGGAGACAGCATGATTATATCTCATGTACAGTTTTGGCCTACCTACTACAGCTAAGAGTAGCAATGAAGATACCATGGCACAACTTCTGGTTTAATGCTAGCAACCAGAGAGAGAGTCGTTGCTCTAAGTTTTACACCAGGGAACACTGCTTTGAAACAAAGAAGCTCAGGCTCCTGGCTAGGAAAATGGCAGCAGGGGAGGAGTGAATCTCTAATTATAAATGTATAAGTGTAGAATGAGGATGCTATCCTTAATATGTGCTTTGCTACAGATGTTGCAGTGCTCCAAGAAATTACAGCTTTGCAAAAAAAGTCATATTGCTTTTCTTGGAATAAAATAGTTTGTGAGAGAAACTAAAAAATGCTATTTTCTGTTTTCATCACTTTGTACCCTAGTGTTTCAAGACAAAAGCTTTGTGCCAGAATCGTATAGTGGATACACTTAATTCATTGCTACTTGCCAGTATTTCTGATGTGGATAGATGAGTGTTAGCTGTCTAGATTTTCGCCCAGATCACTGTTAGGATGATTCCATATAAACTGAGGCAAGTTAGATTCTTGATGTTCACACTTGTTTGTTATTGTAATTATGGCAGGTAACTGAAAGCCTATATTTGTTGCTGTTACTTCTTTAACAGTATCATCTCTTGGAGAAGAAAGTATCAACTGTTAAGATAAACACTATTGTAAAAAGGTTTAGAAAGAGTGTGGATTTTGTTCCTGGAAAAGCAAGAGAGTTTTAGCACCGTATTTTGCATAGTTGGAAACACCTTTACATGATACGTATAACTTTGTAGATAAACCACTAATGCTAGTGAATGTATGTTTATTCTCCCTGTGAAGCGTGAAACCTCTCTTAAGTGCTACAAATATTTTGGTACTTGTTAACCTTGCCTGGGGGGGTAATTATTGTGTATCTTGCAGCCCAATTTAATGGAAGTGAGAAACGGCAAACATCTCCTTCTCCCTCAAATGACCAGCGCAGGCAGTTAAGAGCACCTGGAGGAGGCTTTAAATCCATCAAACATGGCAGTCCAGAATTTTGTGGGATCCTGGGAGAGAGAATAGATCCAACTATTCAACTGGAAAAGCAGATGTAAGTAAGCACAGTAATGCTCTCTAGCTCTTTGCCTCCCCACTTACAGGAGCAGCAAGTATACCAGATCCTGCTGTCCATCTCCCCCTCCTCAGTATCCCCTGTGTTAGTGCTCACAAAAAATATTCTTATTAATCCTGCAAAGTGTAAGTAACTTTTGTGGGGGACCAAGCAGTTACACTGAAAACTCATCTCAGGAACAGAGAACTTCATCTGCCATGTACATGCAGTTATTCCACTTTCAAAAATGTTGATTACATTGGGGGAAATGTAACATAGGGAAAACAGGTGTACATCACATATATACAAATCGTGCTTTAAAGCTGCACAAATCCATCTCTTTGTCGCTGCATAGCATGCTTTACTACCTCAGATGTGTGTAGCTTGCATCTGCCTGTAATACTGTTCCAGGGAGAGACTGATAATACCACTTAAAAATTTTTCAGAAAAGAGACTGTTATTTCTACTCTGGTGATGTCAAATGTAAGGGTGATATTTAGAGGTAGTTTTGTCAGCTCCAAAACTCAAGTTCTCAGGGAATTCCCCGGAGTGAATATCTGGTAGCCTCTGTCCTGCCTCGTTGTTACCCTTCCTTGAACCATTTGTACAGACTGGCTTGTGTGGTGGAGTGACCCACTGTCCTGTATCATACTAAATGTGCAGCCTCATAGAATGGGCCAGAATCTCCTGTTGAACAAGTAAAGAAAAATCTTGTGGAGCAATTTACACAGGTCACACTGATATTTGTGAGCACTGAGAAGTCCAGTGGATTCACACAGTAAAGTCATAAAGCTATGTAAAGCACAGTAAAGAGATAAAGCTATGTCTTGAATCCCTGAAGGGAGTCCTGCCCCAGACACTGTCATTCTAAGTTAGATGCAGAATTTATTTTCACAGGAGAGGGAGGGCATACTTCAGCATGGATGCCAGTATGCTTTTTGTGAGAATACTTTGTTCCTGAGTGACTGTATTGGGAGGATTACCAATCTTTTGAACTTCTGATCTTCAGTAGGAGAGAATTCCCTTTGTCAGTTGCATCTCAGAGAAGGTAGTTCCAGAAATTCATTTTCCTTTGAGGTTCTATTTTTAACTTGCAATATTTGGAAACTTAAGCTTGAAACAGAGAATAATATAATCTGTGTGGTGTCATATTCCGTCTAATCAACCTCAGCCTTTGAATAGTCTGCTCATTGACAGATTGTAGACTTATCTCCAGAGGAAGTAGCAACTACTATTGTGAAATCACTCACTGATACTGTTAGGTAAATGACTAAAAGGCTATAAATTTTACTGTAAAATTTGGTCATCAGACTTCAGTATTTCCAGCCCACCATACCCCAAGCAAATATATTTAAAATACTACAGGAAGTTGAGCATCTCTTAATTAAGTTTTGACTCAAGTATATTGTTGTGTACTTCTTTCTTTCAGTATGTATATCTGCAATTGATAATAATGGCTGAAAACTGCAGAGCACCTTTAATTTTTCAGGTGTTAATCACATGAGGTTCTTTTTGATTCTTCATTATGCAGGATTAAACCTGAAGTGAATGCACGGTTAACAATAATGTGTCATAAAATGGAAAAATTTAGGCTTATTTTACCTTAGATTATTCATAATCATTCAAACTTACCAAGTTTTAGTGATGCGAGACCTCTCCACAACACTTGCCAAGCCATTCCATATTTCTCTGGAGTCTGTTTCTGTAGAGAGGAGTACAAGATCCAGAGAAAAAAAGCATGCAAAGTGACAAGTGGATTTCTAATAGGTAGGTTAGGAAGTTTCCCAAACAGGCAGAAACACCAAGGTGTGATAGTGTATCAAGCAAATATTTCTAGTTGTTTGTGATTAAGGAATCTGTGACTATCAACTTAATAGCTCATGGACCTAGGGAAATTGAATTAATTTGTTCCGTTTCCTCAGTAACAGTGAAGAGTGTTCTGCTGTTTCCATTGTCTTACTGAATCCCTCCCAGCCTTATATACAAGATCTGGTGACTTCCTGTTTTTCTCTGACCAATTCAGAAACAGATTTGTGTTGTGCATTATATGAGCTTTAAAAACTGATTATACTTTATAATTGTTGCAGTTGTCCTGTCTTTAGTGGAGCTATGGCCACTTAGTGGCTGAAACCTGACTATTGAGAAAGTAAGGGGTGTCAGGAAGAACATTCTATAAACTATAATCCAGGATACTTTCAATCCTGGGAGGAGATCCTGATAAAGGTCAAACTGTGTGATTATGTTTGAATTTTGCTTTCAGGTTTGCATTGTGTGCCTGTGTTTTCCAGGATATCTTAGATGACATGCATGTCTTCAGGTTTTTATGTCCCATGCTTTTGCATTAGTATCTTTCACAAGTTGTCATTTCACTATTTTGTGATCATGTTATTGACATTTGAATCTTTGACCTTTCTGCATAAATACCTATATGTTGATATTTGAATAAGACACACCCAGGGCAAACAGCACCAATACAGTTGAAACAGCAAATTAGTCAGGAACTTTAAGCTGATTATCTTTCCAGCTATCTGAAATTCAGTGTCCCATTTACATGGACATGTGATTCACAAGAAATTACACTACTGGATACTGCTGCTTATTCTCAGCTGTAGCCAAAACAGCTTCCAGGCATCACTTCTGAATCAGATGTTCTCCCATTAGCAGTTATCTTCGTATTTTGCTGGTTTTCTTTCAACTGTTTTAATATCAGGTGTTGCTTCCTGGAACCAGGCCTGCGTTTGTTTTCCATGAACCTCTCTGCCAACTGGGGAATACCAGATCTGAAGAATATATGAAATACTTATGTCTGAATATCAGATTTCAGGGTATCTCCCTGGTTTTGGCTAGGTCATATTTTATTTTGGTTTGATTTGGTCCTTTAGGAGAAAGAAAAAAAGAAAAAATGTTTATAGCTAATAGGAATAATCTTTAGAATCTCCTAGATCTATTTTCTGATTTATGCTTAGTGTCAATATTCTTCCCTTACACACAGAAGACAATCTTGTCTTTAAATTGCTTGTAGAGCAGTATCCTTCAGCAGTAAACATCTAATGGGGTATAGAGAGAACATTGCCTGAAAACATTTGCATCTGTGCCTCAATTTTATTTGTGAAGTGCTGGTGTTGTCAAGACCTCCTTTTCTAGTCTTTCTCGAATATAAAACAGTATACCCTTCTGTTTCGTTTCTCTAATGCAAACTTTGATTGCAACCAGACACACAATTAATCTTTAATTTGAACACGAACTTTTGTTTAGCAATTCATTAGATTTGACAGTGAAGCTGACATCAGCATAAGGTGGTTAAGAGCATGACTTCTGTCAAAAGGATCTCTCTGGTCTTTATTCACTTACCTTTTAGTTGGAATATCTTCCTTAGAGTAAGTTCAGCAGAGAAATAAAATAAGAACAAATGGAAGAAAACTTTTTTGCACAAGGCCAGTGGCAGTCCTTGGTAATAACAGACAGAGAGCACTTCTGATACATGCATTATCCTTCTTAGGCAGGCATGATAGTGTCACATCGTTCTTCAAAGTGCATCTGGCAATTTCAAGAAGGGAGAAATCTTCTTCAAAGATTGTATGTGGGCCAGGTACTTTTCGTTGCTCAGGAAACTTGGGGGAAGGGTCAAAACATTTACTACTGGACTGATATTTTAATTGATGATACAGAACAGCTTATGCTAAGAAGGTTCCTTGTTTGCAGTGGTCAGTTTAATGAAGGACCCACCTCTCCTCTCCCCATTTCCTTTCTTCCCTGAATTGGTCACACCCACTCCACAGATCCACCAGAGATTTACTTAAAACACTCTCAGTTGTGTAGCTGTGTTTAGAACCAAGTGTTTTTGTTATAGATCTTCACACTTTAGCACCTTTCTCCTTTCCTAAGGATTTAGTGAATCTTTTCCACTATTAACTGTTCATGTTCTTCAGATTTTATTTTTGTTTTCTTTTTGTTCTTTTCTATATTACTTGAAATACAGATAAATCACAGGGACAAGGTAGAGTAAATGTGTATATTGTGGATCCACTGCATGCAAAATAGAGATTATAATGTGTTGCTCTGAATGGGAATTTCTTACGTAAATATGTACACCCACCCCGTTACATGCTTTCCTGATCTAAGTTTTTTTCCTTCAGCTGACAGGAACTCCAGGCCTCCACAAATTGTAAACTTCAGATAATTCAAACAAGGTGGTTTTTTATCCATAATATCCCATGGATATCTTTAAGATCTAACATATTAACCATTATTCATGCCTTAAAGAAACTAGTGAAAGGAGTATGAATTGTAATATGTGTGTTTATTAATCTCTGTTTTTTCCTAGATGGTATCATGGAGCAATCAGTCGGACAGATGCAGAAAACCTGTTACGTTTATGTAAAGAGTGTAGCTACCTTGTAAGAAATAGTCAAACAAGCAAGCATGACTATTCTCTTTCACTGAAGTAAGTACTTGTCAGTAAAACATAATAAATGTCATTTATCATCCGTAGCTTCTCTGGTGCAAGAGAAAATGATCTAGTCTGTTGCTGCACTGGTTCAACTCAGAAAGGCACACAGAGTTTGAGATTGCCAGTCTGCATGATGTATAGTGGCAGTCACTGAATTAGGACCTTGCAATTTGAGGATGTTAACAGATTTTTAGTCTTTATTTGATGCCCATTTAAATAAATAAACTTGATTATTTTTAATTCTGCAGCACCTGCTGCTTCTATTTCAGGCTGAATAAGCAACTATATTGTTGGGCATTTTGTTCCTTTTGCTTCATACGTGGTAGGAAGGCTTCATGTGATTTACTGTGGTAAAGGTGTACAGTACTGGTACAATTTTTGAATGTAAAAAGCCCCAGATAAAGGATGTAAGATGTACAGAATTAAGAAATGAACCTTGTTCCGGTCTTAGTGCTGCTTTGAATGAACTTGCCTCAACTGCCTTAGGCTGATCAGGGTACATTACAGATGTTGGCTTCAGCATATCATAGAACAGAATCACAGAATGGTTTGAGTTGGAAGGGACCTTCAAAGATCATCTAGTCCAACCCTTCTGCCACGGACAGGGACATAAGCTCACTGGAATTTCCAGCAGAGAAGTTTCCATGTTTACAGTGCAGGAGAACAAGAAGCCCCTTGACCTTGGTATAGGCTGTACAAATGCAAAGAGAATTGATTCCTTTCTTTGCTTCTTATAGGATAGGGTCTGATGTGAAACTGACCCTTCCAAGTAGGTCAGGGGCACAGGCCTACTTGCTTTTTTTAGGTCATTACTCCTGACAGTTTGGCTTTTACATGATTTCTTCATAGGTCTGTTCTAGAGAAACATTTTATGGCTGGGATGATGGTAATACTTGATGGTAACAAGGTAACCCTTTAATAGACAGCACCAAACCTGATCCTTTTTACATTCTTAAGGTTCGTTAGGAAGAGAGGGCGACACCTCTGTGCTGGTTTTGTCTGATGGTCTAAACAGTAAATTTCAGATTGGTTTTATGTCCCCACTTTGAGATGAGTAGAAGTTCATCTGTTAACCTATTTTTAAGATTCCATTCTAGGGCTTAAGAAAAGTATTTTGTAGGACTATTTTTTAAATGTCAATACCTTTGCGATTTTCGTTGGGATCTCTGTAATACAGAAGTCTGCGTTGAACTACTTTAGAAATGTGGTTCAGCTCCTGTTGTTCCTTCCATCATTTGATCTGTGTATTCTCTGATATAGTAGTCCTCTAGGTATTTTCAGACATTGAAGTGTTAATGGCACATGCTTCATATATATGCAGGCTTAATTTTTCCCCTAAATTCTTCTAAGTCTTGGAATATGACTTTCGTTTCTAAGTATTTCACTTAAATCGTGCATCAGCACAGTGATTTTTGTTACTCAACTGGAGCCCAACTTCAAGAGAAAAAGGTGACTGTTAAATTTATATTTTGCAATTATGGACATCTAGATGCAATGTCCTTTTGCATGTTGTAGTCTCTTTGCATTCCAAAAGTTTTCTAAAACAGATTTCCTGGTGGTATTTATTTTAAGTCTTTACCTTACCTCTCTGATAAGGCAGCTAAATGACCTCCCTCAGTCTGTTTTCTGGAGCATAAAATTCTTTCAATACTCCTCAGCTCTTCTGCCATACAGTTGTCAAAGCTAGTGCTGACTCTGGCCTCTTGATGCAGTCTATTAATTCTGTATACCAGCTCCCTATGATGGTGATCGTTCTCCTATGACCCCTCCAAAGCTCATATAATCCTCTCAAGCCCATGGTGTTGCAGTTAGAATTCATGTGCTGTCCATTAGCCGGTGATCAATTTTCTTTCTTTCCAGAAGCTCTCTTGCCATCCTGCAAATGCAATCAGCGTTTTCTCTCAAAATATCTAGCTGAATAAAGGATCATGTAATTTAGGTACGCTTGAGTTATCATGCAAACCTTTGCTAGAAACCTGATTCTCACTTACTATTACCATCTGCAAACTAATGACAAAGTTATGTTTAATGCTGTAGTTCACATCTGATTTTTGCTCACTGTCCTAAGGCTCTCTTCCTCTTCTCCTGCTGTTTAGGACATTGAATTTATAATCCATTGTTTTCTAATCCTCTCCTTAATGAAGATGGTTTGCTAATCAAAGCAAGGTTTTGAGGAGTTTTGGTAATTGTGGAGATCTTGTTCCTTAAGCTCAAAGAGTTAAGTTATTGGATAGTTCTTAGGTTTCACTCATGATCCTTGGTTGAAACATTTCCTCAAAATCAGCCTGGTTATGGCTACTTTTAGCTGTGGGAAGCTAGCCCTTCAAAGTGACAAGCACAAGATACCATTTTGTGTCCTGATTCCCTTTCCTAGAGGCATCTGATCAGTTTGTGCTGAGATTATTTTGCACCTATTCAAGCTTACCTTGATGTCGGCCAGAAATCCTATCATTCATTCCATTGTCATGCGATCTTACATCCTCATTACTGTTTGACTTGCAGGACCTCCTGCTTCCTTCATCTTTTGTTGAAATGTGAATGTGAGGCATGCCAGTGCCACTAGTAATGGATGGCAGTAGTGAGAACAGCTGTGTGAGGTGTGACCAAGTGGACACCCTGCTCAGCCTGGTGAAGTAGAAAGGTTAAAGAGCATCAGAGAGTCTGAGAAATAAATAGACTGGTGGAACCATACTCCACCCTCCCTGACACAGAAACAGGAACAGCTATCAGAAAAAAAACCAAACAAACACAAGATCAAGGGGATCGTGTATCCTCCCCCTGCCAGCCAGAAGGCAGTAGCCTAAGGGGAAGGAGTGAATGGAGTCAAGTCTACACTTGGGGCAGCAGACAAACTCCCTCCTTGTCTACCTCGCCCTCCCATGTGCCTCTACACAATAGCTATAAGGCTCTGCATGTGGAAGGTCAGTCAATGGATGGTGTGAATGATGGTCCATCTATACCAGAGGTGTTGCCAAGGTCAGAAAGGCCAACCTGCCATATCACAAGGACCTTGACAAGGCTCAAAACCAGCACAGTCTGATGAGCTGTCTGCACAATTCCTTTCCCACTCACTGGGTTTTCAAAACCCAATGAAAAATGTGTGGGAAAGCTCTAATCCAAAGTTACTTGGTTTTATGGTTGTGTTGCAAAAGATTTTAGACAAGGCGTGACTATTAGTCATATATCAAGCATTGTGTCTATATGAACACCTGTGCTTGAGAGTTCCAAAGCAATTCATTGCAGAGATTAGCAACCAGGAATTCTCCTGATCTGTATTTGAAAACTCATGGGAACAGTTGCAGTCAGGAAACGAAGGAGTGAATATCGTCTATGGTGACACTATTTTGTCACTATTTTCCCTCAGTCGAACAAAAACTTAGGAAAGAATTATTGCAACATTTGGGAAACCATAGTGACAATCATAATTTACATAGTAACAATATCACATGAACTAAGTCAGGTGCTAGCATCTTCTCTTGCAAAATGTGTATGTCTCACCTCTTCGTCACTGGCTTTCATCAGTGTTTGCATATATAAATTTAGGATTGCCATTTAGGTTCTGGTCTTTGAAAACCTTGAGCCTGGCAGGTTCTAATAGTAATGGCTGTTGAAAGAGCTGAGAAATCTGTATTCCTAAACCAGGACTTCTGACTATCAGACATATATTTTGCTTGTACTTCTAAAGGTAGACTCAGATACCTGAGTACTTACAAAACTAAGCAGAAACTGATTTACAACCAGTTCAACCATTAGGTTTTTTCCTCACTGCTACCTGAAATTTCAGTAATCTCTGTGCATACTAAAATCAGAGCTTAGATAGAGTTTGGAGGAGAGAAAGAGGGAGAAGTATGACTCCAGGTTCCTTTTTGAATAGTGTCCCTACGATCCTAGTTACTGGTCTAGCAGCAATAGTGATGTTAAACAACTGTAGATGCATTCTGCCTTTCTAGTTACTAGTAGACACTGATTCTCTATGGGTCTGGACATACCAGAAGAGGGGAGTCAGACTTGAAGAACAAATGGGGAAGGGGAGGCAGCACCTAAGGATCCTTAGCGTAGATGAGAACAGTTTCAAATCCTATAGACCTGTAAGTACGTAATTCAAGGGCATGGTTTCAAGATGCCAAGCTGACTTCCAGAGAATCATAGAATCAGTAAGATTGGAAGGGACCACAGTGGATCATCTGGTCCAACCTCCCTGCCTAGCAAAGTCATCCTAGAGCACATGGCACAGGATTGCATCCAGACGGTTCTTTAATATCTCCAGTGAGGGAGACTCCGCAGCCTCCCTGGGCAACCTGTTCCAGTGTGCAGGAACTCACACAGTAAAGAAGTTCTTCCTCATGTTCAGGTGGAACTTCCTGTGCATCGGTTTCTGCTCATTGCCTCTTGTTCTGTTGGTTCGCACTACTGAGGAGAGCCTGGCCCCATACTCTTGATACCCACCCTTTAGGTATTTATACATGTAAGATTCCCTCTCAGTTGCCCCTTCCTAAGGCCTCACAGGCCCAGCTCCTTCAGCTTTTCCTCGTAGCAGAGATTCTCCAGATCCTTGACCAACTTAGTGGCTCTCTGTTGGACCTGCTCCAGGAGGTCCACACCTCTCTTGTACTATGGAGCCCAGAACTGAACACAGGACTCCAAATGTGGCCACATCAGGGCTAAATAGAGGGGCAGGATCACCTCCCTTGGCCTGCTGGCAATGCTTTTTCTAATACACCCCAGGATTCCATTTGCCTTCTTGGCCACAAGGGCACGTTGCTGGCTTATGGACAGTTTGTTGTCCACCAAGACCCCCAGGTCCCCCTTTGCAGTGCTACTTTCCAGCGGGTCAACCCCAGCCTGTACTGGTACAGGGGGTTGTTTCTCCCCAGGTGCAGGACCCTGCACTTACCCTTGTTGAACTTCAGAAGGTTTTTTTCTGCCCATCTTTCCAACCTATCGAGTTCCCTCTGAAGGGCTGCACAACCCTCTGAGGTATTGGCCACTCCTCCCAGTTTTGTATCATCAGTGAACTTGCTGAAGAGGCACTTCACCCCATCATCCAAGTCATTGATGAAAAAATTTCTTCCAGCTTAATTTGTTCTTAATTCTGAAAGATGAGAAATGTCTGGTTTGATATTCCTAGCTGCAACTAGTGACAGCTCAAGTGGTTTGCTTGGAACAAGGAAGACAAATAACAGATTCACAATGTAATTTTTGGAAACTAAAGGGAGGCAGGGAGGGGAGTGAAGGAGGAAAGTATTTGAAAACATACTCTTCGCTTTCATCCACCAGTAAGCCTGGAATAATGCTCAATTTAGAGAGTTCTGTCTCTAAAGACATCCAGAAAAGTAGCTGATGTAGAAATCAGTACTCAGCCCATCGTAAACAATTTGGTAATAACTATCTGCTGCAAAAACTAGCACTCAGTAAAATCAGTTCATTGTCTGAATGTTTTTGCCTCTTTGTTTTCCTTTATGAACAGGACATTTTTATGCTTGACATTGCAAACCTTTGAGGTCAATTTAACACAGCTCCTAGTTGCCACCTCTACTCTTCCTCAGCCTTCACACAAAATGACCTCTGAAATCCATTTCTGAGGGCTTTCCATTCAAACTGGGTTTAACTTAAAATAATTCTGCTTTATTTTTTTTTTTTAGGATAAAAAAATAGAAAAACATGGGAAGAAATAGATTGGGATGTGATTTTGGTGGAATTATTTCACAAGAAACCACAGAAAAATCCACCTCTGTTTCAAACCAGCCACAAAACACTATTAAGGAGAAGACATGCAAAAGGGAAACTAGGTTTTGACATGCTCTAACTCTTAAAGCTGAAGAGATGCCTCATCGGCTCAAGGAGAGAAGTTATGAAGTAGATGGGACATGAGATAGGATGGAGGTGGGAAATAACTGCTTTTCAATGGTCCAAATGCTAGGTTAGATGACAATCCATTTCCTTCTGTTTTTCCAACACACTCGTACCACCTTGAAAAGAAAATGAGACCTAGTGTTTGACTGAGGGCTGTTAAAGATGTCACTGAATAATCACAGGAGACAGCTGAAAATTAAGATAACTGAAGATTACTGATAGCTGAATGAAGATAACCTTACAAGTTTTCATCATATGGCCAGTTGACAGTTGAATCATCTGGAATGTTCCACAAAGATCCTGGTTAGGAGTGCGTTTTAACAGAAAACCTATGTGCAAATACAATCTCCAGGCTGGTTAGTCTTAGGCAGTCAGATTTCAATCGCTAAATGAGCGAAATGTCACAGAGGGCTGTGATGATAAAATGATGATTCAGTGAGTGCACGGAGAAATCTTTCATTCCTTGAGCTTAATCCTTCTACCCCACAACCCAGTTTGCTTTGTTACTGATTTTAACGCTGCAGGAACTACATCCCTTAAAAGTTGTAATGCAAGCTGCCTGAAAAGAAAGTATGTGGGTGACATCCGGTTGCTGTGAAATGAGATAGAAATCTCAGAAAATAGTGGTGGAGTTTTGGCCCTCAAAATACAAACTGTATGTGGATTGCATACTACTATTCATGGGAGATGAAGGTGACCCTTCTGTGTCCAGTCATATCAGTTTTGTATGCAAATGTTTTTAACTCATCTTTCATGAAAGGAATTGATTTAGTGTAAGTGTTCTTTGATTCTTTTTTGATCTTTTTTCATGAATAGTAGGTTTTTACAAATATTTCAAATTGAAGTTGTTGTTGAACTAGGAGCTCTGCTTAGCGGTTTCCGAAAATATACAAATGATAGAGATTAATTGTAGACTCCTAGAGAGATCTAGTTGAGTATGGACCTCTGGAGATGTCTAGTCCGACCCTCTGCTTCAACCAGGACACACCCATCAGGTTGCTGAGTGCTTTATAAAGGCAAATTTGAAAAACTTGTGAAATTAGGGACCTCCTGACCTGTCTGAGCCTGGTCCCAGGGCTGCACCACTGTCATGAGGAAGGAGCTTTTTCCTATGTCCAGTGGAAACTCTCTTTGTTGCAGCTTGTGCTTATTGACTCACTGTGTGTGTACCTCCAAGGAAATTCTGTCTTCCTTGTAACTCCTATTTAGGCAATGGATGACTGCACCCTGACACCCTCCATCTCACCTTTTCTTCTCCAGACTGAACAGAGACAGTTTCCTCAGCCTAACCTTGTACATCATGTGCTCCTTCCCCCAGACCATGTTTAGTGGCCCTGCTCTGGACTCACTTCAGCATGGCGTCTCTCTTTTTATGGTGGGCTCTCACATCATTTATAGATTTAGATGCAGCCTCAACAGTAGTCTGTAGAGGAAGTAGTCACATTCTTCCAGCAGCTGGCTATGCTTCTGCTATGCAGTCCAGGCTGCAGTAGGCCTTCAGGGGCAGGCTGCTGAATCACTTTCTGTGTCCCGTCCACCATAGTTCCTTTTCTGCCTCACCTTGCCCTGTTGATTGGGTTTATTCTATTCCAAAGCCAGAAGCTTTCTATTTGTTTTGGTTGAATTCCATTAGGCTGCTCTCTGTAACTTTGAGGTTACATTCTTTTTCACTCACCTTCACAAACAAATGTGGCCTCCCAAAAGGCTGACCTATCGTGATATAGAGATGCTTCTTGCTCGCTTGTGGAATTCTGGTAGTCACAGGCAAACATCATATACTCTAAGCTCAATGACTATGTCATAACCAAATCTAAGTATCTACATTGGTCCTTTCTTGGGAAGGAAACAGCTGTTGTGAATATATGGCTTGTAGCAGTTTGTGTACATTATATGCATTTCTTTCTGTTTTAAAAAAGGCATGTGTCCTTGCCCCTTCTGCATTAAACTGCATTTGGCAGATTGTTATCCAGTTCTTGCTATATTCTTGAAATTAGCATGCCCCTGTGATTCCATTAATTTATCTGCATGCTTTTGATGCATTTTGTTGCAAAGCAGATGCAGAGTGAACTGAAGGAATGGAACAATACGTCTATTCTCATAATAACATATCCGAAGATGCCACCCTTGTTTAAAGGAAATAATTTTGAGATAATTTATGATTCAAAAGATATTTTTTTCCTTTAAGAAACTGATATTTAAGACAAGATTTTACCCATGTAGAGCTCTAATTACAGTGCCTGCAGTAGCTTTTGCTCACCAGAAAGGGTCACTTCATCAGAGAATTGTTGAACATATTTGAAAGATATGAGCTTGATTGTGCTTTAAGCACTTCCGGGTGGAATGCTGTGTCTGGTAACTAGAAAATGGCAGTTTTTAGAGAAGCTGCTGTTAACATGGCATGATTTGTTTTCCTGATGTACCTTTCTGTGAGGTCTTAAGCTGGGTTTCCTTGATGACATAGACTGACTCCAGTTTTAACACTACCATCTTTGGCCTTGGACACACTTGGAAAAAACAATGGTTTGAAGACAGAAAGTTGGGGAGTGGGTCATTGAGCAAGCTGCAAAAACCCTCTAGGCCTCATTTTACATTTTGAAATATAGGAGCTATCCTTTGCTCTTGTTTTGTCCTGGCTAAACTCTACACTTTTAAAATAGCCTACGTGACATTCTAAAGACAGCAGACACTGAATAGTTAATTCTGGGAAGAGATGAGGTCGGCTTCACCACCTATTGTACTATATGGCCGTGTGAGTGCTACCTGTCAGAAAGGTCTAGGACAGTTCAGCTGTTGCCATCTTGAACTCCCCCACACAGACACCATTTCCTTGCAGAAATCAGACCACCTGTTCTCCATGGTGCCGTTCATGGCCAGTGGTCAGTGGCCAGTTGTCCTAGCAGTGAGTTGGGAGTGTAGAAGTGTCCAACGTCCAGTTGTCAACGGTGCCCAGTTGCCCCTTTCCCCTGTCAAAGTGGCATTATGTTGATCAGGTTGCTTTTGCAGGAGCAGACAGGGCAGTACCGTGCCACTCTTCTCTTCTCTGTGTTATCATGAACCTTCCCTCAAAGAGGCAACCTGCTGTGCAGGCAGGCAGGCAGGAATTGAACGCTTCTGGTGTGGAAGTCACAGTATGGTTTCTGCTAGCAGAAATGCTGCTGAATAGCTGTGTGCTTGCTCAGTACAGTTCAGATGAAAGTCTTTATGCCATTTATCTTTGGAAATGGGCTCATCAGAGAAAGTTCTCCCAGCTGAAGCCACCAAGTTCTGCATATAACCATGTTCTGGTGTGGTCTGTCCTGAAGTCTCCACAGGACAGGACAGGGCAGGCCTTGCCTCATCTGAGTGAGGCTCATAGCCTGCCTATGTGTCTATGAAGAGAGCCTCAGGCCTCTTACAAGCCAAGATCAATGATACCTTTTGGTCCAGAAGTAATGATTGGCTGTAGTGAAAAGTAAATATTCTCAGGAAAAGGAGGAGAGGACAGGAGCGGGGTTGTCCTCTGGCATGTATGTGGATCAATTCCAGGGTAAGACAGCCTTGCATCTCGATCCAAAGAGCACTGGTGGTGAAAACAAAATACTGTCTTAGGCTGCCTTTGTTTTGGACTGTCCATGGAGGTTTGCGGCTAGCAGTCACTGTCAATGTGGCCACTGTCTTGACCTGTTACTCAGCAATTACTTGCATTTGTTCTCCTACGTTCCCCTGCGTCATGAAGGAGAGCCTGCTGTGGTGCTGCTCTTCTCTTCCCTATGCAGAAGTATGAACTAACGTTTGCTTTCCTTGCAGGAGCAGTCAAGGTTTTATGCACATGAAACTGATGAAAACCAAAGAGAAATACATCCTGGGTCAGAACAGCCCTCCTTTCGACAGTGTTCCTGAAGTCATCCACTACTACACCACAAAAAAGCTGCCAATCAAAGGAGCAGAACACTTGTCACTGCTCTACCCTGTGGCTGTGAGGACCCTCTAATATAGTCTCACCCCTTCCTGTGGATGGGAGGTGAGAGGTAAGCTGAGTTGCACAGAATTAATTGCCATAACTCAGTGCTTGGGTCTGTGGTGGAGAGTGGCAGCCTTTAAACCTGGAAACATGGGCACTCTGCAGAGTTGTGTGTGGGACTGTGTGTGGGACTGTGTGTATGGTACTCTTATGCTGCAACATGCCTCTAGAAACTTGCTTCTACATAAGAGAGAGAAATCTTATTTTAGTGCAAAGAGAACAGATAACCTTCCCAAAGCTTCTCTGTGAATGAAAATACTTCCCAATGGAAGTTGTTCCTCCATGTTTTGAGCAGAATCAACAAGTTCTGAGCAGTAAAACGCAGTAACTTTCATTCTCTTGCTACCCTGAGAAACTTCTCCATGTGAAAGAGTAAACTGTGAGGGACTCTTGAGTAGATGACTCTGAGGGATCCTATGGTGTTCTTGGTGGACCAGAGAAGGAGCTGCTTAACAGACAAGTCTCTGTGACTCTGGTCACTTAGCTTGGTGTGTTTTGGTTTTTTAATGTAGTTTCTTGGGGTAGTCAAATGTTGAACTCCTATTAGACATACAATCTTGAAATAATTTTGTGAAAGCAAATCATGGTCAATTATTTATGAGTAGGGAATGCAATTTAAAAGTAGCTTGTTACATATTTTTATCCTTTTTGGTACAATAATATTTTAAGGGTTACTGTCATAGTTTGCAAGTTTCACTCATAGATGCAGGCTGCTAATTCTGTTTGGGACAGTTACACCATAATGTTTTATATTTTTGAGAATGAGTCTGTAATATGTGGGTTAGTATTTATTCATGAAGGTGGTTGAAGGCTTTTATAAAGCTTTAGTAGGTAAAATCTTCACTTGCTCATTCATCTGTATGAAACAGTTGTCCCACTGAGGTACCCAACTAATGAGTGTGGGTTGCACTACCTTTCCATAAGATGGCTTTTGCAGCTGTGTGAATGAGAACTGTGGTATGTAGCAGAGCAGAATTTGTTTTTCTGGTGTACCAAGTCATTCTTAAAACATGGTCCCTTGACACATTCCCTCTGGCCAGTGTTCATTTTCAGCATGAGCAGAAAGCCCCTGCTGCATTTCAGTCACTGTCAGCCAGAAGCACTGCAGAAGCTGCTCTGTACCTTAGTCCTGCCAACTCAGTGCCCATTCACTTGAGAGGTATTTTCTACATGCTCTGTGTGCTCATTGAATGGAATAAGTGAAAAAAAAATATAATTGTACAGAAAGTGGAACTGGGGATTTAATAACCTTTGTGCCAACTCCCACCTATGTCTAGAATGTTGTGCGTTAACCCATCAGCTGTTGTAGTAGCAAACTGGTTATATGCAGTTTATGTATTTTACAGACTGCAATAGGACTGTGAAATTGTGTGTTATTTAATTCAATTTTCTTACCTACTATTCCCTTTTGTGTATGCTTAGAAAGAAATGCAAATCTGGAAATTGTAATGGAATAACCACTTACTGCCTGTAAAAGTAGTGCTTCGTTGTATTGTCTAATCTGGTAAGAACCTCAAGGATGTCCCATATAATGTCATTGGTGATGAATGTTCTGCTTCCTTCTAAGCCTGCCTTGTTCTGTATATGACATCTAACACAGTTTGAACAGGAGTGGATCACACGTGTGAGGAGCCCATTGTCATTCTACGCAGCAACAGTAGTGGGTCAAGCTGTCCCTATCTCACTCAGAATCTGAAGCTGCATTGTACTAGGTTCTTTACTGGTTTTCTGAGAGAAGGGTGGAACAATGAAGAAGACAACAGTCCTCTCCAAGTGAAACCAAGCATCCCCTTTTTCATGTACTCATCTACATGTGCCTTTTTGTTTCCCTGAAGTCTTTGCAGAACTCTTAATTGTCCTCTTAACATCATCCAATTGGCAAGAGCATGCAGACACTTTTAACATATTCTTATCTCACCAGCATAGGAGTTCAGAGGTGGCAAAGGAGGTGGCAGAGCTCACAGAGATTTGGAATCAGATTGCATCTGCTGCTGTCTGAGTCTTTGGCTTTGTGGGCTCTGGCAACTCCATCACGCCCCTTGGGGTAGAAATATGTCATTTCTTCTTTTGCATGTTGAAGTGCGCTTTTGAGAATCTGGCATTGATTCTGTTCTACGGCTGTCTTTCTTCTGTAATGGAAAAGTAAATCCCTACTCTCTCTAGCAGCAATTACCAGTGGAAACCAATGTTGTCATTAACCAATGCCATGCCAGGCTTCCTGAAGCACATTGTCTTTAGCTTATGGAGGTGATTGTTGTACCAAATCTTCCTTGTCATGGGATCTAAAGTCAGCTGAAGCCAGCAGGTGTCACTTTGTTGCTGTCTGCAGCTTTTGGGTTGGGATCCCTTGCTTCATACAAATCAGGTCAATATGCATGATACAAATGTGTATGCATTTTATTACAGCTTCAAGGATCAGATCAGAATTCTTTGTTCAGCAAGAAGAAGTAATCTCACAAAATGCTGGTGGTGTGTGGGAAGGTTTTTTTGATTTTTTTTTTTTAATACTTTTAAAAAGTACTTAGTAATTGCAGAATAAATAAAACCAGGCTTTTGTTTGCACTGTAATGTTGTCTTTGTTTATTTAAGTGATTGTATATTTTTCCAGTGAAGGAATACGCTTCTCAGACTTTTTAATGTACAATGAAAATGCAGTGTGTTGCGGTGTGTAGTATTGCGTATAGGTGGAAGATCTCGTAGCGATCATGCCTATATAGGACATTAAAAGTTTTATTTTAAAAAAATTACAAACCTCTCCCTTTTCTTCCTCTAATTGTCAATGTGTACTCAGATTCTCTTGAACAGCTAATAGTTGAAGTGGCTTTTCAGAACAAGTCGTGTTTGTGTGTCTTAACTGTGTAGTGAAAGTAATCATTAGGCTATAATCTGGTTCAGAATCTGGAAAATCATATGGCTCAGTTCTGCCCTGAGGAAATATCTTGATGATGTGTGCCTTTGTAAGAGCTGTGTCAAAACAACACAGGTGCATGTGTGAATGACATTGCTATCTAATTGTTGAGGTGCTCAATGAATCCAGTTATTGCTGTTTACAGCTGAACACTGGTGAATCACTTTTTGCAGACTTTATAAGAGGTGTTAATTAGGCTTCTATTTTGGTATTTCACAGTGTGATGAAAGCCTCTGAGCTGTGAGCATCTGTATGATGGGTAGAAGAGTTTCAGTGGCCAAGATCACCTCTTGCATAATTGGAAAAAATGTCAAGGTTTGTGAAAGTACAGTCATCACCATGGGTTCTGTTCTCGATAATAGTTTATTCTCTGACTCAGAAATTAAGTCTTTAGTGCCAGGATGCAAAGTGCAGGGCTCTCTTAAGTGCAAAGGTATAAAAAACACATTTCCAGCTTTTCAAAGAACACGGCCTGAGTCTTTGCTCTGGGAAAAAACAGTTGTTGCTTGGAGAATGGCACATTTATGTGCTGCTCCTTACCATCACAATGAGGTTTAGGATTTCCCCTTTCCCTTGCTGTTAATGGCTCAAGATGGCAATGCAAACACTGTGGCAATGTTGGTGGAGGCTGCAGATGCCATCTTTCATACAGGCTCTGATTCACCCAGCTGCACTGCTAAGCTACGCTCTGAGGTACTCAGTTGGTCCTCTGCTGCTATTAGTTATTCATGCTGTCCTCAGGTTCTACCTAGGATGGTACCTGAGCAGAACAAGGTAGCACCCACCCATCATGCTACTTCCCATACTTGGAACAAGCGAACTACCCTGATGACCCAGTGAGCACATTCGAGAAATAAAGAACACCCTGCATGGAAAGCAATAGTCAAGTACCCTCACCCACTATGTGGCTGTATGGAGTGGAACAGGACAACCCAGTCAGTTTTCAGAAGCCAAGACTATGAAATTAGCCCTAGAAATAGCTAACAGGAAAAGTGTCCCACAGTGTATATTTACACTTTGTTGATGGCCGTTAATGCGGCAAAGATGAGTATTCATACATCAATTGAGTGCACACATCCCAAACACTGGGACAGACGAGTGCCAAAACACCAAAGCCAACCTATATACTAAAGGGGACATCACAGCCCTGGTTGCAACAGTTGACCTAGACTGGCAACACAAACGAGAATCTGTCATGGCCCAATGGGTCTGTGACATGGCAGGCCATGGAGACCAAGATGATACCTGTCACTGGGCCAGAGAATGAGGGACAGATTTTCCACTAACAATGACTACTCACATCATTTGAGACTGTGAAGTATGTGCTGTAGTAAAGGAAGCCTGGCAGAGGAAATTGCCCATTGCTTACACCTGCAAGAATATGTTGAAATTTGGTGAAGCTTGTTGACAAGTTGATTGTATTAACCTACTCCCAAGTCTGCCTCCAAGGAACAATGGTCCTAGGTATGGTAGAAATGGTTGGAAACCTACTTAGTTGCACAAGCCAGGGGGATGGCTGAAATGTGCTTGTGATTATATGGAATGAATCTGTAGGAAGAGTTACAGGATTGTGTATAGAATAAGGGTTAGATTGTGTGGCAGGTGTTACGGGTTGGGCCTGGCTGAAATTTAGTTATAAATGGATAGAGAAAAATAAGGGAACAGTTTAAGAGTAAACAATCTGTTAATTGCTATGTAAGTTGCAAGTGTGTCATGGGGAAAGTGTGGAGATACTTTTAGAAAGGGCAGATTGTTAATGCCAATAAGGCAAGAGCCCAGTGTGAGACACTGAAGAATTTGGATAAGCCAAACAGGAATCTGGCATTCTCTACCAGTCTATAACTGGTAATGTCCAGAGTCACTCAAGAGAGACCTGGAATAGATTTACAAGGAAAAGGCAAGAGAGAGATATATGAGGACAGAATAGAGAAACCTCAGGAGAATTCAGACTCGGAAGAGACCCCAAGCAAAAGCCTGCAAGAAAATGGGGAGATTATGGGAATACCTTGGGAGAAACAGGGGACTCCACATCTTTACACCCAGACTACACACAGCAGGGCAGGAACTGCTACAGTGATCCACCTGACTTCTCTCATAGACTATGTGGCTGTTGCAGGTGGGAGTGGAAGGTTTTAAGGTTGCTTACAGAATTACCAACAAAAATTTAAGAAAAGGTGATTTTAACACAGATTTATGAAAGTGTGACTTAACATAATTCAATAGCAAGGTTTACTCTTATTACTTACTATGTGGAAGGGATATGTAGGGGTTAGAATTGGATTAACTGGGGGTTCACAGGAATTGATTTACACAGGGGTAGGGGAGGTGGAGTCAAGATGGAGGATGAGGGAAAAGAATGAGGAAGGCCCTCCTGTTGAGTCATGAAGTTCAGAATGGACTCCCTTGCTTTCTAAACTCCTTCTCAGCATGGAGTTCAGGTGCAGCTAAATCCACTCCTAGTCCCAGACTTGGTCAATGGGTTATGACTAAAGGATTTAGGTGTAAGGATTTTAGTGTAGTGCTTTAACACATAATTGTGGGTCTGATCTGATCTGGAATAGCAGCAAACTGAGGTTGATTGACAATATTATAACAAGTCACAAAATTGGATGATATTATTTTCTAACAATACTTGATCAATCAATGATTAACAATTTGTTATAATCAAGTATAGTGGTTCAATTAAAGATTTAACAAAGTTTCTAAACTACATTGCTCACATATGCAGACACACACACAAATACAGAGGTTAACCTATGTTAAGATGTTAATGAATTTTGGTACCTAATGATCATCAAACTGCACAAAAAGAAGTTGCAGTAAAATATTCCTCTGATTCACCTGTGAGATGGAATGATAATAATTACTATAATTGCATCTCTTTGTTGCAAGATGAGAAGTAGCAGACTACTTACTACTCTTTTCCACCGGATAGACCAACTTCCTTCATAAGACATGGAGTAGCAGTCTGCTGTGATCCTGGAGAGTTCCAAAGGGCCTCATTTCAGGATTGATATTTATATGTACCAGGTGTGGTTAGAGACTGCCCAAATGCCCCCAAAATGCCCCAAAATCACTGTATTTGCACTAGGACTATAAGTAGTGCCCAATTGTTTCAACTTGCTGCTCCAGTAGGCAAGATCAGAAAGTGCCAGATTGTCTCAGCTCACTGCATTTGCAGTTGAAATAGGAACAATGTTGGGGCCACCACTCTTGTAACTAAAGCAAGAATAATGTCGTCTGGTCTTGATACCACAATGCAGCTCAGTGAGCAGGGGGTCTGCACCACCATGGTGGTCTCCCACACAGGACAAGGAAGTCACGTCAGGAACTGCTACAGTGACCAACTCAACTTCTCTCCTGGACTGCATAATCTGTCCTGCAGAACAGGGAAGTCATGTTACTCGTAAACATCATACATATCCATGACTAGAGTGTTTTGGTGTTGTAGTCTGTGCACTGTCAATTTGGTCTTACACTGCAACAACCAGTCCTGAGTTCCCTATTCCTTATTAATTAATTACTAGTAATTATTGTTAATTATTTCAGAATACAAATCTATTTAATATAATTGTATTAAATCATTATAATGAAAAGGATAGTGACTTCATACGACCAGAATGGACTTGGAGTTGAAAACCTAGACATGGGTATCATCAATTCTGTGAAAGTAAGGACCATTTAAATGAGATACTTGCTTTTTGCTGTTCATTCATAACCTCCTTTCAGCACAAGTGAAGAAAATTTTCCCCTGAGATCTTATTAATTACCTTCATTAATGAGATCCATTAATAGAGAGAATGGCCTGTAAGATTTTTCCATCTACCTGTTGTGTCCACACATGGAGAATACTCTTGTTTTCATGAATCATAGACTCACTTGTACCATGTACCTCCTTGCCTTGTACCACCTTGACTCTGACTATAATCCTGACCTATTGCCTTGGCTTCCTGGTTTGTCGCTATGGACCTACTGTTTTACCACTGTACTGAGACCAGCTTGCTGACTCAAATGCTTTCCAAAATACAATAAGCATGCTCATAGAACTCGGGGTAGGATGGAGAGAATGTCCTCTGAGCCCCAGAGAGTCAGGGATAAATTCCTCCCATTTGTCTGGATTGAAGGAACTTCCATCAGCCAGGCATTGCAGTAAAATCCCAAGAAAGACATAATTTATTCTGAACAACAAAGACAGCTCAGAGCCAGACACCACTGCATGTACATGACTTCACGCTTCTGTTTGTTCATGCTTGGCCCCTTCCTCCAGTCAATCACTGTTCCTCTTGAACAGCAGCCCTGACCTCCATACCCACTGCTCCCTGCCAGGTTTGATACTTTCTGTGAATTGGCTGCAAGGACACTGTGTCCAACACCCCAGTTGTTAATAAAGACATTAAAGGGTGTTGGCCTAATTATCAATTCTTAAGGGCACACCCTAATGTGGAATTTGAGGAAAACCAGGACAGCCCTGTGAACAAAGAACACTCAAAGGATGATCTTGCTATAAATCTTGTGCAACCTGGGGGAGTGATAAGCCTCTCCCCTTTAGCACAGGATGCTCCCCAGCAGAGGCCCTTGTAACATCAAGGACTCCCACTCTGGTTAGCAAGATAACATGACAGACCTCGTTAACTGATAACAGTCCTTTGTTATAGGAGCCATGTTGTCGGAAGGGTGACCTTTTTCCTCATTACCTGCAAAATGCATATTAAAGTTGACACCCCTGCATACGCTAATGAAGATTATAGCAAACACGTCAGCTGAGGGTGGGAACCTCATAGCTTTGGGGATAAAAGACAGAGAAAAGGATCATTAGGGGGAGAGAATAAAAAAAAAACAACAGACCAGTCAATGGGCTGTGTTCTCTTCCTCCACTCCAGGTAGGGCCACCTCTCTGGGTAAGCACTGTGCCTCTCACCTTCTGGGTGGAAGTATCCTCAGGTTGTATTATTATTATTGTTGTTGCTAGCAATATTATCATCGATTAGTAGTGCTTGTGCAGTCAGTGCATTCATCAACAGCAATTCTGAGCTTGTTATATCTGTCACCTTAATAAACTCTGTATTTACAGCTTTGTGCATCTGTTTCGGTACAAGTCCTTGGTAGGACTCTGAGACAGACAAAGTTGACTCTGAATCTGTTTTGGTGCAAGTCTTTCGTGAGACTCTGAGGTAGGCAAACATCCACTCTGATAGGTGGCTGTGCTTCCCCCCCCCCTTGCAGAGGTCTTTCCCCTTTGCCCATACTCTTTTCCTCTCTTTCACGCAACATATTCATATCCAGCTGTCAGTTGTACTTTGTATCACACATCACAGCATTTTGCACCCAGTGGTCCAGCCAGTTTGCCATCCACTTTACAGGCCACTGTCAATCCCTGCCTTATCCATTAGGCTACAAGGATACTGTGGGAGGCAATGTCAAAGGCATTGGTAAAGTGTGCAACATTCACTGCTCTCCCCCCATCTGATCAGCCAAGCATTTCATCATAGAGTGGTTTCCAAGGAAGACTTTCTCCACAAGCTTCCTGGAGACTTAAGTGACGCTAACTGGCTTGTAGTTCTCCAGACCACACTCCTTGCCTTCCTGAAGGTGAGTGTGAGCCTTGCCTTTTCCCAGTCATCAGGATCCCATCCTGATTGTGTCTTCCTACAACCCTTGGTACCGTTTGTTAAGTCAAGCTGAAGAAAAAGTCCATGCACTTCTGTGACAGGTTAAAAGTTTAGGTATCTTAATATATATGCCTGTGAAATTCTGAAAAACACTGCTAAAATTAACAACAGTTCTATGACTATAAATATTCTATTTTAATATTTATTTTAATATTTAAGGAAGGAGGTAGTATGCATAAGATCCAAACTTTTTATTATACATATTATTATATTGCTATGAAACTCAGTTTACAATGGCTGAAGACTGTACCATATCTACCTCTTTGGTAGGTGTTAAGATTTCATCCCCTTGTTCTTCAGTTTAACTTAGATAAACACAGCAACAAAAGAAAAGACCAAGTCAGTACTTTTCCCTTCCTCATGTGTACAGGTGTGTATCCACTATACATAGTCCTTTTTTGCATTATTTGATTTCATCATCAAGAGTCCTGTTGCCAGAAGGCCCATCCTGCTATTGCAGTTTTTAATGCAGGAGGCAGCTCCATGATAGAATTGAACAATCAGACCTAGAGCTGGTGTGGCCCTGTGTTCCCTCATACCTCATTTGCCTGAGCTGAGCCTTCCTGAACAGGGTACTGGTACTGATCTGATCAAGGACTGAGCTGCATGAGGTCAATTCAACCAAAAATCTCATCAACCAAAAAAATCTGTTTTGCTGCTGAGCTTTCAGCAAGGACAGTAGTCACATCTGGTTTCCCTTGCACCAGCAGACCAAGGGACAAGTGAGAACATGTGACAAGGGAAGGCAGGAGTGGGCGCTGACACCTACAACTTTGAGCAGAGTAATTTGCTGTGAAGCCTTTCCATAAGAAACACATTAAGCATAAATATATGGGAGAAGCTCTTCTCCTGCCTCTGCAGTCTGATAGGAACCAAACTTTGAAGTATGTATAGTAACACTATAGAATTAATTAGGACTTCTCTAGGCCTGTTGCATGAAATGTAAGAAGTATAGCAAACAAGGTACAACAGTGGTAGAGATGTAATTTGGAGCAAGATTTTCTTTCTGTTCCTGTATGCAAGTATGTAGGCATTTTTTCATGCTGTTCAGTTGGCACACAAACTATTTGCTTCATCCTGATTTTTTTTTTTAATTATAAGATATATTTCCATTTACTGTACGATGTGGTGATGCGACCTTGGCTTGTTGCCAGGTGCCCACCAAGCTGCTCTATCATTCCCTCTCCTCAACTGATGATGGGAAAAAGTACAAAGAAAGGCTCATGGGTCAAGATAAGGACAGGGAGGTCATTCAGCAATTACCATCATGGGCAAAACAGACTGAATTCAGGGAAATTGATTTAATTTATTGCCAATTTAAATCAGAGCAGGATAATGAGAAATAAGGACAATTGTAAAACAACTTCCCCCCAGTCACTCCCTTCTTCATAGGCTCAACTTTACCCTTGATTTTCTCTACCTCCTCCCCCACAAGAGGCACAGGAGTATGGGGGGTGGGGGTTGTGGTCAGTTTATCACGTGTTGTCTGTGACCCTTCAATTCCCATGAGCTGCAATTCTATATGAACTGCTATAGAATGTGTCCTTTCCCTGGGGTGCAGTCCTTCAGGAATGGACTGCTCTAGTGTGGGTCCCTTAAGTGCATTTGTTTAATGTTATTTTTAGAAAATACCTCATGTTTGAGATTGGCTCTCCAATGTCAGCTCATGGATGGGAACCAAGGAGTCTCAACTGGTGCAATATCACTGCTGCTGCACTGTCATGGTAGCAATTGACACCTGCTGTTCATCAACCCACAGTAAGCCCACAACAGGACTCTTCCAAGAGGTAAGGCAAGCTGGACAGCTGCTTAATCTCCTTTGTATTCACGGTGTCTATGCCAAAAGCCCATTGGTACTTTTTTGGGTCCTTGAAGTACACTATCCTCAGGTAGTCTATGCCAAGGATACATGGGGCCTTCAGGACTGACCAAAATAAGTTGGTTTTGCCACAAACCTGACAATAAATCAACAATGTCAGTTAGGAGTATTAAACAGCTCACATAAGGGTGAACAAGGATCTCAGAAGCCCGTGCAATAAAACCACCTGCATCAACCTCGGATGAGAAGAGGGAGGTGTATTTTCTCATCCACTCCACAAAAGAGCTCCCCCAGCATAGTAAACCCATCAGTGCAAGGGCCAAGCACATGGCAATTGTTTGTGTTAAGATGTTCCCAAGCGCAGCAAAATAAAGAGGTATTAAGTGCAGTAAGCAAATTCCATGGACACAGGAACCTTCCAATTAATAACTGCTATAGCTACAGTATGGTCAAAGCAAAACTTCCCTTGTGTCAAGCTATGTTTTGGGCACCAAAAAGGACTGTGGGGGGTCAACCCTGGCTGGTTGCCAGGTGCTGACCGAGCAGCTCTATCATGCCTCCTCTTCAACAGGACAGGAGAGAAAATAAGACGAAAAAGCTTGTGGGTCAAGATAAAGTCAGTTTCATGAATAAAAGTGAAAGTTACACATGGTAGCAATGCAAAGCAAAAAGATTTATTCTCTATTTCTCATCAGCAGGTGATGTCCAGTTGCTGCCTGGGACGTAGGGTCTCAGTACGCATAGTGATGGCTTCAGAAGACAAATGCTTTAATAACAAATCCCTTCCCCTGCCCTTAGCTTTTATTCTATTGCTAAGCACAATTTTGTATGACATGGAATATCCCTTTGGTCACTTTAGGTCAGCTGCCCTGGCTATGATCTGACCCGAACTCTTTCCCACCCCCAGCCTACTGTCCATTGGGCAGGGTTTGGATAGACAGCGTTGATGCTGCACAAGCCCTGTTTAGCAATAACCAAAACACTGGTGTGCTATCAGCAGCATTCTATCTACAAATTCAAAACACAGCTCTATAATGGCTGCTATGGGGAAAGTTACCTCCACTCCAGCCTGACCCAATACACCCACCATGCTCATCTGTGAGTCCAGTGTACACTGGCTGCAGATAGAGTCCCATGTCCCTCCATCCTGCTCCTGCAGTATAAGGGGAGAGCCTTGCCCTCTATCACTCCAGGTCGACAGTCACCCAAACCCTTCCCTTGCACCAAAGCAAGGGAGGCATTGGAACCTCCTTCCTTGGCACCACATAACTGGCAATTGGCAGTGCTGGCCTCTCTTCACTGTGCTTTCCTCCCAGGTCTGAGCAGGGCAGCAACCCATTGGGAGCTGCCTGTCCCAGCCCTGAAACTTTGTTCCTCGGCCTTCCTGATGAGCTTTCACCAGAGGTGTGCTTGCCCCAGAACCTCCTGGCCCTGGGCCATTTTTGGAAAAGAGCAGAGACTCTGGCAAGGATGGGATCTGTCTCTCTGCTTGGCACAACAGGTCAGTCTGGGGGATTTCCCTCATGGCTGCCAGCAACTCTGGAGGTAAGAACTGTTTACAGCCTTTGCTCCTGCTCCAAGGAGACAAAGCGGAAACCTGGTCAGGCCCTTAGCAGAGCTGCCTCTTGGAGCAGCTGTCAGGTTGCAAAGCAGAGCAGCAGCTTTTTCCAGGTCCTGTTGCCCTTCACTGAATTACAGCCAGCAGTTGTACTTGAGAGTGACATGGACTGCATTACCTACCTGAGTCAGCTTCTGGCCATCTCTTCCTTCACGAAGTTAAGAAGATTCCACTCAGGCAACCTGCAGCTGCCTCTCTGCAGTGCCAGGAACACTCTGCAGCTTTGGGCATCCACTGAGGGAAGCCTGGGTACTGGTTAGGGCTCTCAGGTAGGCCCTACCCTGAAGCTAAGATCTTAGCCCTGACTCTGTGGGCTTCTGCCTCCACTCCCTGTTCTCCAAGTGACTTTATGAGCAGGCCTGGGCAGGGCAGCTGCACACCACAGGAGCATGCTGTGAGCCCAACAGGTCTTGCAGTCCTCCTTGACCTGGGCCACTGCTCAGCTGCTTTGGGGCCCTACAGAGCTAGTCAAGCCTTTCAAAGATGTGGCTCACCTGGAATCCAGCCCTGGATGAGCTGTGGACCCCTAAGCCTTAGTATTAGTGCCATCTCGCCCATCCACCTCTCAGTTCCACTTCTGCTTAGAAGGAAATGGTGACAGCACCATGAGGGTGGTAAAACACTGGAACAGGTTGCCCAGAAAGGTGGTGGATTCCCCGTCCCTGGACACATTCAAGGCCAGGTTGGATGGGGCCCTGAGCAACCTGGTCTAGTGGGGGATGTCCCTGCCCATGGCAGGGCAGTTGGACTAGATGACCTTTGATGTCCCTTCCTAATCAAGTGATTCTACGATTCTGTGATTCTGTAATTTGTTGTCTTATCAAGAGCCTTAATCCAATTCCATGTAGCTGGCATTCACTTCTGTCTTCTCAAAGTTCTCAGGTTTTTATTGGCTCTTTCACTTCTTTTATGACCACTCCTATTCACAAAGACTGTATAATTTGCAATGTTCATTGCCTATCAGATCTATTTTTTAATTTTTTTTGCTTTTCACAAACAGTTCACTACATCTCTGAGAAGCACACTGTTCATATTTTAGAACCATTTTCTTTTTAACTCTTGAAAATGTGTGTTTTAGGACTTTTTGTGACTAAAGATTTGGTTTAGATTTCCTTAAGCAATTGCACTAATTCCATCAGTGATACTAATCTTCCTCATTCTATTATTATATCTTGTAGTTTTTTCCCCATGCAATTTTTATCAGCACCTTTTCCTGAAAGCAGTTGCTTTCTTTGGTTCCCTTTCTTCATGCAGTTCTGCTCCTTGTCTTTCCACTACATATTTGGAAAGTTATCAGCAGTTCCTGCAAACCTATTAAGTTCAAATTCAAAGCTGGTTATGCGTAAAACTATCCCTCAGTAGACTATGGCTTTTTTTAATAGTTATTGGTTATTTTGCTTGAAGAATTCCAAGGTAGTGAAGTAGAAGCTTACTTTCATAATTTGATATGAAACTTGCCAGAGAAACTTTGCATTTGCATGATTTTCAGCAAAAGTTATAATTTTGGAAAAAGCCAAAACTAAGATGGTCTGTTTCTTTAGCTTATTTTGTAATGATCTTTTTTTGGTTTGTAGAACTTTTTATATATTTTTGTCTTTGTATTGGCTTGAGCAGTCTTATTCAGAGTCACAAGCCACTGAAACAGCTTACATTAACATACAACCTATTTGCTTGCATCTGTTTCTTAAAAATCTGGAACAAATACTTAATCCAAGTGGGCTTTGGTATTCTAGCTTTATTAACACGTTTCTTCACATAACTGCACACAGAGATTTTTACTTACGTATCTTTTAATTTCAGATTCGAAGCTTATATATAGAATGGCATCAATGTAATAACACAAAAAGAAAGCAAAAATACAGTTCAGTTACCCTTCTTTGTCTTGTAGGGTCCTCCATTGGGGTGCGTATCTTGTAATGGGATAGATATTACCTTGGCTAGGCCAGCATTCATCATGTATTGATAGAGACATTTCAAAGTTCTCTCACAAAGACCCTAGTGCAAAGAGAAATGGCAAAAGTTATTGTAGCCTGAAAAAATTACTTTTAGGTAATTAGCATCACAGACATTTATACTGCCTGTTCTTAAAACACAGTATTTTGGGGTAGGATATCAAAGAAGGATCTTAAAAGTCTGCTAGTGCAGACCTCAGGCAGAGCATGAGCTGCTTCTGGAGTGTGTTCTATCCCTTCAGATCTACTGTTCAAACAAGTAGCAGCAACCAGCAGCAGTGTTATGCAAGTAAGAATTGCACGATGATATCCATTGACAAAACTTTTCTGAAACTGTGGTTTGAATAGAACTACTTTCTTCTGGCAAACAGCAACAGTAACTTGATCTAGTACATTTTTAAGATCCTTCCTCTGACATCCTGCCCCAGAATTCTCAGTACATGCAGTATGAATGACTGCCTTCGGTGCTAATCATCTAGATTCCACAAGTGAGAATTTGAGAGTAATGAACCTCATCAATTCTTCCCTCAGGTTTCCTAACATTTCCATCTCGTTTGAATGAGCACTTAGCATACTTGAAAGCTTCTCCATCAGAATATCACATCTGCTTCTCCTAACAGAGAAAACTATTTTACATGTAAGCATGCACACAACTTTATAAACATGAGTTGTACCTTTAGAAAATGTCAGTCACTAAAGAAAGTACGTTAAAGTGTTCTCAGACTGTTTTAGGAATTATAGTTTTCTTTTCCTTCTGTGAATAGCACATGAGAAAATTTGTCACTAAGAAGAGACCCCAGCTGAGGGAATGGTGACTAAGCCCAGGCTGTTACTTCACTGGCAATCCACAGAAGCACAAGTTCTAATCAAAAACAAGATAGGAAAACAAAAAAATCTATTAGAAATGTGTTTGAAGTGAGAACACTCAAAATTAACAGAACTATTAGTGCTACAATAAGAAGAGTTAAGCTTAAGTAGGCAGGTGACAGACACTACACTACTCTATTGTGTACAGCTCCAAGACAGGTTTTAAACTGTCCAGCATTCAGAAGAGGAGTCATAAGGAAATTGAGAAGAGTCAATACCAGGAAACTTTGATGGCTCTGTGACAACACAGCAAGCTTTCATCATAGTAAAAGGTCACAGTCTATCCAGGTGATCTTTAAAACATGTGAGTGGCACATATGTATCAACACGATAGCAAATTAGAAGAATTGAGTGTTGCTGTGCTCCACTGGGTAGCCTTATGACAAGGGACTGCATTGTTATGAGACCAGTTCTGTCCAACGCTCTTCAGTGATAATGAATTTATCCAGCATCCACTACAAAAAAAAAGAGATGGCGATGTATCTGCAGGCATAGTGACTTTTGTAAATCAATTCTTATTATCCAGTATCCTAACACCCTTTACATAAATTACATGTGGTCTTAGTGACATGTTATATTAATTTTCAAAGTGGCAATCTCAAAAGTAGGAAGTGACAAAATTAAAATAACCTGTGAAACTGATTTACTGGATAACTGGAGAGTTAATCCAATTAAACAAAGAAATACCTCTGATCTTAACCTACAGTCTCTATGCACAATGACAGCATCTTGACATGGTTTGATAAGACAGCTGAAACAATATTGTGCCCACATGCCTTCTTTCTCCCTCCTCTCTTCCTAACTCCTGGCTACACTACAGCCACTGCCCTGGTATTTACCTCACTCCTTGGTGAGCTGACTCAGGCCACTGAACTGGCAGGAAAATATCCACAAAAGATTTCCTTCCCACCCCCATCATCTTAGTTGCCTAAAAGAGCTTCCTGGGTGGCAAAAAACAATGCCAGTGTGATCTGCAAACCACTTATGCTTCTCAGAAACAGTGAATCCTTATCAGCAATGCTAAAACCCTCTGGCACTGCAATACAAAACCAGTGTCCCCTCAGAGGTTGCGAGATGCTCCTCCATTAACAAAATACACGGTCTAGTTTGGGAGGTGATAACTCAGGCTCCCATTCAGGCCTTGTAGAGAAAATGTTACAAGGGAGAAATGCTGGGGACAAAAGCTGGGCATCCGAGTGTCTCTTCAGAACTTGGGCAGGATAATAAGCTTACTGAGCAGTTTAGAAAAGGAAACAAACATCACCCTTCCATCCAAAATGTGAAGAAAAACTGATTCAGAGAAAGCAAGAACTACCACAAATCAGAAACCTGAGTGCTGACCCCACAGTCTCTGGTTCCATGAGAAAATACCAGGATATATAACGAACTCAATGGAGAGGCCCATGTACTTCTGGCAACACAGGCTCCAAGAACCTCGTGCTCTGGTAGTAAGGATGAGATGGTACCAATACAGACACGAGCTTAAATCAACACACAGGAACACTTAAGTAGACAGAACTTTGTAAGTAACCAGTGGAAACTTATTAGTTTTTATTTAATTAATGCAGCAAATTATCAACTTACGTGAAGGCCCCACTGTGAAGGTCCCTCTGAAGCACTCCTTGCCACCAAGAACAATCTAAACACTGCAGTAGAAGTCAGGGAGTTTTAAGGCAGGGTCCCCCTCCAAGCCTATTAAAGCTCTGTAACGTTTGTCTTGGGAAGCAACGATGACCAGTTTCTCTCCCCATCCAGGAAATGGAAGGGAAAACAATAAAATATTATTAGATCCATAAGAACAGAGGCATAAATAACTTCCCTCCACAAACATCATTCTTGCCATCATCTGTGCATACTGAGCAAAACGACTAAATTTTTAAAATTGAGTTAAAGATCTTTTAATGCCAGGTTTAATGATTTCACTCACTTTTCAACAGTTTCTGTGCAACTATAACATGGCTGCAAATCTTTCCTGCATATTTGTTCAGTGATATCTACTCTCTCTTTAAAATACTGGCAGGAACCTTGTATGCCATCTTTGTTATCTAAAATCACGCAGACAGGGTAAATATCATCTGAAGGAAGAGGATTTTCTTTTGGTTTCCAGTACTCCTGTTTCAAGGTCTATTTCTTCATATCTGAAATAAAAGCAGAGAGCAAATATTTAACCAAGCAATTTGAACTGAAACATAAGATTGTCACAAACAACGATGTTACCTCTATCAAATACATTGGAAAAATTAAGCTCTTTCAGAACCTTGAAACAAAAAACACAAAGAGCCAAGCTGCATTCCTCGAGTACGGCCAAACCCTACCAAGCATGCAGTGTATGAGGCTGGAGGAGGGGAATACATTACCTGATCTTCAAAAATTCAATAATATTGAAGCAGTGGGAACAAAAGTTAACACAGGTAAGTAAATACTGGTTCACAGAAAAGAAAAACAACAGGTACATCCACCCTGATGAATGGGGACATATAAATTCTGCTTGGCCCTAAGTGGTAGGCAATCATTAGAAGGGAAATCTGGCCAGGAAGCCTGTACAGGTCTCCCAAAGAGACGCTTCACACCCTCGCTCCCCTTTGCCAGCCGTCAGCCAGCTACCTCAGAGTTCTCCCACCGGAGCCGAAGCGGCAGCGGCCCCCGGGGCAGCGGGAGATGCAGGCCCCAGCCACCCTGGCAGAACCCAAGCCCTCCCCAGCGTCCTGCGGGCACCCTGCCCGGCGGGAAGGGGCAGCGCGCT
>VZRW01009209.1:6332-23135 GCA_013398125.1 Aegotheles bennettii
TGTGGCCAAGAAGGCCAATGGCATCCTGGGGTGTATTAGAAGGGGAGTGGTTAGTAAGTCAAGCGATGTTCTCCTCCCCCTCTATTCTGCCTTGGTGAGGCCATGTCTAGAGTATTGTGTCCAGTTCAAGAAGGACAGGAAACTGCTTGAAAGAGTCCAGCGCAGAGCCACAAAAATGATTAAGGGAGTGGAACATCTCCCTTATGAGGAGAAGCTCAGGGAGCTGGGTCTCTTTAGCTTGGAGAAAAGGAGACTGAGGGGTGACCTCATCCATGTTTACAAATATGTAAAGGGTGAAGGTCAGGACGATGGAGCCAAGCTTTTTACAGTGATGTCCAGTGATAGGACAAGGGGCAATGGATGCAAGTTGGAACATAGGAGATTCTGGGTGAACATAAGGAAGAACTTTTTCACTGTAAGAGTGACAGAGCACTGGGACAGGCTGCCCAGAGAGGTTGTGGAGTCTTCTTCTTTGTAGGAGTTCAAAACCCAACTGGAGGCATTCCTGTGTGACCTGGTCTAGGTTGTCCTGCTCTGGCAGAGGTGTTGGACTGGATGGTCTTTCGAGGTCCCTCCCAACCCCTAATATTCTGTGATTCTGTGATTCTGTGATTACTCTGTTAATTTGCTCCTCCAACTTCACGTGTGTTTGGTACTGGTTATCTTGAGAATCCTGCCATGGCCTCAAGCTCCATAGTGGTATGTTGGGTTTAAGAATTGTGTCTGCTGGACATCATTAGATGCAACAAATATCTGCTGGTCTCTTACCAATGTAGCTGTTTTACTTAAGGACGTGAATTTACCCAAACACAGTAAAACCAGTACTATCCCAGTAACATCAGCCATAAGATTACAACAGCTCCGTGTGGCATCAGCTGTTAGCAAAATAAATACATCCTACCAGAATACTTGCACTGACAGTAAGGGTTTTACTTGACTTAGCTTCCCTTGTTTTCTTATCTAATGAATTGAACATAGTATAAAAATACACAAGGCTTACGAGTAGACAAATAGCACAAACGTAGCAGGCAATTATCCAAAGGATCATCACAGGTATTGTAAAAGTAATGGCATTGAGCTCACTCAGGGAGGTTCAGCTGACTTGGGAAGAGAGGGGGGTGGCTCGGCAGTCTCTCAGAGTCAGGAATATGACAGCTTCCTGGTGCTTTCCACGTCCTGAATTGTGACTGCTCTGCAACTCACATTACTGCAAAGCAGAATAAAAGCATTCCTAACGGCTGGCCCAAAGCCATGGCTCTGCCCTGGGTTAGGAGGTTTTCTGAGATTTCAGACTTAGGGATTGGGACAGTTAAATGTCAGAGGATAAAGGAATTAAGGCAGAAAGAGACAGATGTTTCTTTGGCACATGGGCTAAACTGTCTGGTGGAAGACTTTGGCAAAAGCTCATGGTCTGGATATTCCTATTGCTTTTGAGACAAACTGGGCTATGTGTACAGTTCTGTAAACAAACAAATGATCTCAAGACTAACTCAACTTTGAACCCATATTTCATTCAGATGCACCCTCTCTCCTGCAAAGCCTTGGTATTCAGTTTGCCATGGAACCAAAAGGGCAATGAGGCTATCATCTCCTGGTTCACATACAGAAGTAGCCCAGCAACAAGTAATGCAAAGCTAAACTGCAGATTGCCCCATCCATTAATCCACACTCTTCCCTTTTAACAGGGATGAACCACAGGGAAAACAGAAAGTTGTTCTCATCAGATTTTGGACTAAGCCTTTCTTACTTTAATCACAAGAAAAGCTTGATTGGAATCAACAAGATTTCTATTTTCAGAATTTCTTATTTGGAAGATGCTTAAAATGATGTTTTTCGCTACATTTTAGCAGTTTCTGGGTACAGCATAGACTAATGTAAAATGAAAAGTAACAATAGTTGACAATACTTTGAACTGAAAGACACAATTAATTTTAATCCTGAAAGAAGCCCAGGTCTGCTCGGACTTTATTTGAGCCATGTTTTATTTGACATATACTGGAAAGCGTGGGAAATTCAAGTAGATTAAAAATTTTCTCCTAAATTCTGTAAAAGGCTGGCTTGCAGAAATTCTTTACATAGGCAAACACATTTTCTTGATTTATTTTCCATCCAAGAGTGTTCTAAGACCAGGGTTAATGGCAACAAAACAGACTGACTTGCAATAGAAATAATGATCCTACGGGGTACATGATAACTTACGTAGCAGGAGCTTGCAGGAGCTGGCTGACAAAAAAATGTGGTGCTCTGCTACGTTAATCTAATTAGAGCTCTTCCTTGCAGCTTCGATTGACAGTTTGGAAACCCGTAAAATTCTCTAAACATAGACAGCCTTCCATTTGCTGCAGTTCAAGAGAGGACCCTCTTCTTGCACTCTTCCCTTGAACTGTTTCCATGGGATGCTGTCCATATTCAGAAAAATGTACAGGTTGCCAAACTGTCAACTAAAGCTGTAATGAATGGCTCTAATTACATTCAAGTAGCAGAGAGCATTGCCATTTTAATCAAATCTGAGCCTTGTGAGATTTTTGGCAGAAATACAAGAGAAAGCCTGAGGAAAACACTGCCAAAATGTTAGTAACCTTTAATTCTAAATTCTGCCTGTCAGAGAACTGAATACCAACTGCTTAGCTAAGATTTTGTTTTGTGGGGTTTTTTTACTGTAGTCTATATGATTTCATCGTGAATTATTACCCTGTTCTCTACCAACAAAGCAAAAAAACCCGAAAACACAACCCCACAATCTCAGAACTAAAAATGGTGATCAGCAATTTTGCTGATCAGTCAGTCACAGTAGTGTTGCCAGTCACAGGGGAAAAGGGGACCTAATAACATCCTTGCACTCAAAGAGTTTCTGCCAGCACTCAGCTTCGTGTTGTGTACAGCAAGAGACGTACAAGCAAACTGCTTTGTCAGATCTCCTCCCAGACGCTGCCCCAGCTCCTTTCCAAATGGCACAGCTTTATTTTCTGCAGCACTTTCTTATTCTAATAATGTGAAAGAGTTATCCTTACCGCTGGTAAGGTGATCTTGATATTTCATCTCTTTTTACAAATTAAAACTTTGGAATTAGCCCCCAAATCATAGCTATTTATTTATTTATTTAGCCCAGCTTCAAGACCTTACAGTGATTCAAATGTAAAGTATCACAATTATTCAGTGACAGGAAAGAAAAAGATAATATGTTATCCAAGAAGACAAGAAGAAAAACAAAATCTCCAGAATTTTACAAAATCTGTTCTGGAGGGTAAAGGAAGGCAGCAAAGGAATTCCTCTTTCTTCATAGGAACTCATTTGTTAACATAAGGTTTTCAATGCCATTTCATTTGCCTCTCATGAAAACATCTGCGCCAAAAGCATTCTAGGTGAAACAAGATAAAAGAGGAAGGATTCATATCTTAGGTATTTCAGGCACAGCACAATAGATTTCCATCTACCACCTCTCTTCATTTTCAGGAGATGGCTTTCATTTATTTCACTAGGCATTGTGCTAGTCTTGTCCTGCCAGCTGTCGCACAGAAATCCTGCTGCTTCATGTCCCAGCAGAAAGCCAAATGCCAACAAAGTCTTATTGCTCGCTGTTGCATTACTGGAGAGCTCTTGCTCCAGATCCATTCCCAGCAACAAAGGTTCTCGGAAGCAGTCTTCTTCCAAAGTTCCAAAAAGTTTCCTTATTCATATTTTTTTAATTACATGCTCTATGTTCACTCAGTATGGTTTTAAATTGCACAAAACCTAAGAGAGGGGCAATCCAGGCCTTTTGCAGCCATCTGTCTAATAACTGATTTTGAAGTAGCCTCCACCACGTCATTACTCAGCTTCCTGAACAGTGACAGATGTTGTAGAGAGGCATTGCCCAGCTATAGACAGCCCTACCATGGATGTAGTTTCTAAAGAAGCTTTCTCTATTTTTCTTGATCCCCCCCTTTTTTTTTTTTTCCTTTTTTTCACTTGGTAAAGTCTTTTGGGAGACTACTGATGAACTTTTTGGACAAAAGATAATCTTGCTGTTACTTATTTCTGTAAGCTGCATGTTTTGAAGCTCCTGGTGAATTACCTTTCTGGTACACTGATGGTATGAACCAGCATGGGATATGCCACTGGCGATTTCACTGTTGATGCAACTGAAATACCAGATTCGCTAATATAAGGAGAAAAGGGTTGGTTTTTTTAATGCTGGTTACATTCTCCATTCTTTAACTGTATTCTTTAAATACATGCATAGGTCTTTCTGGCTTCAGCTAATAGCAGATGTTTTAAACATGATGTAAAAACTCCACACAGAAGGATATTTCTCTCCTATCAACTTCAGTTTGAAGCATGAAATATAATTATCCTTATATCAATATCTTAGCCTGTATAGTTCAAAGAAATAAGACACAATCTGGAAGTGTTTCCATGCCAAAAAAATGTGCTAGCCTTTTCTTCTTCTAAAATCTGAGTAGCAGTAAAGAGGGAGAGGAGAGAATCCTTTTTCTCTTTTTCTGGGTTAGTAAAAACGGAGTATTTTCTTCACTTCATGTTCCAACACAAAGCTCACTATCGCAACCACCCTTCCTTAGTGGCTAAAGCCTGAGATAAGAGCATTCAAAATGCATGGAAGACATCTATGTTGAAATAGTTTGCTTTTCAGGCATGTTGAGTGCTTTCTGCAAATGATGCACCACTGGTGTCTGAGAAGAATGCAGCCCTGGGCAACTGAAACTGACATCTGTTTTCCTGGGAGAAGTAATGTGCTCTGTTCTATATAGACTAATACCTTAACATATCTCCCATGTTACACCAATGAAGAGAAGTAATGGCAGCTGCATGAGAAGTAAATCAGGTTGGAAATAGGAGCATCAAAAAAAAAAATATCTATTTTATATAAATCTTTTAATATTGTAAGTTTTCTCTGTGACCTTGATAAATTAAGGTGGAATCAGCTACTCCATGTATTAGGAATGCCATTTGTCTGATAGTTGAAAGGTACAATGTGGACATTTACACAGAAGCTCATCTTCATAAATTGTTCTTAGAGACAATTGGCACCTGGTCAGTCTAATTAACACAAACTATGAAGTTTCTTATCTCTGCCTAAGGCAGATTTTTAAGATAGGTCAAGTGAATCACATGCTAACAGTGCTCACTGCTTTCCACCACCCATGAAGGCAGCATGGGTGACAAAGTCAGCAGTAGTGAGACGAGAGGAATCTGATTCCAGGTAAAAAAATTGTAAAATGCAACAGATATGAGTTCATCTTCACCTTGAGGAGTGAAACCTTGGGTCACCACAATCTTGCCAATGGGGTCTTGTTGCTTTACACCAGATAAGAAATTTCTGTTTGCTTTGTTACTGATGGGACTCAGGAGAGCTAGTAGCATCTCTAACATTTTGAAACTTTCACATACTAACACGATCATTTCAGCAACAACGTATTATATTAGACTTCATGTCACCTGACTTCAGACAATTTAATATCGTGTCTAATGTTTGTAATGTTGGTCACCTTGAGCTGTCTTGCAGTCACCGAAGAGAAACGGGCCTGTCCAAGAGATGATTCACCTGACCAACCTTATGCATAACTTGTTTTAGGATTAGGTGGCTCACTTCCAGGGTTGGTTTTTTCTCTACATCAACAGTAAGGACACTAGATATCCAACACAAACATGGATGTCTGACTTTGATAAACCTAAGGCATGGCAGGCAGATTTCACCCACTGTCTCATTGTCTCCAAGATCTGCTGTGACCATTGCAGACCTGACTTTGCATAGTATTTTGCTTGAAGTGCTTCATCCTAGACAGTATTTAGGTTATACTTTTCTTGTTCTCTATACTCCCTTTTTCTTTTTTCTTTTTTCTTTTTCCTTTTTTCTTTTTTCTTTTTTCTTTTTTCTTTTTTCTTTTTTCTTTTTTCTTTTTTCTTTTTTCTTTTTTCTTTTTTCTTTTTTCTTTTTCCTTTTTTCCTTTTTTTCTTTTTTCTTCTTTCTTTTTTCTTTTTTCTTTTTTTTTCTTTTTTCTTTTTCCTTTTTTCTTTTTTTCTTTTTCCTTTTTCCTTTTTTCTTTTTCCTTTTCTCTCTTCTATTTTCTCTTTTCTATTTTTTTCCTTTTTCCTTTTTTCCTTTTGTCATTGATGCGAGGACAAATTTTAGTAATGAAAAGACATTCCTATTTACCTGTGAGGTTACTTTCCAGAAGACAGCAAGAATGACATTCTGAAACTGAGTTAAATTTCTGACTGTATTGGAGATGAGAGAACTGAAGATAAGACCTTCACTACAGGGAACATGATTTCTTGCACAAAAAATTTTTACACAATAGCAGCTTGTCACATTTGTGTATTTTTTATATTGGGAGAAAGAGGGAGTATTGTTCTGAAAGAAGATAAAATCCTGGGAAAATGTAAAAAGTAGGTTAGTAACTCTTTCTTTAGTTAAGAAGAATTTCTGCTATCTCAACCCAAAACCTCTCAGGGAGATGAAGAGCTCCTTGGGGAGTCAGTGACAGTCAGGAAGGAAGAGAAGAAGCAAAAAGCTTATGTATACAGAGCATAATGCAAGGATCCAAACTCTACAGAAGGTTAGTTACTCTAACAGGCTGCTGCTTTCCCATAGTTGTACGGCTACAAGACCTGAGCTAGTATATCTTAACGGTCATCATACAATGTGGTGATATCAGCCCACTTGACAGCTCCAATTAGGACCTCTACAGAGCCTGGACAAGATGAGGATGAGTCCATGGTGAAGCAACCCATGTCCAGAGAATGGCTGTGGAGATTTAGGGATCCTAAGGGTTTGCTGAAAGGATTGGTAGTAAAGCAGTGTTTCCCACTGTCCTTCCCAGAAGTCATTGCAAATGGCTACTCCCAGTAACAAAAGACAAGAAGGCATAAATGCCACTCTGTGTGAGGTCATTTTTAAATTGAAGGTGGAGATGGAGCCTGGGCAATGTGCCACCATTCTCAGCTCAGTGTTGGGTTTTGTTTTGGGTTTTTTTGTTTGTTTAATTTTGTTTTACCAATGTTTGGAGACAATACAGACTGCTAGTCCAGATTTTCCAACATATTTGAAAACCCAAGGATAGATAAAAAGATATATAACACTCACTGCAAAGCCTTTCAGATATGTATTTTTATCTTTTGGTACCTTAACATAACTAATTATGATATCTAGCAGAAACAGCATGGCTCAAGAGTGGCAAGTTGCCTTGAACCAGCAGCAGGGTATATGTGACTCAGCTGTCAACAGATAATACTAAGTTTCGTGTAGAACTTACCACCTTAATGCTGCCCACTGTTGAATGAAGAGCATGGATCAGTATTATACTTTGAATTCCAGATGGAGTAGACTGGGATTCCCACCAGATTTCAAGCAGCAGATTGTACCTGAGTGTTTCATGAGTGAGCTGTATTTTGAGGAGAATAATCACAGCTTCCTCAGTCAACCACGTCTTGATAAATTTGATGACGCACATTCTCTTATCTTTCTCATAACACACTGAATGATTATAACAATAAATATAAGAGATAGTGCATGGTTACTTGCTATAGTGTCTTCACATGTATTTAATTGGTGTATAAAAGGACACGAACAAATGCCTGGGTTAAAATGAAAGTCTTTAGTTAAATTACTCAAATGGTAGCAAGAACCCAACATGTACTAGTCAACCTTGTTTTACAGGAAATGAAATGCATAAAAGTGTGCCTCAGTCCTTACTGCTGAAGTGAAAGCAATAGCAAGATACCAACTATAGGCAGGTTTCCTGTATCATTTCACAACCTGTTAATTCATATTGAAGGATGTCTAAGCAATCAGGACAAATACCTTCATGTTGAAACACTGTAAACACATAAAAATTGTAGACAAAACTGTGTAATGACAAGATCTTTTACATGAAGATTCTTCTATGTTAAAAACTGATATTTCTGGAGATATTTAATGTGCTGATTGGCAGATTTGTTTTTAAGAAATCATGGACCAGCCAGCCTATAACTGTGTACAGATTAAACCAACATGAACCTTGCAGGCTGATACATGGAAAGTAGTCTGAATCAACAGGATTTGGACTGTAACTAGACCTGCAACTATTCAGTCCTGATTGCATTAAAATATCTTTTGCAAACTGATCTACTCTGGGACTTTTTTGCCGTATCTTAACATATCTTAACACATCTTACATAAATCAAAATAGAAGTCACTGTTTTCACATAAAGATTTATGGTCACCAAGTCATGGGAACCAGAACCACAAGCAACAATGAACAATTGAAAAAATTAAAATGTTACAAAGGAGATGACTTGTTTCCCAATTGGATAATAACCAGATATCCACTCATATTCATTCAAAGACTTCTCAGAAGTTCCCTTTAGACTGGCCCACACAACTCATCAGAAACTGTACAAAATGAGCTTTTAATTGCTTGTCACTTCACTTCCTGAAGCTGAAAGATCCCCAGAAAAGGGACAGAGAAAGTGACTGCTGCATGCACTGGTAGGTTTTAGCCTTAATTATCGTCTTCATCATAGGAATCTGATGCAGAGGCCATTCAAGTGATTCTATCAGTAAATCGCCCTTGAAGGAATCTAGGAAGAACAGTTTAACAGCCTGAGCTCTTCCTTATATCAAAGTTATTCTTCTGAAAGGCACCACAGACAGCTCATTAGTTGTTGTAGGGAAGTCTCCAGCCTCACAGGCTCTCCTTCGCTCCTCAATATCTTTACAGTTATTACTAAATAATTCTGCCATGTGCTTTACCACTGTGGCTACCATGTGAAGTGATGGCGTGATCCAGGCATGCATGGAGCCCTCCTGTTACAGCACTTTGAACACAAACCACCTGGATAGACCTTCTCTTTGCCTTAGTCCAGACACAACAAGTGTGAGTCTGAGCTAAAGGACATGCCTTCATGCCGTGCAACTGACAAGAGGTTTGAGCATATTTTGGGAGGGTTTCTTGATTTACCTAAGTGATGACAAGAGATGATAACTGTCTGCAAAGTCATTCTGTTGCCATAGTCACTATTGGTGTTGAAACTCCTGAAATCACTATCAGGAGCAAGAACTTCTGGGTATATAAATAACAAAAAAATGTGAGGCCTGATTCTCCTGCGGCTTGCACCAAAGGCACCATGCCATTACTGTCATGCTTTATTTCAGATTGACAAACAGCTTAGGAGGAGAACTGGACCCAAAAGCAGAGTGTGATAAATGCATCAAAAATTTTCAGGCACTTAATCTTCTAGTAAAAACTACTAAGCAAATATACAGCTCTTAGAAAGTCAAAGAGTCAGAGAATAAAACAAAAGTTTGCAGCGAGGAAAAACACATGTAAGTGCCATGAAGAAAGCATAACCACTGTAAATTGGCACAGCCTCCAGGAATGAGGGTCTACCTATTTACACTAAAAAGGACTGGACACAGATTCTGTGACTGTGTTCAGCTCAAGATTTCCCTCACAAACTTTCACCATCCCAGTTATACTGGTTCAAGAGTGTTCCTGTCTTAGAAACCTGATAATTCCCGACATGAAGCTTTCATTGAGGAGAGGGAAAGGAGATTTGCCCTTCCCTTCATTTGTCTCCCTCAGATGCACACTTCAGTACTCTGCCCTGGAAAGACAAATTTTATTAAAAGTTTTACAGAGACTCTTGCTGCTTAGAAGATCATACAATCAATTTTATCAGCAGCAACTCTGAGTAACTAGAACAATTTCCCACTAGAAGCTGGCAAAGACATCCCAACAACAACAGTCTTTCTCAGGGAGCAATAGAGATAAAAGACCTGTCTTACTAGGCATACTCTTTGCCTGATTGTAAAATGGACAAAGAAAAGTGAACTAAGGAGAAAAAAGTTTTGACAAGTACTGTGCTCAAATTAGCAGTTTTCAGAGAGAAAAACTATAATGCTCCTTCACAAAATTCTGTCTGATGTGACAGTTTGTAATTCCCATGACACATCAAGAGGCTGTTTAGACATTTGTAGATATATAGTCCTTTAGTCAGTTACAAATCACATAGGAGCTTTCATATAGTAAAGAAAACATTAAAGCAATGGAGTTAAGCCACTGTAGCACAGTTGTGAAATCAGAATTAAGCCGAAGTGGGTTTGACTTTAATAGGACTCTCAAAGTTGCCTTATTATAATAGGCTCATAAGCAAGATTAGAAAACAGCAAGTAATCTGGCACAACAGGAGCAGGCACAGCTAGAGGTCTGTGTTCAAAAATACCTAAAGAACCAATCACTAGTTTGGATCCCACCAGTCTCTGGAGGGATTTGCAGAGCTTTCAGTATGTATCTGGAGCCAAAATCCAGATCTAGTTTCATCTCTAAGGAGTCTAGGTCACACACTCCAAAATGTCCATAAAACCAAACCAACACAGATGAACAGGCCAAAGATACACTGCTTCTCCAAATCAGATCATGACTGTAGACACAGCCAGATATTAGATGCAATTACTGTAGCATAAGTTAAAAAAACTAGCTGAAAATGTTTGCACACAGAATAGCTAATAAAGGTTCACTATCAGCCTGAAGACTTTACTGAATGGAGGTAGATGAAAGACTGTTCTGGATATAATGCTGTTTGATATTTTCATTTACAGCTTATATGAAGAAACAGAGAGGATGCTTGCTTTAATTAGAAAATGACACAAAAGAGGAGAGGTCCGCAAGTATTCTGGATGTCAACAAACTAGACAATTGAACTGAAAAACTAGCCTGAAATTCAAAAATTATGCCTAATTGGCATATAGGACATGAATATAGGACATGAACCTACTGGCTTAGTATCAGTTCTGGAGAAAATTATTAAGCAACTTAATCACAGGCTGAACATAGATTTTTTTAAAAAGTCACCTTGTGGCAAGTAATTAAAAGCCATGTCGGGATGTACAAGTAGAAATACAGTGTAAGAGCAGGTGAAGCTGGCAAGGCTGCAGATGGACTACTGTGTGCACCAGGTCTGGAACAGAAATGACCATCTTCCGTCCATGTATGTCTCCATATACACCATCCTCTGTTTTCATTGTGATATGTAGGTACTTTTTAAATGTCTATCAAATGGTAGCAGTGGCAAAACTGACCCGTAATGAACCAGTAACAATAATAATTGCTGAATGCATTATTACCTTAAACACTTCATTTCTGCAAAGTTACTAACCATCCCAAAAGGGCCAGTGAGGAAATGACATTATTTGTCACAGTGTCAACTTTCCTTCTGCCAGATATGCACCAGTCTGCTGTAGTAGGACCCATGGTAATGCCTGCTCTTTCAGCGTAATTTCTCCTTCCTTTTCTAATCTTACTCATTATGTACATGATTGTTGGCATCATTTCTCCTAAAGGAAATTTAAGCTTTAGTTCCCAAGAACCCCCAACACCATGCCTAAATCTTGTCTTTTCCCAGGCTACACAGTTTTTGGGGATACTTCATTACTTGAAGCAAATGACAGAAACTCTGCAAAGGATTTCTTAAATTGTCACTTGCTATTTTAGACAACAGAAGAGGCATGAAATCTACACCACCAAAAAAAAATAATAGAAGTCCTAAATAAGTCTATGTAGTCCTGTCTCGTTTTCTTTCCCACTCTACTTCTCCTTCAGGTTGGGTCCATCCTGAAGCCATCCTTTGCACACCTTGACCTTCTAATTCAAGCTTTCTCTGAAAGGGACAGTGAAAGAATTTTTTTAAGTAGACTTCAAATTCTCTTTCTCAGGAGATTCCCCTGTCAGTGAGAGCCCCCCTCACACACTCCCATCCAATATCTATCCATAATCTTAGCTCCATGATCTTAGCTTAGTGACACATCACTATGAAGCAGTCTGTTCATCAACATTCACCTGAACTTCAAATCTGAAAACATCAAAGCTTTCTTTCATTAGTTGCCTTTGCTTTGGCCTAATGGACACAGAGAACTTCTAACACCTTTCCCATGTCAGTCTTCTGCCATATGCAAGAGTTTTTCTTGAAGCCTTCTGAGCATTTTGGCCCAGCATAGACAGCACAAACACAGAGTGAAGGTTCAGACTGGAACATAGGCAGCACTCGTAAAAATCAAATGAACTTTGTAGATTAGCATAGATAAAAAAGGTTGTAACAACAACTTGAATCCCTGTGCTGCACATTGTGGCTACGTACACCTACTGATAAACCAGCACGTACATGGCATTATCTCTAATAGATTAAAATAGCCTGTATGCCTGTATGCACCATAGATAAGATATCTGTTGTGCTTTTACAACTCACTCGAGCAAAGTATCACCATCTTTCTGAACTCCAAACTTCCGTTTTTAACAAAGAAAATCCTGCTCAATTAACTTTAATTTGTGTGAATGAAGCTCAAAATGTTTATGAAGGGCCAGACATGAAAGCACAATACCAAAAGGTACATTAACAAAAGATGGTACATTAACAAGAGGTGGTGGAAGATAATGTGTCTGAAGTTTACCAATTTTGATAAGAGATATAAACATAGTGCTTTCAGAAAATCTAACACCGTTTATTTTGGTTTGTCTTTATCTGTGATAATCTGTCTCAGGGCTTGTGTGGAGCCATAAAATGTGTGAAGAATAGATGCATAAAATGCTTTACATGTCTGAAGCAGAGCTATTAACTATAAAAATGCAGGTGAAATGGCATTTATTAATACCTAGTTTACAAATTTGAGTTCTAATGTGACAGTACAGATTCATAAGTTATGTTCACATTTAAAGGAAAAAGGTGGAAGAAGTTTTTTAAAGTCAATTGTTTTTAAAGTCAATTGTTTTCTGTTTAAATGGGAGTTTCTTTTGTGAACACGTCAGAGTTTTCATGAGAAATAACAGAATTCAAACATTTTTTAGCAGGAGCTGTGAGTGAACTTTTATAAAAACAATGCTAACTTCATTGTACATAATAAACATTTTTTTCCTTCATGCACTAGCAGACAGATTTGGCAATATAGCCTAAAGAAAATTTATTCAGATGAATGTAGAGCACTGCAAGTTTTAACTGATAAAATATGAACAATTGTAAGATAATAATTCTTAGTGCAAGATACTAAAATCAGAGTTAGTATATCTTGTTAAACTGGGTAATGTACAACACCAAAACATCAAAATTTCTTATTGTGACTTACTCAAAAGAGTATACAATTATACTTGAGCTTTTTGAAGTGTTCAATTCAGTCATGTGATTTTTAGATCACCTAAATTAGAACAGATTAATTTCCTAATGTTACTGTTTACCAGATCTGTATTATGTTATAGTTGCAAACATACAAACTATGATTAATACTGGAAACAAAATGCAACAGATCCCTTCTCCTGGCGCTATGAATGACCAGGATCCAACAATCACTTTTGGAATCACCTTTTCATGCCTCCCAAACTAGTGCTAGCCCACAGACCACATGTTGAGTAATGTTGGCGTCAGTGCATTTAGAGACAAACTGCTGCACAAGTACAGGTCTGTGTGGACTAGGGGCAATCTGGCCACAGCAGTGCAAGCTTCAGTGCACACTGCTCACTGAAGCAATCCCCCCTCTGCCTGGGGGTTTGCCAGTCTGGGATCAGGCCTGGTTTAGGCAGGTGTTGAACCTTGAGGAGAACTTTTTGAGACTGCTAGGAAGTCTCAGCAGCCTCTCTCCCTTTTTATCTCTGGACCATCTTTTAATCTGAGGATCTCACTCTTGGTCAGAGCAGCTGTCTTGTAGCTGTGCCCAGTCCGGGCTGCTGTACCATGGCAATTTGCATGTCAGCTCTCAACCCCTGAGTTGACTCCCCAGCTTGACCATAGACCATGGACCGTGGACCTACCTCATCACTGTGACCACCGGACTGTGTTTGACCCTGGCTACTGCATCCAAGCACAGACTGAGCCTACCACCGACTTGCTGAACTGTTGTTGATTTGACCTGCTTGCTTGACCTTGGACCTGCCATGTTAGGGAAGCGGTTGAGTCACCATCCCTGGAGGTATTTAAAAGATGTGTGGATGCAGCACTTAGGGCCATGGTTTAGTGGTGAATTTGGCAGCTTGCTAGGTTAACAGTTGGACTTAATGATCTTAAAGGTCTTTTCCAACCAAAATGATTTATGATTTTATGTTGCTGTGGGCTTGTCTGGAAGTCTGGACTCTTGGTTGAAGATGTTACCACAAAACTTGCTCTGCTTGCTACATCCAGGTGTTGCAGGATGAACCTTTGTTGGTGAGGACACTGTCTCTGTCTGTGTTTACCATGCTTGGCTCCTGGTTCCTCTTCCTGATGAAACCTGTGATACTGTGTTTTGTTTGTTACAGTGATTAAACCCACCGCATCAATGGGCAGACTCAGAGAAACAGGATGAAATGTTCATAGTTAGGGAGAAGTGTATGGAGAACATGTACCATAAAGCACATTGTCAATACAAAATATGCCAAGTCTGATAAAAACAGAGGGAAATTTTTGTATGAAGAAGTGTTCAGGTTTTCAAATTCGAACTTCAGATGAGCATGAACTCAATTTTAAACGGTGTCTTATTCAGAAACTATATTTAATGTGACATAGAATTATGATATATATGACTATAGGTGAGTACCTCATAATTTTTACTCAAGGTTCACTTGTCTCACAAGCCACTCTGATGCACGGTAGAAGGATTGCAACTTTGGAAAAAGATGACACTTCTGATAAATAAGTTCCATGTGTACTGTAAATTGCCCCTAGTTTACACTGTTGATTTCCCAGCTGTGATATGGAAATCGCCAACACAGGGAGCTCTCCTAATGCTACACAGGATGGAAGACTTTCAGATACATAATGAAAAGGAGGGTGTTTGAAGGAAAATTGAGGGGTTTTATGAGGATTTTCCTTCATGTGTGAAGTGGTTGACCAAATAAGAATGCAAGTAAGTCAACAGCTATAGGTTTCCTATAATTATATTATTTTTGAACAATGCAAGTTGGTGCTACCTCTCTATATGTAGTAAATAACACCCCCTTCCACAACTGTCTGTACCCATCAATGTTAACAGATGTATGGCATCTCCTAATCCCCTGTACTGGGTAAGTATGCATTCAACATACCATAGCATGGTTTCTACCTAACTAGTAGCTTCTAGGCTTCTTTGAATTGAAACTTCTGAAAGCTTTCCTGTATGAAAGTGAATGAATGGGAAGGTATGAATCACATTTTGTTCTGTTTTCTGACTTTTCAGATTATTTTCAATGCACCTACTCCACAAGTTTTATTTATTCAGGCGCTGTAAGACATAGAGAACTACAAAGAAATCTCAGGAAAGTTGATCTTTTATTTTGTAATTCCCAAGTCAGAGCTCTCTTCAATCTGCTGTGACAAGCATCAAAACCAGATTTTTACTAAATGATCTGATTTTAAAAAGATTTAAAGGTAATACTGGCAAATGCTTGTGAACAATCATTTCCTTCTTTTCTGAAGTAAGGTATCTAAATACTTAAGGAGATTTGTCTATGCCAGCCTTTTGTGTTTCACCGGTAAGCTACATCAGACAGAAGAGAAAGTAGATATGGTAAGTAATCAGATTTTCCCAAACTGTTAATGGGGTCATATTTGTTCACTGCACTTTCATTTATGTTTCCTGGGATTATTAATATATTGCAGTTAGCTTCAAAGTAGTTCTAAGAACAAATGTTACTCAGCCTGGCATGTAATTATTAATATTTAACGGGTGTGATTTTTGATGATAAATTATTATTAAAATAGCAGAAGCATCCACAGTAGCTAATCTCTCTCTTCCCCCTATAGTCAGTGCAGAAAGACAGGTCTTCAAGAAAGTGATTTACAGTGGGAATCTAACCATATTGTCTTTTCTAGATCAATCAAATTCAGGTTTAAACTACAGTCAAACTGGGGCCCTGCCTTTCTTTACTGACTACAGAAGGAGCAAAGGAGGTTATCTTCACTAGGCCAGGGATAGCCTTTAGGAATATCTTTATATCATGCCTGATTAAAACTACTGAAGCTGAGCAGTAGACCATGTAAAGATTCTCTAGAAAGCCAAAAGAAATTAAGGTCTTACATTAGCAGGCAAATGGCCCAAGCCAGAGAGTGAGTGTGGTTTGCCTCTTTGGTGTAGAAACAGTTCCTCCATTTTCCTTGCTCATTATCTGGGATCAGTTAAGCAGAATTATGGGCCACTAAATTTCACCCAAGTAAAGCAGGCAGGAGGAAGAGGACATTTGGAATACTTTTTAATGTCTGATTTTTTCAACTGGTGTGCAGAAGGAAGCAGTAGCCCTCATCATGGTTTCTGTTCTGAAAAGTTTAACTCTGCAGAATCAAGCTATGCTTAGCAACTCAAACACAGATATTAGGGGTTGTGACATGTTCTTACCACTTTTCTAAGGCATACTGTAAAAGCAAAAATTATAGAATCCCCTCTTAGTTCACAATCAAGGGACATTTTGATCAAGAACTGGTTAAAGGGAAGAAGTCAGAGAGTTGTAGTCAATGGGACAGAATCTAGTTGGAGGACTGTGACTAGTGGAGTGCCTCAGGGGTCGGTACTGGGACCGGTGTTGTTCAATATCTTCATCAACGACCTGGATGAGGGTACAGAATGTATCCTCAGCAAGTTTGCTGATGACACTAAACTGGGAGGAGTGGCTGACACACCAGAAGGTTGTGCTGCCATTCAAAGAGACCTTGATAGGCTGGAGAGTTGGGCGGGGAGAAACTTAATGAAATTCAACAAGGGCAAGTGCAGAGTTTTGCATCTGGGGAAGAACAACACCATGCACCAGTACAGGCTGGGGGCTGACCTGCTGGAGAGCAGTGTAGGAGAAAGGGACCTGGGAGTCCTGGTGGACACGAAAATGACCATGAGCCAGC
>VZRW01009209.1:23201-38780 GCA_013398125.1 Aegotheles bennettii
AAGATGATGAAGGGAGTGGAACATCTCCCTTATGAGGAAAGGCTGAGGAAGCTGGGTCTCTTTAGCTTGGAGAAAAGGAGGCTGAGGGGTGACCTCATCCATGTTTACAAATATGTAAAGGGTGAAGGTCAGGATGATGGAGCCAAGCTTTTGTCAGTAATGACTAATGATAGGACAAGGGGCAATGGTTTTAAACTGGAGCATAGGAGGTTCCATGTAAATATCAGGAAAAACTTTTTCACTGTGAGAGTGACAGAGCACTGGAACAGGCTGCCCAGAGAGGTTGTGGAGTCTCCTTCACTGGAGACATTCATAACCCGCCTGGATGCGTTCCTGTGTGATGTACTCTAGATGACCCTGCTCTGGCAGGGGGGGTGGACTAGATGATCTTTCGAGGTCCCTTCCAACCCCTTAGATTCTGTGATTCTGTGATTCTGTGATTTTGGAATATAAGGCTAAGCTGCTTGTGACTCATTTTGAGTCCCACACCATAAGACACTGATAGAGGAAGAGGACATGTTCTGCAAGTCAGGTTCACCAACAGATGCTGATCTGACCAGTAGAGCCAGGAACCGATGGCATGAAGCCTGAGTATGACAGAACAATTGTGAAGTAATAGAAATCAGAAGATTCCAGAAAGTGAGCCAATCTGGCCTTCTTTTACCACGTCTGTCCTTGCTCTGATGGGCCACGACAAAGAGGGGACTACCTGTTGCCAGCTCCTACAAAGGGTACTTGTAATAACTGGAGCTTAGGCTGAACATGAGAGTAGGGGTGATGTGATCTCAAGGGGACTATTGTACTGTGTAACACCACAGAGACTGGAATATCAATATAAACACATTTTCAGTTAATTTGGTGGCACATCTCTGTAGCTGGCTAGAAGTTGGAAAAGATCCCTGGTTCTGTCTCCAATATTAAATAAAAAATGTGAGGCTTCTCTATTATTGACTGGCAGCAATGGGAGGTTTGGTTTAACTGGCTTTTGCAAAGGCAAAGAATAGGTCAAGGAAGAAATCAAACCAGATTTTTTACTCTTTATAGAAACGGTCTAGTTGGTAGGGTAGATCAGCTCTCCATCACTCACAGCCCTCTTCTGAATCACAGAATCATAGAATTGTTTCAGTTGGAAAAGACCTTTAAGATCATCATGTCCAAATGTTAACCTAGCACTTGCAAATCCATCACTAAACTATGTCTCTAAGCACTACAAGGAAGTGACTGAAAAAGGATTTCTTAAGATGGTATGCAGGGAGCAGAGAGGTACATGTTTTAGATACCTAAAGAATGTCTGAAGACAAAAATAAGTCACACAGTAAAGTTTAGACACCTCTATGGGTTGGTAGCAAGGAAAGAGTGAGTTTTGGTTTGCATTTTGAAATTTAGGCATTTAATTCTTTTTCTGGATTGAATTCCAAGGCACTAAATGTGATCAAGGAGACAGACTTTTTCAAGACCTCCCAGTCTGAATAGAAGAATTGCAGTGCAGATGAGAGGATATTTATTTTTATTTACTTAACTTCCATATATTCTGGAAAGTCTCCAGTTCTCAAGTCAGGAGCTTACATTTGATGACAGTGGACAGCTAAATGCAACAAGGATAATCCAAGACAAATCCTAAGCAAAAGAACACAAACAGTCCCTCTATGCCAAATTAAAATCAAAAGATTTTTTTCTGTTCCCCACCCCCTCAAAAGTTGTTGATTTATTGCCCTGAATTTCCAATCAAAGCATTTCATTCAAAACTGAGAAGTTAAATAGACACTGAGTTCATGATTTGTGTAGGAGAACACGCATCTAGAAATTATGGCAAAAATGCAAAATACACTGCTAAAGGAACAAATAATAACCTTCTAAGAGGAAGTTTTATTAAACTTGAAAAGTTTGTAAATAATGGAGAATCAAACATTTCTGCTCCCAATTTGTTATTCCTCCAGATTTTACTAATATGAAAAGCATAATCCTTCTTAAATCATAGAAAACTATGCTTTCAAAACAGGTAGTTTTCTTTTTGCTAGAAAACATGTTTAGAGTTCTATCCTGAGACCTGCCAGTGGAGCCTTCATATATCAGTGTTTGCACAGGTAAAACTCATATTTGTTCATGTAAATGTCCAGCTAGAACACATAAATATTGATTTGTTTGCGTAAGGAAGTTATTTTTGCTGGCAAAAATTTTTGAAAGTGTGGCCTAACATCTAGGCCCAGACTATTTAATGGCCTTTAAAACAAGAGTGTTAGTAGGCAATTTTTTTTCCCTAAGCTTGTCAAAATATAAGAAATTTGGAAAATATATGTTCAAATATTCAGTTTTGACCATTCTGAATCTTGAATACTGCATTTCAGAAAGAATAATGTTTCACAGAAGAAAAGAGGGTCTCTGTTTAGAGCAGGAGCCTGGCAAAATGAAGACATATATTCCGTTCCTATTACTGCAACAAACTTTTCTGACACTGAACAAGAATCCTAATCACTCAGTTCCTTAGTGCCCAGATGGAAAAATGGGAACACTAATGCTTATATTTCCTGTCTTGCTTCATTAGCTTTAAGGTCTTTGGAAACAGGATTGTCCCAGATTATGTATGGTTAGTGTTTGCGTGTTTGCAGGAATAAGACCCAGATCTCAACTGGAAGTTCCAGGAACTACAAGGAGCAGGAGTGGACAGAGTGTAACTAAAAGAGTGAAAGCTTTCAACACAGGGTTTCTAAACACATTTCCTTAAGTGCTGTTTAGAAAAGGGAGAGAAAAAGTTTTAATCTTTTTTCTAAGTTTCAATTAACCAAAATATTTGTTATGTCTATTGAGCATACAAACAAAAAATTGTTGATTCTTTAAGTATATTGTAAGCAAATTTCAAGTATCTCAAAATTTAGCTACTATTTTTGGCTATTTTACAAAAATAAGCTGAGCAAGTTAACCTTGACAACCGCGACAGTAAGACCAAATTCTGCTGCTACTCTTCTAAGTAGTGGCATTGAAAATTACTTTTTTGACATGAAGCTCTGACCTGAAGCTTCACCCATGTTGTATGGGTGAAGTGGGTACAGATCTCTTTTGCAAACACAACATCATGTAAGATAAAAATTGTGCCAGTCTGTCAAAGCATGCTAAGTTGGTAACTTTTCAGTTAAAACAACCTGTGTCCACAAACATTTTTATTTACTCTGCATAAAAAGAAAGCAATTAAAAATGTTTCACTCAGCTCCACTTGGCAGCACTAGACATCTCTTGGTTTACGTTACTGGCATATGCTGGATAGCCAGTGTCCTCCATTTTGACCTATGAAGCGTTCTGATATACCTTTTGAGGTTCAAAAACTCTTCAAGTAGTGGCATCAATATTTTCATTGCTGAGAAATCATTGTGTTAACATAGCTTCGTATCTACAGATCTGACTTTTGTGGCCTTTTTTATTACTGTCATTATCATCAAAATAAGACCTAGATTTTCTGAAAAGGGTGCAGTTTGCTTTTTGCTATGCATACTCAGAAAATAAATCCCTGTTCCAATAAATTGACCACCAGCTTCCATGGCTACTTCATTGCAGAACCAGAGCAGTTGTGAAACTATAGCTCCACTTGCCACCCATAACTCTCCCCTAAATTTTTAGAAAAGCTCTGTTTTTCTGTCAATGAAGAATTGAACTAACTGATTCTCAAGTCAGCAGAGATTTTTGAAGCAGCCATATAATTAAGTTTTTGGAGCAACCGTACCATTCTTTTCCTTCCTTTTCATCTTTTTACCCCAAAAGGGCCAGTCTGAAGCAGCATACAGTGCCTGAAATATTATGCAAACGTTGGAAGCCATATCATAGACCAAAAAAGAAAATCTGTACGTTAACTCTCATAGCTTATTTCAGAAAGGGCTGTATTTTGCTCCTATGGAAAAAACTGTGCCATTTGCAGCCAGAGGTTACAGAAAGTTATACAAATCTCCTGGTTCCACATGTGTCTGGGAGGATTTTATATGACTAGGCTATACTTATAATTTATTTGTTATTTTATAGAATTTTTCACTTAAAGTAATTCCTATCATGCTACCCAGCACTTGTTATTGATTCCAGCCAAGCTCAGACATCCCTTGGGTGGAAATACAGAGACAGAACTGATACATCAGTTTAACGGCACTCACATATCCTTTGTGTCATGAGGATCTCTGTGTAACCTATTAGAAGCAGTTCCCTGTCCATTTTTGATACAGAGCTGTACAAAAAGTCTGAGAAAGAGTGAGCAGGATGTGTCCTGGAAGGTCATTTTCTGATCTTAATTATTCTGATGTAATTCTTTGAATTATAGGTCTCATTTTTGCCTGTAAAATGATGATCTAAGGTCTACCCTGAACCGTGAATTTATAAACATGGCTTTCTTATTCTCCTCTCCCCCTTATCTAATGATGGCTTTATACGACTTCAAATACCAAGGAAATTGGTGTGTTATAAAGGGTGGAACAGAATAGAATTCCTTTTCCTATTCTTTTACTGAGTACTGAAGAAACAATACCATGCTGAGCGCTAGCCAGCAGTGTTCGAATAATAAGTTGCATTCCAAATCCCATGAATTTCAGGTACTCAACATGTCTGGTAAATGATGTATTGCTTATTTTATCCACAATATAAGGGTTGACCACAGGGAGCAGAATTTAAGAATCTTTAAAAAAATGCTCACACAAGTGTACTATTTCCATGTGCATAAAAATATACCACCACGGAAAATATGGGTTAAAAGCATTATTTAAATGCTACAGTACACACATTATAAAAGCAGCATTATGCATTACCAGTTAAATGTACTTTTAAGAATTTAATTTTTTTTGTCTTTTCATTGAAAAATAAGTGGATTATTAGTTTCAGTTGATATCTCCTGATATTAAAACAAAGCAAGAAATACTTGCCTGAAAAATAGATTTTTAATATCTGAGTACATGTATTTCTTGTTACTGCATTAAACCAGGTAAAGCAGAGAGATATGAAGGATTCTTTCATATGAACCATACTGGTTCCTTCTTTGTTTCATGTACAAACTCATTGGCTTCAGTTGCTTTCATGTTGTTTAGTTTTAAGCAGAACTGGATACACATTCTACTATCCTCAACAGATAAATGTCCTCGTAGTCTACAGCAAACATTCCTGGACTCTTGTCATCCCTTATTCCAAGCCATATGAGTCACTGTCCTCCCTCAGATTAGTCGGTAGGCCCATATCACAAAAAGCATGGTGAATTTACAGTCAGTTAACCAGTTTTATGTAATTCAGAAATCTCATGGTTTGCTTGGCTCGAATAGGCATCTGGGATTGGTACAAATACACTGGACTTTTTTTAATTTTTGAAAAGTAATTCACAGAAACGTAACTCTAATAAATCTTATTTTCATTTGTGCACAATGGTCCAATCAAAAAATTCGCATTCAAACACTGACTATACATGCAACAACAACAGCTATTTCAAAAGCAGCTTTATGTGAAAATATAGTGTATGTTCTCTAGATGCCTACCATTCACAAAGTAATTGCATTTATTACAGAATCACAGAATCACAGAATCACAGAATCTAAGGGGTTGGAAGGGACCTCGAAGGATCATCTAGTCCACCCCCCCTGCCAGAGCAGGGTCATCTAGAGTACATCACACAGGAACGCATCCAGGCGGGTTTTGAATGTCTCCAGGGAAGGAGACTCCACAACCTCTCTGGGCAGCCTGTTCCAGTGCTCTGTCACTCGCACAGTGAAAAAGTTCTTCCTGATATTCACATGGAACCTCCTATGCTCCAGTTTACAACCATTGCCCCTTGTCCTATCATTGGTCGTCACTGTAAAAAGCTTGGCTCTATCGTCCTGACCCTCACCCTTTACATATTTGTAAACATGGATGAGGTCACCCCTCAGTCTCCTTTTCTCCAAGCTAAAGAGACCCAGGTCCCTCAGCCTTTCCTCATAAGGGAGATGTTCCACTCCCTTAATCATCTTAGTGGCTCTGCGCTGGACTCTCTCAAGCAGTTCCATGTCCTTCTTGAACTGTGGGGCCCAGATACGGAGCAAGTAAAGTTCAAGGCCCAGAATGAGAGATGAAAAGAAATAATAAATAAATTAGAGCAACAGAAGTACAATAGCACAGATATTCAAGACGGATAACTCCATTCACTTCTCTTGTATGATCTTTTTGAGTTTGTTTTTCACATCTATTCATGACAAGTGTGCTGTAGGAATGTCTTTGCAAAATAGCAAATTCAGTGAAAACTGAGGAGCTGTTTCAGTGTGCAGGTACTAGTCATACACAGAGTAATTCACACTGGAAGCATAGTTCCCAGGTTTTTCCTTAGCTGGATATAATCACTCATCTTCTTCCATTAACTTTGGATCTGGGCCTACACATAGGAATGGAAATGTTATTAAATTCTTCCTATCACTTACCTATAAAGAATAATAATCAGGGCTGACATAAGCAAGAAATGTTTCCAAGTATTACATTGTCTGATTTGTTGATGATACCAGATTATTACTAAGCAAGCTTGCTCAGCATCTTCTCATAGTTCTACATGTATTTGGGGTTCCTTGCCACTTCAAGCAGTTTTCAACCATTCTTTTATATCACGTTTTCTGTCTGTTTCATGGTAAATTGATCATCAGCATATATCAGCACAAATTAAGAGTCAGTAAAGGCCATTTACACCACCGAAAAAATTTTGCAATTATTGCACTTTTTCCACTCACATTTTAAAAATTACTTCCTACCTTATCATAGAATAGAATCATAGATAGAATTGTTTAGGTTGGAAATTGTGATAGAATTGTGATAGAATTGTTTAGGTTGGAAATGACCCTTAAGACCGTCAAGTCCAACTTTTAACCTAGCACTGCCAAGTCCACCGCTAAACCGTGTCCCTAGGCTTCAGCCTTTTGGTGAAGAAATTTTTCCTAAATCTAGTGTAAACTTCTCCTGGCACAACTTGAGGCCATTTCCTCTTGTTCTATCACTTGTTATTAGGGAGAACAGACCAACACTGACCTTGCTACAACTTCCTTTCAGGTATTTGTAGAGAACATGTAGTATCACTTCATATCAAATTAGGCAGAGATCTCATTCATTATACTCTGCAAAGACAAAATTTAATACTTTTCCTGGGAATCCAAATTTTTCATTATGGCTATAGTACTGTCCTGAGCTATACCACCACATATTTTCCTGCAAAATCATATATTCTTATTATATTCCCATCTTTTCTCAAGCAGCTGACAAACTGAAAATATTTGAGCCACAACTGATCTATTTTTCTGTAATCAGAAACTTTGTTGTTCCTTTATACTCTGGTTGCTTCCTTATGGTCTTTTAAAAAAAATGCTTTCACAAGTGGTTCAGTGGCCTAGAAAAAGGCTCTGAATCTTTGTCTTTATCCACTTCACCACTGAGAAACCCACTGAAACAGTCCATCCATTCTTTATATGACTCCATGCTTGGCAACAGAGCTACGGTCTCAATACTCTGTATGCTTTGATCAGTAATTTTCTAAAGCCAGCTCCTGGTGACCAATGTCATTGTGTGATTCTCATCTATTCTTTGGGTTCTGTGCTTTAGCTGTGTCTTATCTGTTGTTCTAATTTCTTTAAAGAAGCATTTTTCTCTCACGCACAATAGTAGCCGGAATCACAAGTAACTCCCCTTTGTCTGGATCTTAGTCTGTTGTCTTAAGTTAAGTTTGTGATTGATCTAGTAGATAAGAACTCCATCTCTCAATATTAATGTATTCTTGCAAACGTGATTGTGAGTACAATGAGGCAGTCTTTAGATCCACAAACCTGATTAATCTGATTACACTGTAAGCAGCTGTGCCACAGGTATAGTTCCTTCTTCTTTCCCTACTTTAATACCTTTGTGTAAGGATCATTTTAATGTTGGTATAAGTTTATTCAAGTTCTCTCTAGACTTAATTTACTCTTTCTTCAGTGAGAGCACACACACTGATCTCAAGATTGCTCACAGCTTGCTTCAAAGACAGTAACTGCACCAGCAGATTTTCTGCTGGGATTTCTGCCTTTGATGAGATCCAGATATTCCACGTCCTCTGCTCTTAATCTGTTTTCCATACCTGGGTAATTTATATGTATTATTGTTTATTTGTAATATTTATTTGGGTTTGTATCAGAAGGAGATGAGTGTTCAGCCTTTGCCCACTGGCCAAGCTAGAAGGCCATCTCCTGACTCTGGCCCATGGCCTCTAACCTGCCCTGCTCAGGAGCCTGTCCTTGCAGCAGTACATGATTGGCACAGCTCCCAGAGCCATGGGAACACACAAGAGCCGCCACCATGACTAGAGACTAATTTAGAATAATAACTATATTCAAGGAAGACCAAAGCAGGTCACAAAGAAGTGACAACAGAGGCAGAGCTAAATTGATCAAGCAACATATTCTGTCCACTCTTTGCTCATTTATCTCTAATGACTCTGTTTGTGAACATAATTATATTTGTCTGCAGTGGTTGTTTGAGAGTACATTTTTATGACTGTATCATGGAGAAACATTTTAACCCAAAAAGAATGATTTTTTTTCTTTGTTTTCTAGAATAATCAAATTCTAGATGAAAGATATCACAGAATCACAGAATGTTAGGGGTTGGAAGGGACCTCGAGATCATCTAGTCCAATTCCCCTATTTGGCTTCTCCAAAGTGGGCACAGAAGATGCTTTCCAATATTCATGAAAAAGTATTATAAACTATTTTTTCCTATGTCACACAACATGCATAGAATTATTCTTAATATAATTTGCTGATTTATTTTTGATAGTAAAATTAACATCAAAACAGACAAGATATCTATGAATGATAACTTCATTCAGAAGAAAATAAGAAGGACTCCTAACCTCTTTCAAAAAGCAGAACCATATTCATTTACCATTTTTATTTATGTCCTCTAAATTACTCTTAAGCCAGTCATTATTCCAAACCAAAAATAATACTTTGCTAGATGTGTTGCAAACAATTTTTTAAAAATAATAGATTGTAATATTAAAATTGAATATTCATGGAAGCTAGCAAGAAAAGTTCATTAGTATGCCTGACAAACATATAACCATTAACCTAAAAAAAAGAACAATTGGATGCATCTGAATTCAAGCTGAAGTTCTAAGTGGTCAGTGAAGAGTTGTAAGTAGCAAATTAATGATGCCACCCACACTTAGTTTACTTTGGCTGTAGAAAAAACTACTCAACATCTTCTATACTCACACCAATTCTAAAAAAAAAAAAAAAAGAAAAAAAGGGGATCATAAATTTCTCAGAAATAACAGAGAAATATTTTTAGACAGTTCTATGGTTACACCAGTAGAATTTGTTCCAGACTATACACACCACAGAAACCCTGTGGCCCTACTGAATTTGTGGGGCTAAGCATGTTCACAGTCTCTGAATATTGTGTCCCTTATAATGTCCCAATATAATAATTTTAGTCTTGGGTATCAACTCCAGAATGTTTGTTAGGGAATAAAATTAAAATAAAATTAATCAGCAGCATACACAGTCAACTACCAGTTTTGACTCTGCACTTAAAGGATTAGATTTCACTAAGACACTGGCAAGTTTGGTTGTGTAAGGCAATATAAACCGAGCTCTTTCTGAAAAGTGATGTCTGCTTTGAAAACCGGGGCTTTTGTGGATCTCTTCTAGGCTTTGACTAATCTCACCCTGGAATATCTAGAACAATGTTTTTCCCTCACAGGCCTCAGCTGCCTTTAGGTGGCTTCACTGCTCACCATCAACAAAACTATCTACTCATGAGCTTAAATAAATGGGTATTTACTGAGAGTCAACCAAACTCTAAAAACTCACTCTTAGCTCACAACAACCAGACATTTTAGAACACACAGTACAGTAAAATGCATACATTTAGAGCCTGTTTTTTGATTGTAGCTATTTGAGACAATAAAAAAACACACATACCAGATACTAATCTTTTGGCTTGAAGGAGTGCTAGTGCTGCAATGTTGATAGAGGAACATTACCCTCAAGATACTGTCTGCACCATCCTCAAAGTAAATGGCAATAGTCCAATGGTCATAAATGGGGCCAATATGTGTCAAGAATATTTTGATTACCTTCATATTTTCTTCTACATGCTTCTCATTACAAAGCAATTAGCAAAAGAAAGAAGACAACATAAAATGGTTGGAAAAAACCTTAATAATTAAATGGCAATTAAATAAGTGACAAGAAACCATCAATTCACCAAGAAAAAAACTGACAGGATTAAACAGTAATGTAACAATACCATTAAAACAAGTACTGTAGCAGAAGCAGAACACTGGGATAAAGCAGGGTTTTTAAACTCACAAAAAATATGAAAATGTGAAATATGAAAATCTGGGGAAATTATATACTGACAAGTCTCTTCTCAAAACCAAAAAATGTAGTAGAAAATTATTCCTTGTAAATGTGAAGCACCTCGGTTGAGATAATACACATTGAGATAAGACACACTAACGTGTTTTGTGGCTTTCATGAAGGAAAATTACATCCTCACTGTCCTAGATCTTGTTGAGATCAGTTACATTTCTCACATGAGGGACTGGACGGGGAAGGGACGGGAGGGGAGGGGAGGNAAGGGAAGGGAAGGGAAGTTGTAAAGTCTAACAAACAGTAATAAACACTGCAACTTTTAAGCACTGTGCTTTAAATCATGGCCCTCAGGAACTATTGAAAATGAAAACAGACTTCATAAATACATGTTTGGATTCAGCTGCAAAACTGTATCTACAATGATACTGTTGTGTGCCAAGATTATGTTACTGGGTGATCAGCCTCCACTAGAATTTGGACATTCAGTCATGTATTTTGCATATTATTACAGATTCTGAGTTTATGGCTGATTCTTTGTCCACTCACTTGCCTGTTGTTCAGGACTGCAGACTCTTGGCAATAACAGGTATCTAACTAAAGAAAAAAATCCTTGAAGGCCAGGTCTACCAAAATAACTTGTTTCTATATCATGAACCTTTCTTCCTGTGGCAGCACCACAAAACCCTCACAATACTATCTGGTTTTAATAGAAGCCACATAGAAATCTGGAAAAGTAAGAATAAGCAGAATGAAGTGAAAGAAAAAAAAGAAAACAAACCAAAGAAAAATTACTTTCTGCAAAATACCTCCAGAAAGGACAAGAACAAGCAAAAATTCTATGTGTAACAAAAGACAGAGAGCAGTGAAAAGCAGCATAAGAAGAGACAAAAGGAAGAAAGGATATAGTACTTTTTAAGCATATTGAAGCGGCTACTGGTAGAGAAATAGTAGAACTATCAGCTTAATAGGATCTCTGAAGTCAAGTCTAGGGCCATCCTAGTATGAGCAAGGAAAGACTTCTCAAATAGACAAGAAATAAAACAAGCAATGGGTAAACAGTTTCAAGAGCTGCTAAACAAACCCTCAGCATAAAAAAATATTAAAAATACTTTCTCAGGAAGATAAATATAGCACCTCATTATCTCAAAGTAGAAAAAGAGTCAGCAAAAAAGATTACAGCTGAAAATCTTACATCTGAAGAAAGCTGTAACACAGGACCAATGAGCTGGTGATATGTCAGAAGCTGCAGTGTTGGGACATTGGAAAAATGTGGAAATCCACCACAATCCTTAAAATAAAACGCTTTAGAAAAATGATGCTATTGAATGTGAGGTATGCCTAATAAATGCTAAGATTTGCCAGAGTTCAGATATATGATGCCTTTAATATTATCCATAAAATAAAATAAAATAAATAAATTTGGTTTCATTACAAAGAAAATCCTGAAAAGGAATGGAACACAAAACCAGAGTTAAGCTATAACGTATCTCCATAAACCAGCACTGAAGGAGGGTTTATGAGCTTTACAGCGAGGGACGTGCCAGAAGCAACACAGGATACACAGGTGTAACAGATCTCCCTTTGTGCCCCTGGCAATTTCATGACAGCATGGAAAATTTCAATTCTGTTTTCTGCATGCTAGAAATTTCACCTGGTGTGCAAATGAAACCTATATGTTTTTAATGTCATGATAGCATTTCTTCAGAAAAAAAATGAGCCTTCCTAACTTCTGCATCTGTTTTTCAGTGCATAAGATACGAATATAAAAAATGCAAAATTGAAAGAACTACCTTATTGGATTTGAAGTGTGTTGCTTTCTTGGAGGCTGAAATCAAACTCCTGAGAACGGGTGGGAGTGGAATCATTGTTGTTGTTAAAAAGCAGGTTCAGCTTTAGCTCTATGTATCCCTCTTCTTTTCAGACACAAAAGTCCAATACTAAGTCACCCTGAAGGATGGGATTTGTTACAAATAGATCATTAATTTATCTTCCCATACTTTCCTTTCCTATATCATCCTATATTCTGTACTTTACATATTAAATTTTGCAATTTTACCTCTTCTTATCTTTATATTTAACTAAAATTTTGTATATTAATGAAGACCTGTGTCTATATGTTAACTAAAAGGGCCAGAGCACAGCATTTAGGCACACATTTGATTTTACATCCATGGGTGACCTCACTAAAGTTGACCAGTTTCCTTGCTTATTAAAAGTTACTGTGTCCTGAGTACCTTGTTGAACTGGAGTCATGAAGAGGGTTGTATTTGATGAACAAATATCGTACAGGATGTAGGTAGAATTATTTCTCTGTGCAATATATGATTCTGTGTGTCTGATGAGCAAAAGAAAACTCAAGGTAAAATTTCTGATTGTTTTTTTCATTAAACCAATTCGGCTCTCTTTGTGTTTGCTTTACCAAGGTAGATCTTTAAATTGCAAGTTGTTTTATATTTTTTCCTAAAAGAAAATTTCTTACAAACTTCTGTTCATGCTAAAGTTTATGGAAATAACGTTTTGCATATACATTGGCAAAACTTTATGCCAAGGGTATTTTATGTGTGCATTGCAAAAGGTGATCTACAATAAACACATTTTTCTAGGAGGAAAATGTCTCCATGGCATTTCAGGATGTGACCTAAAGAACGAGACAATATTAGCTGTCATTGTTAATGAGTTGTTAATTGAAGTAAGAAGAAATAGCCAGTTACTACACACAAGGCAGTATAAATTCCTGCATATAAAGCTTATGAAAATGTATGTGTTGTTCTACAAAACACCAAAAATCCACACTAACAGAATAATGAATTTGCAAAGTAAAATTTTTAGAAAAAAGTTTTTAAAACTAAGTTCTGTCAGAATTAAAATTGCCATGTACCTTTAACCAAGTTTCATTGTGTTTTCATATAACATTGAGTAAGTGAACTACATAATTTTGTAACAACTTTTCTTCAGGATTTTTACCTGTTGTAAAGTCAACCAGCAAATATTTAGTACACCAGTCAGTCAGTCAGTGAGGAAATTGACAACATTTTGAAATTCATTTCCTGAAAGCTCACTAATGGTATTCATCTCTGTAGCTTCTGAGTGAACATTATTGTTTGAAAATGTCAACTAAATTCTCTTTGCAGGCTTCCTGTGCAGAGGCAGGGTTGACTATCCCCAGTTTACAGTGGGACAGCAGAAACAAAGTACAGTTAAAGACAAAAACATTCAGTAAAATTTGGTGTCCATTTTGAGGTGTTTTGTACTCATATTTCTAAGAGCATTTGGTGATATGTATATAGAGAGATAGATATAGATATCAAATGTACCTGTTGATTCCATCCTATCCACAGACAAGTGTGTAAAGTGGTAGCAGAACATCTTTTAAATGATCACATATAAAACATTTAGTTTAAGGAATTCTTGCATGTTACAACAAATTCAATAATCTGAATAGAATCATAGAATCATAGAATCATTATGGTTGGAAGGGACCTCCAGGGTCATCAAGTCCAACCTTTATCCCATCATATTCCTAACCATTAGACCATTAGACCATGACCTCAAATGCCTCATCAACCCGTTTTTTGAACACCTGTAGGGATGGTGGCTCCACCACCTCCCTGGGCAGCCTATTCCAGTGCCTAACCACCCTCTCAGTAAAGAACTTCTTCCTAATATCCAACCTAAACCTCCCCTGACGTAACTTGAGGCCATTTCCTCTCATCCTGTCACTAGCAATTCAGGAGAAGAGACCAACACCAGCCTCAGTACAACCTCCTTTTAGGTAGGTGTAGAGGTTTCCTCTCAGTCTCCTCTTCTCCAGGCTAAATAACCCCAGTTCCCTCAGCNTGTCCTCCTTATGTTGGGGACTCCAGAACTGGACACAGTACTCCAGGTGCAGTCTCACGAGTGCCGAGTACAGGGGCACGATCACCTCCCTACTCCTGCTGGTCACACCGTTTCTGATACAGGCCAGGATGCCGTTGGCCTTCTTGGCCACCTGGGCACACTGCTGGCTCATGTTCAGCCGGCTGTCAACCAACACCCCCAGGTCCTTTTCCACCAGGCTGCTTTCCAGCCACTCTTCCCCAAGCCTGGAGTGCTGCATGGGGTTGTTGTGGCCCAAGTGCATGACCTGGCACTTACCCTTGTTAAACCTCATGCAATTGGCCTCAGCCCATAGCTCCAGCCTGTCCAAATCCCGCTGCAGAGCCTCCCTACCCTCAGGCAGATCGACACTCCCATTCAATTTCGTGTCATCTGCAAATTTACTGAGGGTGCATTCGATCCCCTCATCCAGGTCATCGATAAAGACATTAAACAAGCATCCAACTCCTACAGTCACCTGGGTAATTTCTTGAGCATCTTCCAATTTCTGCAACAAATGAAGGAAGTCTGCAGAGACCAGACATTTTGGCTGTGCAATCCTTCTCCACTGTGAGTCCATCACGTCTAAAAAGGGTGAGGACAGCAAAGGATGGGCACACCATATAACCGGAGATGCTTTCATAATTTACAGTGAGGAAGAAGAAGAACACTTATTTATTTATTTTTACTAGGGTGATTTGGCTTAGAATTCTGCTGTTTATCTACCTTTGTAGGACAAGCTTATGTTGCTAAATTAGATTTTGCTGTGCTAAACACATTTCAGAAATGTTTCAGCAGATGTAAGATATGACCTTATCATAACCTGTAAATTAATGATGAAGAGCATCTCTGATATTGTACAGGTGAATAAGGACTAGCTTACTTCCTTCTGTTTACTCCTAAATTCCTAAATGGAAAATTTAGTTCCTTATAACTCTTACAATAATGACCCAGGGAGTGGCTGCTGCCTCCTGGAAGGAAGGAGACTGCTAGAATATATCCCATTAGAAAGGTTTCTCTTTGATATGGCAACATAGTTTATCATATTTTAAAACATTTAAGTGTTGTTCTTGTATTGTACAAAAATCATACGACTTCATATATCAAAAAAGTGATCTGGGATGATAAGCGAGTATTTCACAAACTTCCCTTTCTCCTTTCCTTTTTCCTTTCCTTTCCTTTCCTTTCCTTTCCTTTCCTTTCCTTTCCTTTCCTTTCCTTTCCTTTCCTTTCCTTTCCTTTCCTTTCCTTTCCTTTCCTTTCCTTTCCTTTCCTTTCCTTTCCTTTCCTTTCCTTTCCTTTCCTTTCCTCTCCCTTCCTTTCCTTTCCTTTCCTTTCCTTTCCTTTCCTTTCCTTTCCTTTCCTTTCCTTTCCTTTCCTTTCCTTTCCTTTCCTTTCCTTT
>VZRW01009209.1:38850-103944 GCA_013398125.1 Aegotheles bennettii
TCCCTTCCCCTCTCCTTTCCTTTTCTCCCTCTTCCTCTCCCTCTCCCTCTCCCTCTCCTTCTCCCTCTCCCTCTCCCTCCCCTTCTCCCTCTCCCTCTTCTTCAATATGAACTTGATATACCTATTTTGACTGATGGGAGCAATAATTGGGCATACAGACACTGGGGGCAAAAAAGTACACAAGTACATAAAATCTTTATAATTCAGATTAGCTGACTATACTTCTGAAGATGATAAATACAGGGCAGGGTATGTATTCATAACATATAGAGAATTATGCACTCGTGGTAGCTATGTAACAGGACTCTGGGGACAAATGCTTCCTGAAGCCATCTGTAACACTAATTTTAGAAGAAAACACTGTTCTCTCTGGGAACAGGGCTACATAAACCACACTTTAAGATGTCAAGAAGTCAGATACAGGTATGCTATTGGGGCTGAGTGTATCACTCTAACAACTGGGGAGGAAAATTATTTACCTGGACACTATACTAGTTCTTCCAACCCAAGTTTGAGGATGGATTCTAGCACTTCTTTATTTGTTAATTTTACATACACTAGCAGCAACTGCATGCTTTTTAGAGTGATATGTACTTCTAGGGAGTGACCTCGCTCAACCCCAAAACAGGGCTACTCTGATTCAGATGTTTTCTTTCTCTCTCCCTCCCAGTTCCCTCCAAGTTAACAGATTTGGTCCAATTTTGTTGTGAGCTTCTCCATCCTGAATCTCCTCTTGTGATTTCCCACCTGCATTTTTCAGCCTTCCACCTATCTTTGACAGACAGAAGACCCAACTAACTGAATACACTAATGCACAATTAGAATCAGGAATAAGACCCTTGATTTTAATTCATTTCCTTCATCATGTGTCTACATTGAGGTTTCTTCATGGTTCCCTCCTGAACACCTTATTCTAAAGTCCATAGTTCAGAATTAAGATTTCTTCATTATCAACCATCTCCCTTCCTCAAACTGTATAACTGCTCTCCACAAAACCATAACTTATGGCAGATTTTCCTACTATTAGGCTCAGGCTGTGAGCTCTAGAATATGGAGACAAGAAATCAGCTTTTTTGCAAAACAGCAGGCAAAGGGGCTGCTTCAGCTGTGTCCCCCCAGTGCTCATATTGATCAGAGTTGCTAAGGGTACAGAGAAAGTGAGACCCAGAGGATCAAAGATAGCAAGACTAAGTGAGACTTTGTTTCTCCTTCTGCCTCACAAATAGCTGTTTTCTGATTTCTGATTGTTTAAAATTGTCTACAGTTCAGGCTTCAAAGGTATCATGGGGAGAAAAACCTCATGACAATGCCTAATAAGCAGAAAACTCAGAGTACCTTGAGGAAATAAGGTTAAGTTTGTGATGTTAACCAGTAAGCAGATATAATCTGAGAGAGCAACCTCTGAGAGACAACAAACATGGACATCCTAGATGTCATTCTCACATATCCACTTTAAAGAGCAGAACTGCACTTCAATGAACCAAGTTTGAATGTTTGTTACCCAGCAGATGTTTGTATATTTAAAATTTCCCCATGGGTAAAAGAACTATGTGGTTTTGACTACCAGATGAGTTGATTCAGGACGTTTTAGTATTCTGATCTAGCCTGGTGGTCTCTAGAAGAACACAATTCTATTTTCAGCTTGTTTTCCTCTTTCTTAATCTTCTCACAAACATTTAAATAAGAATGACCACCACATTATGTCTCATTGTTACTGGACACATTTCTGGCTTTTGATGTCCTTTTATCTCTACAGTTGTATCCAGCTATTTCTTTGTTTCTGCACCTTTACAGATTTCCACATGAGCATCAGTTTTCTACAGCTTCAAGGTGGTTCATATTGTTTCCTACCATTGATGAAGACTTAGGCCTTCACCAAATTTATGACGTTGGTCCAGAGCCAACATGTAGGTGAAAGCACTAAATGAAGCAACAAACTCTATCTATCTCTATCCAAATTAAAATACCCTTGTTGTTTCAGGACTACACATGTCACTGAACTCCTGACAGAACAGTTACACTATATGATCTAGTTAATTTCACTTTTATTAATATAGTTCTTAAAGCCCAACCAGGAAGACAATACAGGTCAATTGTAGACTGAGTCATGAAGACCTACAGGTCCAGCACACTCCTTGATATGGAAAACAGTAGGATGTTTGAGGAAGTTAATTTTAGTAGCTCACATATCCAAACTCTCTCACACCTAATTCCCTTATTAGACTGTTTCTAAGATGTTCAGTCTCCTGGCAACCCATCCAGAGAAGCAGCCATGACCAAAAGTGGCAAGAAAATGCTTCCAGAACTGTAATTTACCTCTGCTGCCAAAGCACAGGAGCTCTTTGCTTTTTAAAGAGTAACAAATGAAGTACTGAATCTCTACGTCTTCTTCTCTTGTCTGTAATAGAAGTGAAATAAACTCTTGCTGTACCTCAAAAAGAGAAGTAGAACGAAGAAAAACGCTCCTCCAGGGTCCTGTCTGAGTGTTCTGTTTCTTAATCTCCCAATTGCTTTGAGCAGGAGCCCACAACTACTGTGTGTAAATCAAGGAAATCCAAAGCATTGCTTGTGCATCTGGTATGGGAATGAATGAACATGGGAATAGTAACTGTCTGTTCATGGCAAAAGGGATTATGTGGAAGCAAGGAAAATATGAAAGAAAGCAGTTGTCATTCCTATCTCCAAAGAAACTAGTGTCATTTAAAGGACAAGAAGGAAGATCCAGGGAACTACTGGCTGGTCAGCCTCACATTGGGCCCTGTGAAGGTGATGAAGCAACTAATCCTGGAAACCATTTTCAAACACACAAAGGACAAGAAGGTGACCAGAAATAATCAGTGTAGACTTAGCCAACCAAATAGCCTCCTACAATTAAGGATTGTCTAATGGCCAGATAATGGGAAGAGTAACAAATTATGTTTACCTCAACTTAATAAACGCCTTTGTCACAGTCTCCTATAAAAACCTCATAGATAAGCTGACATATATGGGTTAGCTAAGTGGACAGTGAGGTGGATTTTAAGTGGCTGAACAGCCAAGTCCAGAGTAACACAAAGTCCAGTTGGAGACAAGTCACTACTGGTGTATCCCAGGGGTCAATACTGGGGACAATATTGTTTAGTCTCTCCATTAAGGACCTAGAAGATGGGGCAGAGTGAACCCTCAAGAATTTCAGACATGACACAAAATTGGAAGAAGTTATTTCAAAAAGATGGGGACCTGGTAAGAGAGTAATCTAGTGAAGTTCAACAAAGGGAAATGCAGAGTCCTGTCCACGGGAAGGAATAACCCTATGCACCAGTAAACACTGGGGGTTGACTTTCTGGAAAGCAGCTCTGGCGAGAAAGACTATGGGGTCCTGGTGGACAACTTGAATGCAAGCCAGTAATACACTATTGCAGGAAAGGTGACCAACAGCATTCAGGAGGAGCGTTGCCCGCAGGTTGAAGGAGGTCACCCTTTCTATTTACTCAACACTGATGAGGGCATATCTGAAATACTATGTCCAGTTATGGGCTCCATAGTACAAGGGAGAGATGCTCTTACTGGAACAAGTCCACTGAAGGGCTATGGAGATGATTAAGGGACTGTAGCATATCATATGAGGAGAGCTGAGGTTCTTGTGCATGGAGAAGATTCAGGGGGATCAATGGGATGGGAATGAAGAAGAGCCAGACTGTTCTCAGTAGTGACAGAACTCAGATGTTATTGGTTTGGATATTTGGAAAACTTTATTCAGTAAATAAATATAAGATCCAATAATTTTTGTAATGAAGATGACTGCAGAATATTATTTTTAAGAAATTATCATTCACTTAACTGTATGTTTCATTTGTTTTGAAAACTGTAAATCTTAAATTTTTAAATGATGAATATGGGACTTGTCTCAGATACTTGTCAGAAAGTAGAATTTTTATTTCCTTGAAAACTCTGACATTTTAGCATTTCGCCCCTTCTTAATCGAAGCAAAGTAAATGTTTCCCTTTGGACGTTTTTAAAATTCATTTAAGATCAATTTATATGAAAAGTTTTAATTCTGACTTCTTTCTTTTTTGGCCTAATTTATAATATCAAACACAATCCTGAATGAAATGTTGTTCCAAAATGAAACATTTAAATATTCTGTCATGACAAGATTATAAAAAAGTTATCAAAATCTTTGTTTTGATTGAAAGCTAAACAAACAACGTATAGTCAATCCTGACACATTCCCACAGAACATTTACAACTGAATTAATTGGCATTTTTTCACTGAAAAACATTCTGCCCAAAATTTCTGAGCCCCCTCCACTGACAAGTGCATGGAATCATTACTCTGTACCAGACATCCCATCCTACGTGCACACATCATGTTGAGCTGACAGATGCCGATTGAGAATGCTGACCATTTTAAGGTGGGCTCACATTGCTATATTCCTATCACAAAGGTAGAATAAGGAGGAAAAGAAGAGAAACTGTTCCCAGGCGATGTCTCAGATGGACAGTTTCTCCCTATGCTTCCCCTAAGACAACATTTTTATCCATTGTTTTTGCTCCAGACCATAACTAGAAGTAGCATTTAGTCCTTTAGTTGGTCATTTAATATTATTGCATGAATACATGGAAGATTTCAGATATTTATAATCCAATAAAACTAACCTATGTGGGAAAAAAACAATAGAATTAACAGGGTGGTTTTAAACCATTATCTTTAAAAATGTTCAAAAACATCCTCAAAGTGTGCTACTAGAATGACATGAATTAAATGTGAAAGCCTGCTGATGCACACCAGGCTTCAGTTAACTGTGTTAAAGAATCATATATGTTTTACCATAATTTACACAATTTGCTGCTATTGATTTTTATACTCACATTAGTATTAGAAAGGTGATCTACTTCTGAAACTTATTGCATTGTCTTTATTTTAGACATTTTAGATTAATAAAGTTTTAAAAATAGACAAGAAAGTACTGCCCTCCATTCCTACTCATCCAACTCATCAGAGAATTTATAAAGCCAGAAAATTTCTGATATTCTCCCTACCGCCCTTTTTAGGAAGACTTGCTGTAAAGATCTCTGCCCTTACTCATAGAAAAAAAGGTTCCAGCAGCACGCTATTGAAACCCAAATGGCAAATGTTCACAGGGAATCTCTTTAGCAGATTCAATTCACACTTGGCTGAAGCCTTAAACACTTTGTTGTTAGTAAATTTTAGACTATTACATGACAATATCAGAGTCTCACAGAAATTGTAACACTGAAGATACATGTACACAGTATATATCATTTACACATAGTGAACTGTAACTGGCACCAGCAGAACACTTTAGTCACAACTGAACCCAAACAGGAAACCAAAGCAAAACATGTGTTCTTTTTGATGAGTTATGTATAATTTTGCATGAAGTACACCAGTTTATTCAAGCAGAAGAGCCTCTACAGATCTCAACAGATACAGCAGGAAGAACTGAATATACGGTGACCACTACATGTAAACATTTTGAACACAAGGAGCACATGGTTATATCTGAGATACAGGTTTCAGAGGATGCACAGGTAATAGGCATGCAATCTCATCTCCTATTAGGTGGAAACTTCTTAGTATTGACTTTATAATGGCAAGTAGCAAGGGAGAAAACAAGAATATTGACAAAACAGCTTTTATTTTCCCCTGATGTCATCTGGTCATGTCACTCATAGCAGTTAAATCCAATCCCTAATTGCAACAAGCTATTATGAAGAGCATTCATAAATTTATTTCTTGGCACTGTCCCAAGCCTACATCTGAGCACGTGCTTTAGTGATTTCTACTTCTACAACTATGGATGTCTGAAGTCCCCTTCCCCTCAAAAGGACTGGGCTCAGAAAAAAGTGTGTGTGCATGTGTAATGTGTTAATATCATAAAAAAACATATGTACACACTTTTTCTTGTCTATGTGGGTACCCTTACCTTCATCACATTTTTCTGTTTCCTTTATAATCATATTATATTTTAAAATTTCATCCATGGGAAGAACTGAAGTTTGAAAATGTAGGAATCTTGCACTTGTTGCTCCATTTACACGCGTGGAAGAAGACTACAAAATGTAAGCAAAACACAATATTGTCAATATGAAAATGTTTCACAGCCACATGGCATGAGCAGAGACAAGTGTAAGAAATGACAGTCAATGAACCACTGTCCTCTGTTTTGCATCATTCACATATTGGGTACTATAAGTCATTAGGAACTCATGAAGACTGCCATGTCTACGAAAGTCCCTGCCAAATCTGCAGCCACTTTCAAGGCTCTTTTACACAAACAGAATTTTAGAATGGAGACTCAGTCCATAATATGTTAGTGTTAAATAATGAGATTGGATGCAATATAGCATATCTAAGACCTGTAAAGACATAAAATGTCTACCATTTATGTGAGTGGTAGCTTTATTATTATTGTGCATTAGGAATATTATTCTGAAACATAAAAACACAGGCTACCAGATGCTGAAGTGCATATGACTTTTTAACATGTTTGTTTAATGTTGGTAAACCTAAAATTGAAGAAATGAGTGTTTATATTTAACAATGGCTGGTAACAACATGATCAATGTATCAGTCTAGTTTTGAAAAATTCAGTTCTAGAACTTTTTTGCTCCATCTGCTCACATTCTTCTGCCGAGATGGTAGCAAAATCACCTATTAAAATTAATTTTATCGATCTTTGCTCAGAAGGTAGAAAGTAATAATCTCAGTCTCTAAGCTCATACACATAATCTACAGTCACAAAACTCAGAAGTAGTTATTTTAGACACCAAGATGTGTCTAATTTCTGATTTTCCATCCTTCTAAATAATGTTTTTGGTGAATTATTCAAGATGCTCAAGGACTACAAGATATACTGAAACCATCTATTAAAACTAAAAAGCAGTTTTAAGTGCTTCCTAGCTGATGGGGAACTCAACAGAATCCTTTGCAGTAGGGATATGGGGCATGTACACACAAATGAGATTTAGCAGAGAAATGTCATAAAAAACATTAATAGTACAGGTAATGAAATATCAAGATAATAAGATATATGTGAATGCACAAGAACTCTAAAACTTTTAAGTTAAAAGCTTAACTTAAATATGTTAGAAAAATAAGAATTTACAACAAGTCTTTTACAACATGTAACAAGTTACAACACAAAATGATTGCTTCAAGGTGTAGCCTTCGGTGGAGTTTTTGCTGCCTTATCCTCAGACTCACAGCGTCAGACGTGGCAATTCTGCTGAGGGCAAAAAAGCATGCACCTAGAAAATTATGTGCATATGTATATGAAAAGTTACAAAATCCTTCAAAGAGAATGGCTTTTTTTTTCTCTTTTCCAAACTATGAGAGCTAACTAGACTAAACTTCTTTGCATTGTCTTTACAAATAACAACCTATAATGTTCTTGTTTCGTTTGACATTGTCTTTTAAACCTTCATTCTGCAATGCCACCACTGCATACCAGCATTAGGATAGAAAAATGGAAAAAAACAATGCTTATAAAATTGAAGGGAGAAGAAAAAGACAGAGGTTGAAATGACAATGTCAGAATCTTCTACAGTTCTTAGTAATATTTTCCTCCTCTGGAAAATAAATTTTACAACCATCAAACACAATAAACGTATACAGTCCATACATACTTAGTCCATATTACAGACAGGGACTGCAGACTTCCTTAAGTCATTATTTCTGATTTTAATTTGCCTTGCTCAGTTAATAATTCCAACATAGAGGAAAAAAATTGAGAAAAATATTTACTAGGGCTTCGTTATATGACCAACTAATAATAAAATAAATAACTGCTGACAGATTTGGATGTGTGCATTTTTTAGATGATATCTCCTTTATCATTCCTAATAAATATAATTTTACCGTACACATGTGAAAAAAGGACACAGCAACCAACACTCTTGGGAATATTTTTCAGTATTCTGTTAGTCCCATTAGGCTGTATCTTGGCATGAATTTTTAAGGAGTTCCTTATGATTTTAAACCCCACCCCTCCCATTCAGTTTAAAAGGGATGCCTACATTGCCAGAAGTTAATATTTTTATAAATGTTTCTCATAAACATTCGCTTCCTTGCTTTCAACTCAGCATTTCTGTGATCTTTTGAAATTATTTCTTCCTCATGTCTACTGTGATCTTGAAAGCTGTTAACAGACTAACTGTGGGCAGAAAGAAAGATCATCTTTGTATGTGCAGCGCAAGTTCTCCACTGTCTTTGCTGGCGCAGTTCCATTCAACAGCTCTTTGGCACCCACAGTACTTTGCCTCTTTAAGCTAGAGCTCAGCTTTACAGCTTAGCTGCCCTTTCTCTCATAGCACACTCAGAGCCTCTACTCTCTTAGTATTTTCTATATGTAGTTTCTTAATACCTTAAGAAACAGGCATTAACTGAACCAAGGCATGATGATTTCAAGCACGCATCCTAATCAAGTGTACGAATGAGTATATTCACATGAACACTTCCACAAAAGTCAAAAAAAGACTTATGCACATTCGCACTCCAGGTGCTCTACAGGCTGCTCAGCTGCTGAAATAACCTAGGTGAACAAAACTGAATTAACTAAAAAGACCTTAGATCTGTCTCCTCTTCGACTCCCAGCTGTGCTCTGTCTTGATGGTTAGAAGCTTCCCCTTGTTTTCCAGATGTTAAATCTGAGTTTTTAAACCTACAAACAAGCTACTTCCCTTCCTTCCTATTTGATTCTTGGCATTAACGTTTCACTTCCAGCAAGAAAAATACTATATAGTCTCTTTAACTGCATCGAATGTTAATCACTTCCCCTAGGCATGCAAGCTGCATCTGCTGGTGTCCGCCTGAGCTATTTGCTGTGGCAGGGCTTTAGCTTTTTCAGAAAGGTACCTGTGATGCATCAGACAGAAATTCCTTGACATTATTTCTCTTTCCTTTAAAAAGCCTTCCGTTTTCCTTGTCAACAGCTCCTACGTTTCAGATACCTCAACCCTCCTTACATTCATGCTGTAGGTTGCAGTATTTCTTCAGTGACCTCTTTTCCTCGTTACCCTAGGGATGGTTGCCCAGGCTTTTTCAAACAGGGATATAATCATGTTCAGCTGGTTTTTGTTTGTCTTTGTCTAAGACATATTCTCCCGCAAGTTAAAAAGTATCCATGAACATTAAACTAGCTCGGGCCAGACACATCCAGCCAACATCAACAGCATACATAGTCTTTAAGATAGCGAAAAGGCACTGTCGTAGCAGTCTGAAGACGTGTGTGCAGGCACAGAAGCAAAGGGAATAAGTTCCTCTAGTGCTGTACCACACGTGGCTACTTGGTGCCTCTGCAGTCCAGCAGATGCTAGGGTCAGCTGGACAATGGTGCCTCGTCATGATGAGGTGCCAGCATATGGCTGCAACTTCACAGTAGTTCCAAAACAAGAGAGAGGCATGGGGAGCATGGAAGAAATGTGAAGTCCTATCAGTGTACATACAGCACATATGACATGTGATGAACCATGTGGTGAACAAGGTAGGAATCATCTGCTGAGGACAGCATACAACACAGACAGCAGAACAGTAGTGCCCCTGGTCTGACACCTGCTCATTACTGCCTTCCAGCCCAGGTATGCCACATTTCCCTTTGGAAAAGAGATGATAGCTAATGTCTCATGGCTTAAAAATGGTAGGCCGTAGGCTAGGACATTCCTGCTTTTTCCCATTTTCTGCCTTTCTGCTCTTACTTTCAAATCAAGATGAGCTTCCTTCTACTGTGGTGCCCGATCCAGTACAATCCCCATTTTTCCTTTTCTCCTCCAGCCTCATCTGGGTCTTTTTGCTGCCTCTTTTACATTACAAAATTAAATTACAGAGCAGTTGAGGCTAGAAGGGACCTCTTCAGATCATCTGGTCTAACCCCTCATGCTCAAAGCAGAATCATTTACAGCAGGTTGCTCACAGCTCTGTCTGGTCAGCTTTTGTATATCTCAAAAGATAGAGACTCCACAACCTTTCTCAGCAACCTGTTGCAGTGTTTGACCACCCTCACAGTAAAAAAATCCAAACATTTTCTTGGGTTTAAATGGAATTTCTTGTATTGCAATTTGTGCCCATTTCCTTTTGTCCTTTCACTAGGAACCACTGAGAAGAAGCTGCCCCTGAGCTTTGCATCCTCAATCAGTTCTTTCTTGTTTGCAAGTACAAGCAGAATGCCTCCCCTTGTCATCTCCTCAAACACTTGTGTTAGAAAGCTGACATTAATTCACTCCAGAAACCTCTTGGATCATTTGTGCCCTTCTCTGTTGTCTCTCCAGCAGATATTGTGCTGGTTAAAGTTGCCCTGTGAGCACCAGGGCCTGTGAACAAGAGGCTTCTTTCTCCCTGTTGTCTGAAGAAGGCATCATCTATTTCTTCCTGACAGGTGATCTGTAGAAGACACCCACTGCAACATTGTCCACATCTCTCTGCCCTCTAATCCTAACCCCTGAACTCTTGACTGTCTCGTGATCCATCCTAAGGCCCAGCCCATACATTCCCACTGCTCTCTCACATGAAGGGCAACTTCTCATCCCTGTCTTCCCAGCCTGTCCTTCTCAACAGCCTGTATCCAGCCATGGCACCCCTCCATTACCTCAGCCCTTAGCCTGAGCAGAACAGACAGAAACAGGAGTCAAAGGGACTCCAGTACATTTGTCCTCCCTTTACTTCTGATGCCTGTGATAGGTGGCCCCACTGGCCTGGCTTCACAGCAGACATTCTGTGTAAGTCAGTGGTTTTATACCTGCCTGAGAATGGACAGAGGCAGAAGTGGTCCTCTAGATGGGAAAGGCAAAGATAATGCAGTATACTGCACATGTATACTCATATTTGTGAAGAAAGGAAAGCAAGGTACACAGATGGAAACATCTGCTGCAAAGAACACACCAGAGGAAGAACTAGGGAGTGATGCATATTCCAGCCCTTTGTAAAGTGTGATCCAGACCCCTGGCTTGTCAGGACAAAACAGGAAACACAAGATGGAGAGGAGTGGAGATACAAGTGGCACCAAAGGCAAATAGAGACAGACATCAGAACAGAAATTCTGTGCCCAATTTCTTGCCCACAGAGAAAGACAGTGCATCTATCAGCAGATAGTCTACAAGTGGAGTTTAGAATGAGCTCTTATTGCCATAAAATTGCCAATTATGTTCACCCTACCTCCACTTATTTAGCACCTTCAGTAATGGAGCAGATGTGGTGCATGCCCTGCAGGCCAGGCAAATTGTTCATGTGTTATGTTTTGCATACAAATACAATATGATTGTCAGTGATTTCTTATGTAAACGCAAAAATACACAAAACACATTGTCTATTTCATTGCCAGGCTGCAGTGAGTGCAGCAGTTTCTTCAAAACTGGACACACTTGGGAAAAATGGCAGCCACACCATCTCAAAAACATGTGTCACAAGCCCGGTGGAATTCTTACCTCCAAAAGCTTCAGTAATGATTTCTGCAACATGAAGTCAGTAAGGAATTTTCAGTGGCAAAGAGTGGGGCAAATAGGGGTAGTTTACTTATTGAGAGCACTCTTACAGAAAGCCTACAGTTAGAGCCATTTTTATGAGGCCTTTTAGAGGCTGTATAATAATATGAGTTAAAGAATGTTGTCTGGGCCACATCATCCTCTTTGTTCTCATGGTCAAAGAATAAAATGCCTGAAATTAAAGCTGCATAGTTTTGTCTGGTGGACACGTAACTAGTTGAACCACACAAAGAATTAGTCATGGCTTTATTTTTAGACCTCCATTTCAGGTAGTGCTGCAACTCTGGTAAGACAATGCATGGCTACGGTAGTCAGACCTCCAAAAATAGTAAGCATTCTACATTTTTAGTGGGAGAGTATATTGGAGACCACTCATATTGTCATACCCTACATAATCCTAGTGCTCTTGCTGCTCCAAATACCATCTTTGTGTCTTCTGTCAGGTCCTAAAATGGAACCAAAAATATGGGGTTAACTGCCCCATAAGTAAGAGTACTCATTACTGGCAGAGGACAGTTAAAACAGACTTTGAGTTATCAATGCACAGAAGAATCCCTTATTAACTCTTCTACAAATACTCTCTTTTTTCTCATCCCCTTTCCCTTTATCTCACAGATCGTTTCTGGATGACTGCAATAATCATTTCCTTGCCTGCTTTTGGGTTACTAGAGAGATCATCTTTGGATTAGGGTGTCCAAAAATGTCCTCAATACTGGCATCACTCTTACTTGTCAAATCAATGACATTTCTGGCTTCATTCAAATATTTTCCTAGAAAAATGTATTGTCTTTTTACCAGCTCTGGAAAGGAGTAATGTATGATTTATATCTTGCCATACAATCTTTATAAATCTACTACAATATATAGCAATTTTCACATCTGAGGTTATAATTATCTATTTTAAAACAAACACAACTTCAGGTAATTCCAAAAACTTTGTTTTCTCCAGTCAGAACTCTTTCTCTGCTAAGACAAGGATGTACATGCCTAACTAAAGTATGTAAGTAGTCCCACTGCTTTTTGTAGAGATCCCTACATGTGTTGAAGCTGGTATCTTGGTAACTGGATATCAAGGGCCAAATTCTTTGCTACTGTTGTCCTGCAGGACGATTTCCTCCAATTCAGCTCCACTGATTTATAAGCCCAAACTGTATAATGAAATTTAGCCAGCTGGAAAGTAGAATATAAAAGCATTATGATGCTGTCAGCTTTACAGTAGAAAGTCTTGTAGCTAGCATTTGTTTGGAAAAATAACAAGCCCTGAAGATGTTGGCTAGATTTCCTTAACAAGTTGGCTTATTAATGTCATTCCCCTGTATGGAGAACACTGTGTTAATCCTTGGATCTTAAACAGAACCAAAATGATATTAAATTTTTTCTTTTGTTGAGGACTTTTGAATAAAATGAAGCCCGTGATGACAAGACCAGCAAGTAGGTACATGGTTCCCTCACAGACTGCAGTTCTCCACCATCTTTCCCTGTTCTTACATAGCCTCAGGGTCTAGGATGTGAAACTGTAATTCCTGACTAGTTTTCCAAGAAACTACTGCTACTGTGCCCAGGTAATAGTTTCAAGGAACAGTATTTAGAAGTTTAAAACAACCGTCTTGAAAGACTTACAGAGCTGAAGTCACTCCCTGGCTTGCTTTCTGTTTATTTCATTCAGCTGGAGTTTCTGTTTGTTTCCTTTGGCTCCATTTCTTGCTTGTTTGTTTCCTGTTGTATAACTTCTGTCCAGCAAAGCCTCAGACTGACTAAAGCTCCGCAAGGTCTGCAGGAAGGTGAAAGGGTACTGCCATGTTTGGGCATTGTCGGAAGAGCTGTATAAAACAGTACCTTTGCTTGTGTGTCCCTGGAGGGTAGTTACAAACTGACATGGGTTGTCTTGTTCATAAAACCATTCAGCTCTCACACATTTTCCTGTGTCACAAGTGACTCCAATGTTTAATATAATTCTAACGTAAAGAGTAACGTAGCTAGTTAAACAGAGCGGAGTACCACTCCAAAACAAAATCTGTTTATATTTATATTTAACATCAGGAGGTGTATCCTCTAGCAGATATTCCAGTCTGCCTGGAAAGCGTATGTGCTCTATTAAGGGAGGCTTACAAAGGCTTTGACGATTCCTATGGTAACCCAGTAGAAAGGCTGTTACCATGGGGACTAGCCAAGCCTATATAAACCTTCTGTCTTCATTAGAGTATCTCTGAGACTGAATGCTTTAACAGTTACTGTTCTGGAATAATTAATAACAATCTCTGCTTTAGGGAAAGAATTAATTATTTCTTTCTGGGGAAAGTCCAGTCATTTTGTCAGTTTTCAATAACACTCAACAGCCTTAATACCTGTCATATACCAATGTAGAGAACAGACTGAATAGCAGCCTACACTTTAAAAAGCACTCTGATGTTACCATCCTCAGTGTAATAGTTTACGTACACTACGCATTTGAAATTGCTGTTAATTTAAGCATAAGGACAGAGTAAATTGTATTTCTTAAGTTTAAATTAAGAAACTCACGTGCACCAGATATCTTCTATCTGTCTGTCTATGTAGTTGGTTGTCTGTGAAGGTGACATTGTGCTTCCTGTTCAGCTTCCCCTTCTTAGTTACTCACAATTCCTTCCAAAATACTCTACCAAAACAAAACAAAACAAAACAAATATTAAAATGTATTTCTTTTTAATGTAAATTTTTCATGCCTTGTCTCAGCAAAATTTGTTTTCTTCTTTACCTTTCTCCTTTCTCCTTTTTCCACTTTCCCTTCCCTTTCCTTTCTTTTCCTAACATTTCTTTTCCATAACATTTTTTGAGTTATGCAAGTAGAAATAAAAACTTTGTTTCTTCCATATGTTTTACACAAAATGTTTATGTATTCACAACTCAAAAATGCCTGAAGGAAGAAACTTCAAACTTCATCTCAGCAATTTCTGAGTCACTATTAATTTTCCCACCTCTTTCCTATATATTAATGAGACTAATTTCTTTTTTTTATATCCTTTTCCTTTGATATAAGAGCCTTTCATAACACCCTCTCTCCCACATCCACGGGATATTATACTGCACGTAAAGATGTGCTGTCTAAGCTACAATATGCAGACCCCAGAGTAAATGAATCAAAGAAACAAACAAATTAAAATCTCTGAATAATTCTTGAAGAGTTTAAAAATGTGCCATCAATTGCCTTTGTCTCCAGTCACATTGCCACATGTACTAATGCAATATGATTTCTTGACTTGAGTCTTAGAATCAACTGGGAATAGACTAAAATTATTTCTCTCTACCTTAAAAAATAACTGTCCAGGTGCCCTTTATGATAATATTTGAGACTTTTCCTAATGAAGTCATATTACATAGCTGTGGCCCCCTTGAAGTTCACAAAGAAGGCCATTTCTGCTCTATTTAATAATCAAATGTTTTCTCTAGGGTAGGAATTCAGCATTTTTCAGCAAAGAAACAGGACTTGTGATACAGTTTTCTTCCACATTTCCAGATTTAAAACCAGCAAAGACTACCACAACACCCTTCCATTTTGGATGAATAATGGCAGAGATCACGATTGATGCACCAAGCCAGGACCATTGTATCTCTGCTCACTTCATGAGCTGTTGTTAAGAAACATCCTCCAATCTGGGATGTTTAGAAAACTCAAGGCTTTCATGCATCTATCTATGAGTTCAAATCTTGATCAGCCCGCTAGCAGTTGTGCAGGTTTAAACTCTTCAAATAAGGTACTGCTTGGACTAATCTGTGATTTATACAGCACACATGCAACAAAGCCAAAAAGTACCATCATGCTTCACAGCTTTGCTTTCTGTAAAGATGCTTTGGTCTCCCACTTGTTGTTCAGTATATGATGAAGACAGAAATTAAAAATTGCTCAGAAGAGCACCACACACACACCACCTGCAAGACACACATCTTGGCATTTCATCCTAACTGTTTATTTTCCAGTATGTATTTAGACAAGAGCCAAAGGCAGTATCTGAATGATACACTTGATTCCAAGTAGCACTTGATTACAGACTACATGGCCTAAATGTACCTAGTAGCATGGTGTAATCTGATGAAACTCCTGGATTAATCAGACCACTTTGATTTTCTTCTTCAGATTAATGCTGAGGTCCAAACTGGTCATTAGCTACTCAAACTGGGAGCAAAGCTTCACATACTTACTTCAAGTCAGTGCAGCAAATAAGAGGATAAAGAAGGCTTACCTATTTAATAACTCTCTGACTCTGGATATGTTTTAAAAATAAATGGTACCTCATTAAGAAAAATTAAATTCAAAAGAGAAGAAGAGAAAAACAGGTAGCATGAACAGAAACACCAGTGTAAGCCTCAGTTCTTGTGAGGATCCAAGTTTTCAGTCTAGACTGGTTTTCAGAACTGAAATATGATTAAAATCCTATTTTGAGTGAGTGCAGTACTCACTGAATCACTTTAGGCACACAGTCTGTTAGATATGTTCTCCGTCCCTTACGTTTACATTTTATTATAGTTGCGCACACACTCACAGCAACAGCAAATGCCAACTGGATGCACAAATGCTTACACTGTTCTGAAAAATCTAGGCCTTAACGTGTTGTGAAATAAGACAGAATAGTGGTTCACAGTGCGCTGCTGGGCAAGCGGTCTTCCGTACTGCGTTGAGGCATTGTCTGTCCGTATCTCCCTGTCACCATACACTACAACTTCACAAGCAGTCAGAGTAAAATGAAATGATACCCAAAAGGCATTGTAACAGAACCCCTGTGAATCTGAACAATTAAAGCAATTCTTTTGAGGATGGGCTCTACCAAGGAGATGCAACATTTTAAACTGCTCTTAAAATACCAGTTTTTGCATATTGGTGAAAAATTTCTGTCTTGGACAAAGACTATGCAATGAATTCTGCAAGGTGTATGAGATAGAATTACTTCCCAAATTCTCGTTGCATTTGCCAAAACAGTGCATGCTTAGCTTTTCAGCTCATCTTTTCTACTTAGTTTTCTATTGGGCACTGAAGTAATGATATCTCAACTAACTCAAATGGTAACATTTAGACACTGACACCACTAACAACATCCCTCTAAGCAGAGCCCAGTGAAAGCCTCTGAATCAGCAGCGTACATGCCAGCTGAACAGAATAAGGTCATTTCTCCCCCTTAGATCTCTTTCACAGCAAGTAATTGCTCAGAGGAACAAGCCTCATTCAATGTTCTTGTAGTCAAGAAATCATTGCCAATTATTGCAGTTGTGAATGATCCCTGGCCAGACCAGAGAAGGCTCCTTAAGCCAGCCCCACAGCCACACATCAGGCACGGCGTATAGATGCTGTAATACAAATGGCCTAACAGTGTCGTAAAGGGAGAAGACTGGTTGATGAGTGATACGTTCATTCCTTCTGCGTGGTGAGACTTACAGTTTGAGATGATTCAGTTAGGGAGTATGTCAGCAGAGAGTTTTTAATCTTGTTAAAGAAAGCAGCCTTCCTTCCTATTGGATACCTACCGGCAGTTTCTAGAGAGATGACTTCTTCCCAATGCTGCTCAGGATCCCACTGCTCGCTGTGCTGGAAGGAATGTGTCAGAACTAATCTTACAATAACAAGTTTCAGTAACTGCTGACATGAATCTTGGCACTGACGTACGCCTGAGTTGTTTAATTAGTATTTATGAAAGATGAAGTGATACCTTTCTTCAAAAAAATAATGATAACATTCTGATAATCTTTTATCATAAATTGATATAAAGATTTCAACCAAACTGAGATTACTTCTAAAGGGGAACATTTATCTCTGGTTTGGTAAAGCAGAGGAGGGATCTGGAAAGCACAGAATTATGCAGAAGTAAATGCATAAACTTTGGCTTCATGGTATTTAGTTCCTACTTAGCTTCTCATTAAAAGCAATTTAATGCTGAGAGAAAAATTCAGCTCATTATTACGAATATGTTCGAAAAAATAGGTGACCACCACCATACTTTTAAAAAGTCACTTTCCAGCAGTGATGTATTCCTTGATCACATTGGCAGAGTGGGGATCAGTATTTAATAACTCCCTAATTAAAAAAGAAACCCTTCCATGATTCATAGACCACTATACAAAATGCAAAACTTCATTTTCAGAGGCAGCAGAAACTAAAAAAATACATCCAATTAGTCTTTGGTAGATTTCTTTAAATTAATAATTAATTAATAATTAAGTCTAAATTCTTATAGCTGAATAATAACATACAGACACAGTATATTCTTCATCTTCAAAGAAAAAATCCATTAAAAATTGTTATTAAAAGACCCCTGGGGACATTTCCAGGTATTTTTCTACTGTGAAATCATTAGCTCATGATAAATTCAGCTCATAGCTTCAAGAATGTTTAATTTCCCACAGTCAGATTGCTTTCTTCCATTGAAAATCCCACGGGAAGTGGTTTGAACGAAGGGACACTCAGCAACATTCCTCTTCTGCAGTAATTTTTAAGCTGGTTTGTGCATATCTCTAGGGAATGGCCAGGGACATAGGGCTACCCACAAGAGTGGGAAAATGTTTGAGCATGAGTATTTAACATAGTGATGTTCTGTGTTCGCTTTTTTATGAATCTACATTGGGAACGAAGCAGACAGATTCCAGGTGTTGGACTTGCTCTTCCTTCAAGCTCCTTTCCCATGCACCTGGTTGTGTACAACAGAGGGCTACTGGAGGCCTTGCAGAAGGAATTCTGATATTATCAAGGTAAGCAAGTGACCTTCTCATGCCTCTCCTTTTTCTTCCATACAGAAGGGGGGAAATGTCTGTTGTCAGGTACTTTCCTCATGTCTCTACATGGATCAGTTTCAGTTCTTTCCATTCAAGCTTCTGCCAAATCTGTAAAATATATCTCTCTCTTGTTACTATCTTCCTCCCCAAGAGTCACCATTCTCCACACATTCAGTGAAATTTAACCATGTGTTGAATTCTGTCTCCAGGTAAAGACTAAATTCACTAAGAGACAGTCTTTGCTGTAATATGTGTCCGCAATAAGCAGTACATATACAGCTCTGCTTTGATCCTCTCTTATCCTAACTACCTATCACAGTGTAAGGATTACATCTTGCTTTCCTCTGAAAGCCTCCCCAAGTCTCTTTTTTCCCATCACTGTTTCTCGGTGAAAGTCTTTGTCTGCTCTTCATCTTCCCTAGGTGGGCTGAGAACCACAACACTCTCATGATTCATCTATTCTCTATCTTCTAGATCTATCTCTTAGATCTATCTCTATCTTTTAGATCTATCTCTTGCCCAGGGAGGTTGTGGAGTCTCCTTCCCTGGAGACATTCAAACCCTGCCTGGATGCGTTCCTGTGTGATGTACTCTAGGTGACCCTGCTCTGGCAGGGGGGTTGGACTAGATGATCCTTCGAGGTCCCTTCCAACCCTAGAATTCTGTGATTCTGTGATTCTGTGATTTAGGCAAGATCAACCATTTCCATATCCTGCCTCACCGTTACATCCATTCTGTCCACTCCATACATTTAGCCTCTTCATGCTGGTTCCTAGCCTACTCACCCAGTCAAGCACAACCCACTTTCATTTCTATCAATGACTTCAAAAAATCTCTTCAAAACCTCATGTCTTAGACATGGCAGAAAGGTGAAGACTTTGTGTGTGAAAGCGTAATACTACATGGAATTGAATATGGTGTCTTTATATCACTCAAGATCTACTTGCACCTCCTAATTGTTTGGGTATGAAAAACAGTTGTATGGCTAAGGAAAGAGCACCGAAGGACCTACATCACAGGACCTAGTGGCACTCATCTCTGCCCCTTGCTGTCATACTCATACCAAGGGAAGCGGGGCCAGCATTGAACATATCCCATCTAGATTTTTATCCTCAAAAAGGTAGACAGTGTTTAAGATGTGTGCACAGGGGAAAAGCCTAGTTCTCACTTGTTGCTAAAAGAAAACGATTGAGTGCAGCAGCATTAGTAGGCCTAGAAACAAAGCAATCTGTTACATGTATTTCTGCCCTGCACTACTTCAGACACTCTTCTATCTCTGATTCACAGTGGCTAAAAATCTATAAGAACCCTGGAATTTAAGTCATTTTCTGGCATCTCAGGGTTTTAGCTGCAACATTTTGACCAGTTCCAAGGGAGGCAGGAAGACCTGTAGGGAGACAAGACAATGGACATGTCCCCTCTAGCTTTGGGATTAGGAACCCATTTGACCTGTCTGACAGCCTTCCACACCAAGACTCAGAGCATCAAGAGCCCCTCAAAGTCCTCCTAGGTCAGTACAGCTTTATGCCACCCCCAAACAGGCAGGTGGTTGTCAGGCGCAATCTGGCCTGGACTGTTTTTCATTGTATAAAGTTGCTATGGTATCACCAATTAAAAATTCTAGAAAATAATCTGCATCTGTACAGCATGCTAAAATAACCTACCAAATGACACGTCCTTTCGTAGAAAGCGATTCTACTAATTGCTGAGGGGCAGATTCTTCCACCCTTCCTCTCGCTGAACAGTGTCTTCAAGCTGCAAATACTCCCACTGCTTTCAGCATTTGCCAAGATGAAGTTTTACACAGAAACCATGAGTCAGGCTCCATAAATCAGGAGACGGGCTTAAAAAAATCATGAGATTTAACTACAGCAGGTGAAGTATTTTGCCTTGACAATTCAATTTGGCAGAGCAGGCATTCAGCATAAGAGTCAACCTCACAGCTAAAAAGCAGGTGATCAGCAGCTTCAGCAGAGAGTGATCCCAGGCACGTCTGAAAATGTGGTCTAACAAGTCAAATGCTTTTCATTAGTATTCAGGAGAATGAAACTGAGATCCTAGTTTTCCTCCTCATTTTCATCTTTCTTAATGTTTGTTTTTTGATTTTATTTCCTGTCCCTCTGCCTTAATTTCCAAATGCATCTCAATAGATTGGTCATTGCAGGAAGAAGAAGAAAGCCAAGACTCAGACAGCAAGACTGTTCTGGTAGCCAGGGGTCTGATGAAACCATGGACGACAGCACCAGCCTGTGAAGCCAGAACCAGGTCTCCTGGAAGAGAAGGTTTTGCTGACCAGAAGGCAGAGCCTGGCACACACCAGTGATCTGGTAGAGTTGAGCAAGGCAAGGGTGCCTGATTTCACAAAGGTTTGTTTTCCCCTCACTCGCCCATTGGCTTAATAGCAAGGCCTCAAGATCAAATGACCTAAAAACTGAACTTCAGTCAACTGTATTACAAACTAAAGATCTATTTTCCTCTCTTCAGCCTCACAAACTGCTCCTTTGCAGAGGACAGATTTAGACCTGGTCAGACCTGATGCAATGAGAACCTGTCTTCACTTGTTTCCTTTCCCTAGAATCATCATCAAGGTTGGAAGAGACCTTCAAGATCATCCAGTCCAACCGCCTACCTACATCACCACTAACCCACATCACCCAGCGCCACATCCAGATGCATCTTGAACACTCCGCCACAGCCCTGGGCAACCTATTCCAATACCTGATCACCCTTACAGTGAAGAAATTTTTCCTAATGCCCAATCTGAATCTCCCCTACTACAATTTAAGGCCATTTCCTCTCATCCTATCACTATGGACACAGCAGAAGAGACCGACCCCTACCTCACTACAACCTCCTTTCAGGGAGTTGTAGAGAGCGATGAGGTCCCCCCTGAACCTTCTCTTCTCCAGACTGAACAACCCACTCCCTCAGTCGTTCCCCATAAGACATGTTTTCCAGTCCCTTCACCAGCTTTGTTGCCTTTCTCTGGACACGCTCCAGCACCTCAATGTCTTTTTTGAAGTGAAGGGCCCAAAAACTGAACACACTACTCAAGGCGTGTCCTCACCAGCACCGGGTACGGCAGGACAACCACTGCCCTATTCCTTCCCTGTAGGACACTACACTTCCCTGTAGTGACCCTTTTCACCCCCGTATACATTACTAGCAATCTTTTACATCTTCCACCAGAACAGTGAGCTAGGAGGTTGTAGTGCACAGAAAACGAGACCTCAGCACGTTCCCTCTTCAACTCAAACTTTTGATCTTCCCCACACAGAAAAAGCCTGAAAGCTCTGCAGCACCAGCTTGTCAGTGAGGGACATTTTAGCTTCAAGAAATTATCAGCACTGATTAATCTCATGAAGTTTGGAAACAAAGCCCAGAAACAAGTTTTATCACATTAATTTTATGAGGTTCTATCACTTAAAGATACAAGTATTTTTATATGTTCATGTTATAAGCTTCCTATCTATTAATTTGACTAATTAAACTAATATTTTGTTTCATGGGAGTTTATTAGACTTTGGTCATAAACATGGTAATAGTAGCATTTACATAAGTGAGCAAACAAGTCCAAATAGGCACTTGAATTTTGGCAAGAGAAACACGAATTTGTAATGTCATAAGATCAAAAAGATGTGATTAAGTATGATGGAAAAGAAAGATTCTAGCTGTTTTCAAAAAGAAAATATTAGTGTGGGTTTTTTTTTTAATGGGTGTTGAGAAGAGCTAAGTGAATAAGTGTCTGTCTGGGTGCTGCAAGTGGGAACATGTCTAGATGCTATAAATTTAGAGATGAATAATCTTTCTTTATCACAAGTATAAGAAAAGTACAGAAAAGATGCTCCATCTTAAGAAAAGTCCGTATAAGCGGAATCAGCTTCCCTATGAGGAAAATAATTACTGCAAGCTGCAAAAATAGAAATAAAATCTCTGACGAATGGCTGGTGTATGAATTCCTGTTACAGTTTATTTATGCAGACAATATAGTGTCTGGGATGAAACAGTTCTGTTGGCAGAATGAGCATGAGCCACTGTATGTGGGCTCTCAGAGCACTGCATGGGAGTGTTTACTTCAGCTCTCCTGGAAGCATGCAGAAGTGACGTTATCATGCTAGAGCCTGAAATAGGCAGTGAAATCGCCAGCACCAAAAGAAAGCTGAGCGTGTGGCTGTGTCTTCATCATCTGACAGAAAAAAAAAAAGAAAAGAAAACAAAGCCTAAACAAACTGAGAGGAAAAAGTATTTGAAACCTCTTCCTAAGCAGATCTCACTGAATTCAAAGAGGGGCTGCTGGACCCAGTCACTGCCGCTTTGCCACTGTGATCGTTTGCTTGTAACGTTTTCTGCAGGATGGGAGAAACCACATTTATTTGCCTTTTCATGTCTGTATATTTATACTGCTTTATTCTTTTAAATAAGAGTTCAAATTGTATTGGATATTGTACAAACTCCAGTAATCCCTAGTAAGAACAAAATACTCTGAGATTAAAAAATATGGATTTTATACAAAAGTTTACTTATAACTTCTTTTTCTAATCTAAAGGATGAATCTAAGATAAAAATGTATTTATTAAATATGACCAGTTTCAGGTCTAGAAGATGTACTGATCTGTTCTGTTAAAAGATACCACCAGCAGGCTTTTTCATAGTCCTGTTGCTCAGAACAGTTACAAGTGAAAAAGAGGAGAAAATGCATGAAAACTAGGGAAGCTGTGATACTCCACTGTGGAAGAGCAGACCCTGGGGAGGCCGTCAGCACACATGCTCTTCTTACTTCACATCACCCATCCACAGCAACCCACACTGATGGGTGGAGGTCAGCTCTCCTGGCCTGCCTGATGTGCTGTCATCCCACCAAGCTCTGCATGCTCTCACTCCACCCACAGGCTTCTGGACAGGCTCATGGTAGGCATAGGACAAGGCCAGCCTTGTGGAAGACAGTGTGGACACCCATCGCAGGGAGTCCCCACCACAGCTCTCAAGAAGTAGAGCAATGAGGGACAGTAAAGAAGGGTTGCTATGGGAACACAAATGAGCAATGCTGCACTGTCCCTCCACCAGAGGAAGTCCCCATTGGTCATCATATTAACTCTTACAAGCCAGTGGATCATTACAAGGACCAGACTTCAATTCATAGACCACCTCCTTGGTCCTGCACAATCTGAAGTAAATGACAGAAGATCCATTGTCTTCAGAGACAGAGCACCACACTCTGCCAACAAGAATCACACACAGTTGTTTCCTCAGACACTAAATTTCTGTGAAAAAAATTATCTTTTGCCTCAGCGTTCAGCTGTTGGAAGATTTTTCCATGTGTGTCCCAGTAACTTATTTCTGAATTGTCTCATACTAAACCTGAACACAGCCAGAGAGCAGCCACCCTTGGGCCTGTAAAGCCTCTTGCCTTATCCAGAGATGGGTTCAGCAGTGATGCAGCTGAAGGAAAGTAGCTATCTAAACTATTTAAATCTTATAAGTTCACTGAAGTGATGGTTCATTCCCTTTCAATGAAGTCAGTTTGAGTCTTCCCATTGATTCCATAGCAATAGGACTGGCCATGGGGGTTTGGGGGGTTTGGGGGTGTTTTTTTGGTTTTCATTTTGTTTGGTTTAGGTTTTCTTAGTACTCATAATCCCACCCAAACCAGGCAGTGATTACTGTTTTATGAGTTCTGAATTTCAAATTTTGTCCTCCTTCTCTCAACTAGGCTTTCTGCACATGGAGTATTGTGTCCAGTTCTGAAGTTTTCAACATAAGAAGGACACGGAGCTGTTGGAATGAGTCCAGAGTAGGGCCACAAAGATGATCAGAGGCTGAAGCACCTCTGCGATGAAGACGGATGAGAGCGCTGGGATTGTTCAGCCTGGAGAAGAGAAGGCTCCAGGGACACCTCATAGCAGCCTTCCAGTACCTGAAGGAGCCTACAGAAAAGATGGGGAGGGACTTTTTATGAGGGCATGGAGTGATAAAATGAGGGGAAATGGTTTCAAGCTGAAAGAGTAGATTTAAATCAGATATTAAAAATAAATTCTTTACTGCACGGGTGGTGAGACACTGGCACAGGTTGCCCAGAAGAGCTTTGGCTGTCCCCTCCCTGGAAATGTTTAAGAGCAGGTTGGATGGGGCTTTGAGCAATCTGGTCTGGTGGGAGGTTTCCCTGCCCATTGCAGGGGGGTTGGAATCTTTAAAGTCTCTTCCAACTCAAACCATTCTATGATTCTATGATTCTGTAGCACTCAGCTACTTATTTTTTCCATTACATACTCAGAGCAATTGCATCAAGGTCTATGTTTCAACCCTAACAAAAATATTTAAGGGGAAAAATTCCCCTTATACATGGACAACTTCTTCCAAAATGGAAAAAAGATTACACATTTGACCCTACAAAAGGTATTAATATACCTCAAAAATCAATGGTTAGTTAAGATGTACTCTAAGAGGCAGGTGACTGAAACAGACAAATGTGAGAAGAGCAAACTGCACCCACTCATGTAATCATTATTATGATAAAATCACCAGTGATGGGCAGTACAGTGGGAAATGACCAAAAATTCATGTGCTATGTTGAGGACAAAATGAGGAGAGAAGAAGGCATGCAAATAAATGTCCTGATGCAGAGCATGTTTTTTCTGTCTCCAGATCCCACCGGGCAAAAAAAAAAGTGTATGCAAGTGGAGATGTCTGATTTTTCTAAGAGAAAAAAAAAAGAAAAAGAAAAAAAAACAGCATGGGGAGGGGTCATTTCACACATTTTCAGGTTATAATATTTTATGGTCCTATGTTAGCTTCTCTTTCAGTTCTCTGAACACAGCTTTTGTATCACATGAATCTCTGGTTTTGTTAATACATGCATGCACTGAATATTATTATTTTTAAGAGTCTGATCTAACTTAGTAGTCCAGTTAAAAACTGGAAGGAATCTCTCCTGAGGGAAAAAATAGGAATTATTCTCATCTTTAATTTCTACAGAACTCTCACTCCATGGAAGGAAAATCTGAGCTACTGTGTTCTCACCAAATTTATCTGTATTTTTAAACAGCGTCTTCACTAATAAAGTAAGAAATTCTGTGAGGCTTGATATTATACACATGTGAAACAGATGTCAGTAACTGTTGTAAAAGCATTTTTCTACCTCTTAGAAACCCAAAACAGAGATACTTTTTGAAGAGATCTTTATAGCATGCATAGCAGCAGTAAAAGCAATGGCAGATGATAACATCAGCCAAAAAAGATACAGTGGATGAATGGGTAGTGTCAGTGAATGTTAAATTATAACTTACAGTAATTTACAATAAATTAGATGCAACTGCATGCTAAATCATATATGAAGGAAAGAACAAGATCACCTCTCAATGCATCCTTGACATATTGATCCACAAAATAAAATAAATGTACCTATTCTCTTACTTCCTTGCATAGACATCTGATTACATGCATAAAAATAGATACCAGTATTAAGATATTGGGCTTATTTCAGGAGATGATGTGAAGATCTCTTTCAGGCATTTAGCCATAATTTCTGTTTCTCCAAGTGTTCCTACTGAACGTTGTTACAATTAAAACTTCTTAAGGAGTTTTTAAAAATTCCTGAGTTTATATATTTGTGAAACATGGGATTTTGAATATATCCATTTCTGAGCCTCTTAATCATGCAGTTATTATCTGAATACATTTAGTCTCTATGCATTAAAGAAAAAATATCTTTTCTGTATTGATTTAAACAGATGTCAATGATTCAACTTCAGCTGAATCTTCAATGCTTCATTTCCTTTGTATCTTCCATGACATTCCAGATGTGTAGTCTCAATTTGTTTGTTTGCTTATTTTTAACAATGGATGTATCATAATGAGGACATGACATGCTGTATCTAGCATAAGCCATATCTTTTCACAGTTTTAGTACAATGTTCCCCAGGGCATCCCTTGGTAAAAGACATTAGTATTAATACCAAAACCTTTAGACAGGAAGGTCTAGATTGATCTCTTTTTACTCTTACACTTACCATAAGAACCTGTTTCATTTCCAAAGGGCTTACCCCTAGCTAGTTTTACATCTTTCTAAGGATATTGTTATTGTTCATATCACTCATTTATCCTAACACAGATGACACAGATGATGTTCTGAAGACTGTAGTTTAAACATCATTCTGGTCTTCCTTAAGCTAGGATACTAACAGATGGTCTTCATCCCTGATCTGATCACTAACAAGCAGTCTTCATGACAGAGTCTAAATTAGTCAACCTCGGGTGACAAGAAGGTGTCTCTGTGCATATTGTTGGCTCTTTTTTAACTGATGTGGGACAGGTTCAGCTGATAGCTGTATACAGACAGTTAGCAGGACCAGTGAAAGAAATTACTGAAGTGGCTCTCAACAGGCAAGAGGTGTAATGACAAAGATAAGCTTTCCCATAAAATCTCTTTGGAAGCCCATCCAGGGAGGACTTCAGCTGCATTAGAGCATTTCAGGATAATATAAGAAGGCCCCACAGAATAACAAGAACCTCAGCATGCCCTTTGTTAACAAAAGAGAACCTAAAGGAACAGCTAACACTGCTCCCATTGCCTGTCCTGGCCCAAAACCAGACCAGGATTGTGCATTCAGTTGTCTGAGTTGCACATAGTCTCTGATATAGGGTTTGAAACTGGCAGTTCTGCTAAAACAGAGTGTATTTCCCCATCTGTGGCAGATCCTGGGTAAGCACCAAGTCACCAGCCTAGGTGGGATGGAGCTGGATGTTTCATGGTGCTGTAAAAGCACTGCAATGATGTTTTTAAAAAGTTTGAAAAGTGGAGAAATATGAAAGTCTTCAAGACCTATGGGGACTGATTAAGGGACAGGCTTCTGCACTTTGGAAATAACTCCAGATGACTTAAAGTTTAACCAGGAAATCCCAAAAGTTGTAGAGAATTTGTATTATATGAGGAAATTGATGGCTGGTGCAGCATTATATGCACTTTTGCAGATTACTTTAGTATTATCCTCATACAGCAAAATATTAAGGGCAAGAAGACATTGCTTTCATCACTGATGATGCTTTCAGTGATCCCAAAACACCAGATATTTTGCTTCTTGGAAATACAGCGTTATTGTGCTTATTCCTAAAAGCTGAGATTAGCTGCCACATAGGCTGGATAGGAAGCAAGTCAACACCTGGAGAGAACAGAAAAGGAATCATAACCCAGGGGTTGTTCCACCTTTCATTTTTAGATAACAGAGTAGCAGGAGGGATAAATGGTGAAATGCTGTAGGATGTAGCCAGGAGCTAAGGCCACACAGGCTGGAACAGTGGGGTCATACAGAGCAGTTGAGAAATGGAAGTATCCTTTGAAGAGGTAATTTTAAGCACAGATCTTACATAATAGATGGAAAGAGGTTAGGTGGTGTAGTCATATAAGAGAAGAACTTAGTCTCCAAAAAAAAAATGCACTTTTAAAAAAAAAATTTAAATGCATTTTTATGTTTTAGGTATAGCAATCAAGACCAGATCAGAATAATTTCAAGATGATGCTAGTTACCCACAAGCGAAAGGAGAAAGATGTTGATTTAAGGGGTATAAGGAAGACTTAGAAGGATTTGAGAGAGTTTGTCTGTCTTAACACAGAGGCCCAAATCCCTGGGGGGCTATAGCATAAATTGAAACAGAGATGACCTTGTATACTCTTTGGGAACACTTCACTCTTTGCTGCTAGCTGCATGTCCTACAAGATGCCTTGCCATCAGTGTCTTGTTCCTTCCATTCATTTAGACTTTCACGAAGTCCAGTTCAGTTTGTTGAAATTGGAGGTGTCCATATAAAGGGGTATAAAATATAAAAGCTTAGATGTAAGTGTAGATTAGCTATGGGCAACAATTCTGAGAACTAAAAAAGAGAGCACTGCATCACCGGATGAGCTCTGAATGGAACAAAAGGATTAGCTTAAACACATGCTCAAAATAGAAAATAATTTTAGCAATGTTGTTCAAGTAGGAGGCTTTTTTTTTTCTTAGAACTGATCTGCAAAGGAAAAACTACAGCAACTTCTCTTCCATTGAGCTCTCAGGGCTTAATTCTCTTTCAGTAAAAATTCTACAAACTAATTTAAGTATCTTAAACAATGAACTGGATGATTCAATAGGGTCATGTTAGCATTAGCATTGTGAATGTTGCCTTTTTGGTTGGAGATCTTGCCCATTTACCTGACGTTCACATGCTGCCTTACAGCCCAGCTGCCCTCTCACACAATGACTACTAGGTTTTCAGGCAAAGTTTAGAATTTGGAAGAGTGAAAGCATGGTTTAACTTTGTGTATATTTTTCCTTTTTAGAAGGCATGTTGCAATCAAGATTGTAAAGGTCACATCCACTCCCTCCTTTTTTGTAAGTGCTAATTTGGGCAAGAAGACAGTCAAGTTTGTGGGACAAATTCCAGTCTGATGTGATACAGGCAGCAGTTCAGAGCCCAGGATCAAAAAAGGTTGCCCACTGGGAGTCTGAATTGACTATATTTCTCCTATAGCATGCTGCTTCATGGTACTTCTTCAGAAAATTCCCAAGCACATGCAACTCAGCAGGGCTTACTGGAGCTACCGCAATTATCCAAAGCAGTTACAGGACACAAATCACTGGCTGCCAGAAGTATGGACTGAATATCTACTCCTAGTTCCTATAACAGAAAGAGTTTAGGGAGTAGTTTTAATACATGAACAAAGGCCTCTGTCTCTCTCACACCTGTTTTACCTCATTGTCTGTCTCCAGGAGACAGGCACATGTTCACAGCCTTCTCCCTAGCTTCATTTGAACTACTTATAAAGTCGTCTTCTCTTTCTGGACTTTTGATAGCTGCCCAAATACGGTTAAATACTCTTTAATGAAGCCCACTAAACTACACTAGAGTATACCTAACAGCAGATGTGTGTGTTTGTTACCAGCACTTTATCTGAATGACTGTGTTACACAAGAACCTGGAAGTTCAGTCAGCCTTTAGAAAGAGGAAAGGACTAGATTCTTTCAGCGCCCCAGTATAACCTTTTTGATAACTTTTAGGATGAGAGTAGCTTTTAACAGACTAATGGGGGAACACAATTGTCCTGCAAAAGCCCAGAGCGTGTATGACAGATGTTAAATTATTAGAGACTAAACTTCACAGTTCCATATGATGATCAGTTTTATTTTTTAAATCTCAAGAGTTTGGCATTTCATTGCAGTCTTTGTTTGCAATTGCTCTCTTAACTTAGTTCAGTACAAAAGGATGTCTGAGAAGTAACACACTAGGACCCATTCAGATATTTTAGTTCAGAGAACTCTCTGAAGTAGGGAAGTAAATTCATCCTTTCCATTTTTCCAAGTAAAATTCAGTCCACCATCACTTCTGGTCTAGATACAGTTTCCTCATTTGCTCTTATTCTTCGTAACAGCAGGGAAGATTTTAAAGCTGAGCCATTTATAGTTATAACCCATTGAATTACTTTTTGATGAAGTGGTTGAGAAAGTCTGCCTTTGGAAGAACTAGTGACAGCATGTACATATTCCAAATCATAATGCATGCACCAATAAGATTAAAAATGCCTTCCTTTACTTGTGTGTAACGCAAATGAAGTCAGTGGGGTTTCGAATGAAATAAAACTTGGCACTTCTTCTCAAAAAGCCATATTTTGTTTTGCTAGATCTGTATAACTCAGAATTGCCTAAGTGAAAGTTTCTTGCACATAAGAGAGATGAATTTAGCTCAAGAAAGAATTTCTGTCTTAATTTAAATCCCTAAGGCTAACAGGTGTTAGTCTGTGTAGAATTTGGCCCTCTGGGTCCTTTTATTCTACACCTACATTTATGCGCTCTCAGAAACAATTGGGCAATTTCACCATCCACTCAAAAATAAAATACGATCTGTCACTCTGAGACCAAGGCATGGATGTCCCAGCTCTGCACAATGCCAGTCCTGATAAATGAGACAAAGAACAAATGCAATGCTAAAAAGAAGTCTGAGAGAACCATATTCTCTTATTTAAATTTTCCAGTTTTGCCTAAGATATGAAGAAAACCATCAAAGTATTGCAGATTCATTTTTTTTTAATCACTGTTCAAGTATGCCTAGAAAAAAGCAACAGGGATTAAATACCCTATGCCTTTTGTCATTCTGAGGTTGTTGTTTAGATCTCTGAAGTCTCAAGCAAGAGCCATTGATGTTTGTAATTATATCATCTATTCTAGAAGTTGCAAATAAACATTTTTAATTTGTATTTACCTTAATACGATGAGTAGTTTCAAACTGGGTAAGTAATGACAAAACATTCCTTACTCAAGTTTATGGAATATAAGTGAAGTTGTAGTACACAGGTACCCCAACTCTCCAGCAGACCTGCTAGAGTATTTAAAGTACAGTATTTTAGTATTTTGGGACATTTTGAATTTATTAGCTTTCTTTTGAAAGAATCAAGCAGAGATCTTGTTCCAGACCACATGAGTGTGGAAACGCGTGTCTTCTGGTGGACAAAAGTAACCAAGGAGGCTCTCTGTCTGCCTCTGTGAAAAGATTGTGAGGAGCAGATGCTCAAACTCAAAGCTCCCCAGAGAGTTTGTCACAGCCACCAATTATTATATTTGAAGAAATGGGCCAAAAATAAATCTTATTTCTCTTCTGTCCTCTATTTCAAGATGAAAGCAAAAGATATACGGTCTAAATGAATAGCCAAAATCCCTCAAAACAAAAACAAAATCCTTTTCATTGCTACATCATTAATACACCTTGTAGACATGAAGGAAGAGAAGATATTCCTTGGTGAATATTTAATTCTCATTGTGAATTCAAGCAAATACACTCCAAGTCTGCTTCTGAAATGCAGAGGAATGGGGTGGGATCTGGTGGTAGTTGAGCTGCCAAAGAATTGACTCTGTTACTGCCAGTGGCCAGCAGGAGACAAAGTTGCAGAGTTAGTAAACCATGCTTAATTCCAACTCCTGAATAACAATGAGCTCTGTTAACTACCTAGCTATTCTCTGACGGTCAGTAAAGCATACAAACAATATGCTTAAGTCTTTGGAAAGGACTGAACCGTAAGCAATGGTAAGGTGGGCTTTTTGTAGAGCTGTGCCAGTTTACCTCTCATACTGCAGATCTGAGCAAATTACTTCAGTCTTTTGACATTTTTCAGGATTTTTGAAGTATTATTTTGCAAACCTGGCATCTGTGGATGCTCTCACATGCCTGATATCATAAGGTCTCTTTGGAAGAGACTGATTTATAGGGAATTTCATCAGTTTGAACACATGTACAGGGATGTGACAGGTAAAATTTCTTCTACAAGTGACTCTAGTAACTGTACTGTTCTTGACATACCAGGATCAGGACACTAGCAGTCATTGGGTAGGAACCCAGGTATACCAAAGACAAAATAGTCATTCCCTGGTCTCCTAAGAGTTTTCAAGAGAAGAATCTACCATCTTTGGGCTTCATAATCCACAACCATTCATGTAACAAGACTAAGATTTAATCCAATGTCTTCTTAATTCTGTGATTCTATGACAGTTTTTTGAGTCCAGTTTTTCCCTTTTATTGATTTGTGTATGAGAAAGACCATAAAGAGGAGTTAACACAACACTTTGTTCTCAGCTGTTCCTCTCTGTCAATTCCCCCTATCTGGTGCTATAATACTAAGACTACATCTAGAGTATAGGAGAGATGAATGAAAAAATCCGTGGGCAACTCTGAAATGTTTATTTTATACATGGTTTTCTATCTTGTTTGGGGGGCTTTTCTCTTTAAAACAATAGGAAAGGGAGAGAAATATTATGAAGCTGAGTTTAATTACATTTTCTCAGGGTTTTTTTCGGTTGATGGCATGGGGGCAGAGTTTCAAGTTGATATTCCTTTAGTGGGTCCTGAAAGATAAACCCAGTGCTTATTGTGGCAAATCAAGTCTTATCAGAAGGGTTATAACTAAATGAACAAAAGCTGCCAGGAGGACAAAGTAGCCTACACACTTTTCCTCCTTTTTGTTCCCAGTGCAAAACAGAATACAGTCACATTCCTACTTATCCTTCTCTGAAGTCCAGCTCAGAATAACAGATAAACTCTACTACGTTCCAGAGTTTGCCAGAGAACAGTCATGAAATCAAAAATGTTCAGAAAATAAGACCTGTCAAAGGAAATACTGTCATCCATCCTCCAGAAAGAGTAGTCTTTCCTGTGATTGAGCATGTCTGTAATAAGAAACTAGCTGCAGAGGAGGGACACTGGTGGAGCTATTCTTAGAGATCAGCCAACAGGACCAACAGGCTTGTATGTCATTCCACATGGCTCAGAAGGAGTTTGGATGCTGAGTTTATTGCTTCTGACAGAGACTCTATGATCTGTGTCAATGTGAGGAGTATGCTACTTGTAACTGAACACAAAGCAAAAGGAAAATACAGTGATACTTAACTGCTGTTCACAGATGAGCTGAAGTCACAAACACTAAGCTTTACCTACAACCAAAAGAACCCAATTATGGCAAGAAACAACAAAGCTGGTGTCTACAGAAAGTTATTTAAACTCTAGGGCACACTGTTTTCTTAGCTGTGGTACTTTGTGTTTTATGGAAAAGCAGGCAATAAACATATTTGAGACTGCACTTCAAATACATGGTTGTTATTATGGCTATCCCAAGACTAACCTTGAGAGTCTTCTGTTGTCTTGTATTAAAACAACAACATAATCCTTAGCAGAAGTTGTTACAGAGCCTTTGGCTAAGTAGTGAGCAGTCAGGATTTCTGCATGACTACCTGCTACCTAATAAAAATGTCAGCATACTGGATATTTATTTGATAAACAAATCACTGTCATAACAGTTTACTTGATCCAGTTATAAGTTAACAGTTCTAGCATAAAACGAAAACAAATATCACCATTGACACCCAGGTGACTGTAGCTACATTGCAGCTACTCAGGTTTTATATTTGCTAGAACAGCATTAATATTTCATTTTCATTTGTCCTGAATCATCAGTGACAGGCATTTTGGGAAAAGGATTCACATTTAGGAGACATAAAATGACAACTCTTGATAGCCAGCATGACCCATGAATTTTGCAAACTCTACAGTGAAAACAAACTTCTGTCTTACAGTAGCTGTATTTTTCAGATCAATAGGTCAACTTACTAGTAAGCTGGACAGGGAGGAGATTTATCTACATTAAGATGAGCAATGTTGCACTGAACAGTGGGACATCCTCCACAAAAGCAAATTGGAGAACATTTGTGTGGGCTACCATGAGCAAGGCTAGGTAGAAACTGCTAATGTTTGGCCATGCATTTCGTGTAACAGTTACACAGGCTGTTGAGCAATGCTGAGCCTCCTTCAAGTACTTCTTTGATTATTTCAAAGTAAAAATATTTTTTTAAATGGAGACAATTAGGCCTTTCTTCATAGATACTGACTTGCTAAGCTCATCTGTGCTAACTACTGTGAGGAGCAGTATTATCCTCTACATTGAGTCTCCATCATGCCTCAGGCTTTATTTACAATTTTCTTGAATGCTGACTGACTTATTCTTTATTGTCCAAGCTGCATTATGTGCTATCCTCCCTTGGTATCTCAACGAGTTGATACCTTACTCTTTCACTTGGTGTTGAGTGATACTACATTCTCTGAATCAACAATATCCTTTCTTGACTTTGCCATGTCTAAGTTCTCAAGATCAGAATAAGTTGTGCTCCACAGCTGAGACTTTTTACTTCAGTGAATTGTCTAGACTCAACACAGATGATTTTGCCCTCTGTTCATTCAGACTCCAATGCCTAAGGATATAACCAGCTCATTGGTTAAATAACTTCCTACATCACAGCGGTACATGGCTCAAACCACTTCAAGGGATGAGAGGAGTATTTATTTAAATAATTTCTTACAATGGTGGAAATATCACAGGATTTTTTATGAATGATACCAAGTGTTTTCCAGTTGGCAACACAATTGATAACACAGTTGAGTTTTGTAATCACAGAATTACAGAATTATTTGAATCACAGAATGATTTGGGTTGGGGAGGACCTTAAAGATCATCTGGTTCCAACCCCCCTGCCATGCGCAGGGACACCTCCCACTAGACCAGGTTGCTCTATGCCCCATCCAACCTGGCCTTGAATACCATCAGGGAGGGGGTAGACACAACCTCCCTGGGTAACGTGTGAGTGTCTCACCACCCTCACAGGAAAGAACTTCTTCTAATATCCAGTCTAAATCTACCTTCCTTTAGTTTGAACCTGTTTCCTCCTATTCTATCACTCCATGTCCTTGTAAAAAGCCCCTCTCCAGCTCTCCTGTAGGCTCACTTCAGGTACTGGAAGGCTGCTTCATTGCTCTTTTGTAAAGAGTTGTAACAGATTTAATCTGATTGAAAACCAGACAACTCAAAATGGTCTGTATCCTGTAGCATTTTCTCAGTAGCCATCAGTATCTGCCCAATACTTGGGGATCTAACTTTATATCACCAAAACAGGGAAGCTTCAACAGAGTCAGATTTGTTTTACAGTGTCAGGTTTAAGAGGTGAAGAGCATTTCTTCCCCGGCTGTACAGATAACTCTACAAGATAAAGGAAGACCCCCCCAAGCAGCTACTACAGCTGTCCTGTTCAGTAACTGAATTCTGAGTCACATCGCTCAACCTCTTCTAATCCCAGCCGTAGGATCCATACCCAGCCATACCCAGTAATAAAAGTAGCCTGTCCTTTTATTTATTATAAATTCTGCAGGCTAAACAGAAAATAAAAGGTTTCTTCTCAGATAGATACATCTGCTCTGCATTTTATCTTCATTTGCCACTCTCTTTAGAGAGACACAGCAAACAGAAGAGCCCTATTCAGTGACAGAAGTTGAAAATTCCTTTGTTGATTTGTGACCCCTTATTAATCTGTCATAGTTAGAAATCTGCCCCTTTTTCCCCACTTCCACTCTTTACAGGTGAAGGCCATACATCATCATTTCACTGACTTTGAAGACCACAATTTGGCTTCATGTATCTGATCATCAGCTATTAGCTTCTGCATAAAGCCTTTTCTGATGCGTTATACTGCACTAGAGATGAACCGGAGGTCACAGTAGCAGTTTTGTGAAGACAGGCAGTAAATCTTGGTGTTGCAGAAAGTGGTGCTAGTGGTTAGAATACAGTTGTACAAATTACAAAATCCAGTTTTTGGGGGTTTTTTTTGTAGGCTATCTGTCCTATCAAGTCTTATGATGATCTTTTACTGTGATTCTCATGATCTGTGTTAAGGAGGTTGGAGAGCTATACCTACAAGTCTTCCTTTAAAGGAGACAGCAATTCACTAGCATAGGCAGAAAGGTGGGATGACTTAACTCTCAGGGATTTATTCTTTTTTTTAATCCCTTGAAGTTTTTAGTTCCTAGAACCACAGAAAGATCACAGAAAGAATTGTGGCATTAGAAACTAAAGAAAGAGCAAGCAAGAGAAACATAAGGAGCACATGAGACTGATCTGTAAGTTAGACACGGTCAAAAGAAGAAACTGCCTACAGAAGACAAAGGAGAGAGGAGGGAGACAAAAGAAGTGGGGGAAAGAGGGAAAGAGATACTGTATTTTGAGGAGAAGCCATGACATGCAAAAAGAGAATTCTAGTTGCCCTGGAGGACTCATTAAAATGTTATAAACTGATGAGGAAGCTGAGGAATATATGTAGGACATTATTATTTTTTCCAGTTCTATAAATCTTTTATGCTTGCTACTCTGAAATATAATTTGATTTAGAACCCTTTGCTATTCTCGTTGCTTGTTTTCTTCCTCTGTAACACAGCTGAAGACACAAATGTAGCCTCCAAGCACCCAAATGGGTTAGAGAGATGGAAAAGGTGAGAAATGAGAAAAATGATAATTTTATCTTGAAGGTCTAAGAAATCTTACTCTATGAAATGCCAGTTCCATACAAAAGTGACAGCCAGAAAGGAGTTGTACCACAATGGCTGAAGTAACAGCTTGCATGGTTGCCTTTTCCAAACACAAGAAGTTCAAGTATATATGTCCAGCGTCATGGCACACCAGCACAGTTATTTGTCACTGTCAGCTGGAGGGATGTCTCCCAGAACTGTATGACAGAATTCACTGCATTAGGAACAACGTTGTCAGTAGGTCAAGGAAAAGAATCTTTCCTCTCAGCTCAGTGCTGATGAGGCCATGTCTGGACTATTGCATCCAGCTCCGGCCTTCCTAGTACAAAAAAGGTACAAATTTACTGTAACAAGTCCAGAAAAAGGTAGCAATGGGACTGGAGGAAAAGCTGAGAGAGCTGGGACTGTTTAGCCTAGAGAAGAAAAAGCTCAGAGGGATCTTACCAAATGTATAAATACCTGATTAGAGGGATGAAGAGGGAGCCAGGCTGTTCTCAGTATTGCCCAGGGAAAGGGCAAGAGGCAATGAGCACAAACTGAAACATAAAATTCCATCTGAACACCAGGAAACACTATTTTACTGTGAGAGGGACCAAGCACTGGCACAGGTTGCCTGAAAAAGTTTCAGAGTCTCCATCCATGAGATATTCAAAATCCAACTGGACTTGATCCTGGGCAATTTGCTTCAGCCGGCCCACTTGAGTACAGGGGTGGGACAAGAAGATCTGAAGCAGCCCCTCCCAGCTTCACTGACTCTGTGGTTCTTAATTCCCAGCCATGTGAAGACTTGTAGGACAATGGTGTTTGCCCAAAGCATCCTTGAAGCACAGACTACTGAGAATCACTGAAGTATGCAAACCTAGCATGACCGTCTGGGATGAGCAACACATCCAGCTCTTTCCAGAATAGAAAGGTACGCCTTTGAATGCTTGTTCTCAGCTGTGCTGCCCTTTGGTACTTGGTGCTCAGTCTAAGTGATTTACTGCCCAGTGATAACTGTTGTCCATAACTATTATACTTTACAACAACTTACAATTTTATGTATTTCCTGTCATGAATACCTAGCTTTACTACTCAAAACAATCAGTTACACAAGTTGACTATGTTGGTGAGTTATAGTTGTCTGACACATAAAAAATTTTATTCAGAGCCTTAAATACTGAAGACTTTAAATGAGTAGGACAGCAGTACTGATTGTTGTCATGAATTATGAGTGGATAATTAGAAATGAACCCAACATTCTCTGTATTGGTTTCATACTGAGCAGTATGACTAAGCTAAGGCCATTGGGAATCCTGTGCTGCCTTACAAACACATTTTGACATCGCAAATGTGGAACCACATGATGTACACATGCTGCTCCCACTGGAGAGGATGATGATTCTGTCTATGACCCACCCAAGGGCAAGAGATCACCACTGTACAGAGGCCAGTACAGGTAAAAAAGAAGAAGAAATGTGTTAACATGTCATGGTACAGCACCCATCACCAAAGAAAATGAAAGAGAGCATGCAGCACTGGATACTTTTCTCAAAAAGAAAATATTGTGGCAATGATTTCCCTCACACTTGTGCACAGATTTCCAAGATTCCCACAGAGTTACTCCTCTCTTGGACTATTCCAAATCTGTAGCTATCCAACAGAGTATTAGCGACAATGACTTGCTGCTAAAATACTAATGGAGTTCATGAGGCAGATCAATATCATTTTCCTCATTTAGCAGGCTGGAAGTGAGGGCAGAGGAACTTGCCCAAGGTTCTCCAATATGACAAGTGGTGGAGATAGAAATAGAAGCTACTTTGTTTGAATCCCAGTATCACGTTCTGTCTCCTGCACCTTAGCCAGGATCCCTCCACATTTAAGAGAGATGTGCAAGTAGGAAACTCTAGAAACTGAAAATACTTATTAAAAAAAAAAAGAAAGAAAGAAAGAAGTAGTATCAAGGGAATAAACCCATCTCTTTTACAAAGTCGATAACCTAACTATTATTTCAGGTAAGGGAGACAGTAGATGGCAGTGTCCCCCAATACTTCCTAGGGAGACACAGCTCTTGCACTCAACATCCCTGCTACAGAACACGGACCCACACCCCAGCCACTGACAGACGCTAGACAGGGCAGACTTCACTCCCCACTGCAATTTAAAAACGGGCAGCATCTGGAAGAGTAGTGTTATGCAGCCTCTTAGCTCATTTCTCTTTAGGAAAGCCTTGTAGCTCACTTTTCCTGTCTTGCAAGTTATCCTACTACAAATGACATCTGACAGATGACAGTAGAAGATGACGACCATTTCTGGACTGAAGAAACACTGGTCGGGCAGCTCATCAAATATGTTCCGTAGTAACAAATTATGACAGCTTTCCATTTTCTAAAACCCTGACATCTGGCCTTCAGACACAAGGTATTAAAAAGCCAGGAAAAAAGGTCCTAGGGCAGAATAGAGATCTAGCTTCAAATTAAGTGTTTCTGCTGGCTTCCTGTGTCACAATGAACAAGTCACTATGTCTCCTGCTGCAATGCAGAAATCTCTGCTTTGGGTTATACACTAAACATAAAAATAATTCTGCTCTCCCAAACAATGAAAGAATTCAGAATAACTCCAATGACTCAAAGAATCAGATTTCTGTGGCAGATATCTAAATATCTGCTGAAGCCTTCTCAAAGGAAGTTGTCAAGGTTTTCCATTGACATTTGTGAGACAACCACCATATAAAAGCCCTAAAAGAAATCTAGAACAGAGATAAAGAGAATAAATTTGGAAGGAAGCAAAATTTTGTAATGGTTTTCTTAACAACAGATCAAAACTAGGATCTGTTGTGGGGCAGATAGCTTTCAGATTTCTCTGAAAGAAGAGGAGCATAACAAATGGACTCAATGGAAAGGTCAGGAATTAAAACAGCCACTCTTCCAAAGCTGACAGATATTCTGTTACCTTGTAAAAATCAACATAGATCTGTCAACCACAATATTGGGATATACAAGCTGGTCATCTGACCTCTTCTCTGAGCTTTGGTACTATCTTGGACTCTGAAGACCATTATTAGAGTGCTTTGCAGCTAAACAACTGCTGCAGAGCACAGTGATGTCAACTATTAACACCTAGACTTGAGCAGGGCATAGACCCTGCAATTGGCCTTGGGTATAGGGATAAAGAATAATGGCAAACTAAGACAATCTGACTGGACATGCCAGTAGCATTCAAAATTAGTCTTAATGAGTCATCCAGGTATGTGCTAGAATAGGACATCCCAAACCATCCACATTCTTAGCCACCTTCTTCTAAAGCTCCAGAGTGATACAAAACCTTTAATAACAGCACACTAGTGATTTGGTTTTAATATACAAAACCAGATAAAAAATGACAATTTAAAGTATACTCAGAACATACTGTAATGCATCCCACGATAGAGAAGGACAGTACATACAAGGTTGAACAGGGATAAGAGCAGGCAGGTGCAGATTTATAGATCAATTTTGATCATCAGGTAGTTTCAAAGCTCTTTCCCTTTCCAGCATGTTGAGGGAAAATTGCCTTGCAGAGTTACAACAGCACAAGATGAGGCATTTCAAGACTCCAGCAGGCAGGGTGGGGGAAGATTCTTCAGCAGAAACTGCCAAACTGCCAAATTTGTAGCTAAAGTGGGGTTGAAGGGCCACCTCACAATCTGCATCTTGCAGTTTCACTTTCAACGGCCCAGTCCCCATCATTGTGGGGAGAGGGGAGAGAAAAGAAAGTAAGGGCCTGGCAGCTGCACCTGAAAGTCCTTCATATACTGATTTTAGAGTTCCTGCATGGTCTGGATTGATTCTTCAGCTCTTTCAAAGAGCCAGGAAGACAGACTTCCCTTTGTGCTGGCAAAGATTGGTTTCTATTATCTTTGTCAAATGCATTCACTTGGTCATATATGGGCATCTCACTTAGATTTTGTAGAATAGAAGGGTTGCCTGGTTTGTGTGTCCAGAGTTAGAAGTTTCCTGGACTAAGCAATCACTCAGCAAGAATCATTGAAGGACAGAAAAAGAAGAGACTGTTCAACTATTTAGGAAGGAAATGGACTATTCTTGTACATTAATCCTCAAGTTTAGGAGTCTGCATGATACACAGGTACCTTAGAAAAGGCATTTTGCCACAGACTGAACAGAATAAATGGCAGTAGAAAGCTGTGTCATCAGAGAAACTTGAAAAAAGGTGCTTATTTACTAAATTACCTTTGCTTAAAGCTTTTACATCTTTAAAGTCACCATATTATAGCTATCTTACCTCTCAAGACATTCCTCTTTCTTACAAATCCAGTACTATATATGACGTCAAGAAGGCCTTTATATGCTTTATTCAGTAAAAAGCTGTTGAAGACATTACTGGGTTTTGCACCCAGGCATACTGCAGCACACTGCTCCTTCTGGGCCCTAATACCTATATCCTGAAATGTCCTGACTATATATACTCTGCTGTTTCGGTTTAGCATCAACTTAGTGAAAGAATAAGCTTTTCTGAATGGCATCATCAGAAGTATCCCAGGAACGTGCTGGCAGGTGTTCAGTATCACAGATCTTGCATAACTCATCAAGATGAGTTGCCAAATAATGGCTTGTGCTGAGGTGCAAAAGTTTGTTTCTGTTGGCATTTTCAGCTATGCCACTGGTGACACTAAAGACAAGAAAATGATTCAAAGTGCAGTACCTGACAGGTCTTGGCCAGGACTTTGGATAACAGAATCTACAAATTTCTCAGAGTCCTCAGTTTCCTTTAAAAAGGCAAGCCTCAGATTCATTCTGAGGTTATAGGAGCCTTCCAGTGACTTTGAAGACCATGAAATTGATGGGCAGTCTCTCTGAACACAGGATATAGTGTGAAGCTTTGAATCAACCACTGCCACAAATCCTTACCTTCTAGATGTGTCCATCTTTTATTTTTCTCTCTGAGCTATCAAAAGAACACCTCATCATTGTCCACTCTTCTAACCAGTCTATCCTTCCAAGTCACCCTTCAGCCAGTGTCAAGTCCTGGCAGAATAAGAGCAGCACATACAATGTGACTGAGCAAGGCTCAGCTGTGCCCTCAAGCTTTGGTGCCCTCGAGGTATGCATCCAGCATACCTTACCATCAGACTCTGTGTCACATTTTGTCCTAGTCTGTGTGCAGGCATGCTTGTGTTTCATGTCACGTGTAATAAAGAATATTTTTAAGAAGGCTTGGCCTACTCTGTAACAGCTGGCATATACATACAGGTAATAGAAGCTCTTATCACCCGCTTTCAAAAATAACTGTATTGAACAGGGCTACGACAATAACTGATTTTTTTATTTCTTTTCCCTGCCTCCTTCAACAACAACAAAAAATAGCTATCATGCTTCTTTCCCCGAAATGACAATGCCCTAATTTCAGTCATCCTTTGAAGAACGTTTTTTTTCTACATGATATTCCAGAAGTTCCTGCAGTGCAAATCACAATTTCAAAACAAATTTCCTCAAAATCCATGAACAAACAAAAATAATTAGATGATCAATGGCATCTTTCAGCTCATCTTTTTTTCAGCTCATCAACAGCATCCAGTATTTGCTCAGCTCTTTTACCGGACTTTTAAGAATCTAGTTCGAATACATGTTGAGAAAAATAGCTTCAACTTTTTTTCCTTTCTATTTTCCAAACAAAACTTCAGGGTTTACCTTAATTGTTTTGTTTTACACTTTCATCCCTAATTAGCAAACTGAGCAGCTGTTTTAATAAGGAAACAGTGATTATTATCTGCATCATATAAGGTTCCAAAGCCCCCCCAGGAAAATCACAGTTTCACTTTCTACATACTATAGTAAAGCTACTGGAAGAGGCTGTCTTCCTATTTAAAGAGTACAGACCCTTCACAGGCAGGAGAGAGCAGGACTAGAGGAGAACAGCGTGAGAGCAATAGTTAGAAGACTTTCTGCTAGCTCCTACTAGGAGTGTATTCCACTAAGAGTGAAATGCATATGAACACATTTATAATGTATTTTTACTGGACAACCCCCTGCCTGCCATAGCAGCCTGCATTACTTCAACAACAGCTGTGGCACTGTACGATACAAAAGGACTTAGAGACCTCAATGTTGTCCCTAGCTGACCCTTGACTATCAACAGTTTACACACTAGTCCTTGCAAAAGCATGGACCCCACTACACAAGTCACAGCAGTACAAACCCTGACAGGAGTAGCCTCCTGTAAGATTTTCATAGTAATTTTGAAATCTTGAGAAATATAAGTGTTCTAGTCCCAGAAACCTATTAAAACCATATTGAGATAAAGTGACAGACAAGATATTCATGGTATAAAATATCAATCACACCCCTATCTTTAAGATGACCAGCTTCTTTGAATCCTAACAATATCCAGGCTCTGGGTGTTTCAGATCATGAATTTAAACTTGATGACAAGCCTTTTAATCTACATTACATTAAATCTAAGCTAAAAAAAATAATAAAAATCTAAATTTTGTGATGAAATTAATCTTTTCATTTTTTCCTTCTGTTTGATAACCAATATATTCTGTTGAATAACCAGCATCTTTCCGATTATAGCTGCAAGGAGTTTCACAATAGCATTCATTCATTTAAAAAAAGGACAGAGTAAAAGCTCTACTGTCTTACATCATTTTCGATGAATGCTTTAGAGTGAAATGGCAATCATGAGACCTACAGCCTACACAAGGAGGAAGTGGTTTTGCAGGCTTGCCAGATTAAAGAGTGACATCACATTATCTTCGTCAATGCTGATTCCAGTTCTTCGATAATCAGGCAAACATGGAAAGTGCTGTTGTCGTATCACATGGTCAGACATCACTTTCCATTCATTAGTGGAGTTAGCAGTGCTTGCCTCAGCAGGGCTTCTCCTTCATCCTCTACTGTAGAAAACTTGCAAAAGCTGAGAAAATGTAACAGACAGAGCAACCATCCCTATTCTCAGGCTGATCTATTCAAGATGTGCATTCCAAAGCCACTTGCTTTTTGTTTATGTCACAAATCAGAGTAAACTGAAACCCTGTCCTCACACAGAAGAGTATTACGTGCCATCGCTTTCAATCCTAAACTGACCAGCAACAACTTTAGCAATTTTGCAACCAAGAATTCAAGCAGTGCACCATGAATTCCTTGGTGACTTGTTTGTTCAGCAGAGTGCCAGAAGCTCCCAGACATTTACTTTCCTATAAGGTTCCCACGCTGAAACTTTGCTGAAGTGAGAGATAGCTTGGGTTCATAGCAGACATTTAAGAGAGCTTTCCAAGGTGACAAATTACACAGTCTATCATTTCTCCTAACAGAAATTTGGGCTTAACCTGTAGCCCTTCTGAAGTGAAGAGACAAGAATGTCTTTCTATATACACCTATATATAGGTCTAGCATATTACACAGAACAGCTGATACGTCCTCCTGATCTTCCTGGAGAGGAAATTTTCTGACTGTCTTGTATAGTCTCAAAATTAAATTCATTGCTGTCACTTAGCTGAGACTTCATGCTACTTCTCCACATAGGACAATGTGTAGAGATGCATAATGTTTATTAAACACCTCTCCTAGCATTTTCCACATAACTCCAAAAACCATACTGAATCTTTTACAGAAGAATAGATATGGTCCATGCCCCAGGGACACTGTGCAGTCCAAGGCATCCCTATCTCAGAACTCTTCCACCTCTCACATGAGTAAACGTTCCACAGCAGAAGCATACAGAGCACCACCACCATTGATGCTAGCACAAGGCTTTCTACAGAAACTCAGAGTGTTAACCAGAACACAGTACTAGATGGCAGCTAAGGTGAAGAGAAGGTAGCAAGTTTCGCTTTTCAGTTCCCTTGTGGACTTTTTCTTTATTAATTTCTACTCTTCAATCTGAAAGGCTGGAAACAGAATTCCTTCACTGTGTATCTGGTCTGAGAGAAGAGAACAGGCCTGGTATTAGTAAGGGGAAGGTCTTCAGCTGAGACCAGGACTTCAGAGAGCATTAGGCCTAGAACTAAGGACTCACATTTTCTGCAGATTTATGCTTGCCTGACTTTGCATCCAGTTAGGCATAAGATTCAGATGAATCTTTTTACATGGTTGAGGCTTTTATAAGATTCCTCTCTTTGACTTTCTGGTGTCCAGAAGGAGACAAGCTCACCAAAGTCAGACCCTCAGTAAGGGCACAGGTAAGCTTTATGTTTGTTTTATGCAGCTTCATGTCTTCTATAGCAAACCTGTCTCTTTAAGACCTCAACCTTTTGGTAGCACAAGAAGCTACTGAAGGAGAAAAGGCAGTGGAGAAAGCGGGCAAGCACACTCTATGACTGCATAATCAGAATTTCCTTAAGAAAGCAAACTAAAGCACTGTCAAAGTAGAAGCCTTGCAGGGATTCATATAGAGGGTATGAACATGCCTATGCTGAGCACAGAGCAAACACACAACTTTATACAAAGCAGCACCACCACAATTTGCAGTGTTGTGCAACTAACACCCAGGCATAGCATGGCTCCCAGATATGACCCACTGGCTATGGGACAAACGAGAACTGACAGGACTCTGGGATGGTTAATCTTCTCAAACTCCTGAGTGTCATACCAAAATCTTGAAGTGACCAAGGCATTCAAACTATACAATGAAAAGCCATGGGAATCATTGGGGGGGCTGTATGACTAATCAGAGGTGGAAACTGATGCTCAGAGGCCTCAGTCATATCCTTCTATGGGCTGAGGCTGTCCTGGGTAAGCAGCTATATGTATCTCAGGCCAACTTGCCCAGTGCCATCTCAGCAGCATCTGCTCTTCTGCTTCCTCCTGCAGCAGAGCACTCGTCTGAGCACATCCCATGCCAGCACACAGTCGCTGTTGGCCCGATGAGAGCCTGCCATGCTCCCTCATTTAAATTGCTCAAAAGACACCTGCAATTCCTCACCCATTCAATGGTTCCAGGCCTGAAACATTGCCACTTTGTATTAAAAGTTCCCCTGATTACTAGAAGACTGTCAAAATAAGCAAACAAACCCTAAAGTGTTCAGTATTACTTTCTAAATGGTAGGATTAAAATCCTCATTTGCCTCAGGTAACTGGAACTCAGTTTACCCTCACTGTTTAATCTCTGGGAACTCTGGATAAACTTAGAGGTGAAAGACACAAAATCTTATCAGAGTAGAAGTAAGTCGTTCCCTGAAGTAAACTAAGTTCCCTTTTTCATTTGCACAGCTACGTCATAGGTGGTAGAGAAGGAAATCTCCCTAGCCCGTCAGGCCCAAAAGTGGTATCACACGACAACACCCACAAGGTTAAATAAGCACTACTCTGATAAACCCCAGTCAAACAAAGGAAAGAATTACTGCTCCCTTTTTGAACTGGAAGTCCCAATCAAGTTTATAATCCCCAGACACCATGCCCCCCCAAAAAAATTAAAATAAAATAAATAAAATAAAATGAATACACAAGTATACATTGAAAAAAATCAGCCAAGGAAGTCTGTCACCAGTGTTATTATGCACACACTCATGTAGTTCATCTGAACTGAAGCACTCTACGAATGAATGCATCTCCCCAGGATTTTTCATCGTAAGAATGAAATTTCTCAGTTCTCAACAGGCAACAAACAGTAAATCATTTAGATCATGAAACCTGGATAGCTAGCAGCAAGTTCAGAAGAGTATGTCTTGTAGCAGAAATTCACTTCCTCAAAATAGTGGCATTTGCATTGAATTTATAAAAATCCATTTTAGCCACTTCTCTTAATCTAACGTCTAGGGTTCACGACAGCTGAAAATGCTCTGACCACAGATATTTCCTAACTGAAAAGGAATCAAGAAGTGATCCCAGCTTCTTCTGTCATTCAAAGGTTTTGGCTAAGAAGTGTCACTTTACATCCATCTGAAAAATTTTCACTTGTAATCACGGGGTGTTTACTTACTGCTACAGTTAATATTACTAATTTGGAACTTAAAGGTCTAACAGGAACACTAGGCCATCATGCTACACACTATGCATACTACTGTCTTAAGTAAATTCTCTTCTAGAAAATTTAGATTTAACCAGCAATTCAGACAGGTTATTGGTTGGGGAAAGAATGGACTGTGGACTTTAAGGAGAAGTGATGAGATTATGCACTTACATTAGCCGGTTTTGCACAGCCTAGGCCTGAGAGCAACCCACCATGTGGGAGAATGGTCCATAGTCTATGCCCTGTGATGGCACATTATGAGCAGGGTAGACACCAGGTATATGCTCTTTCTGTATTACTGATCTTATAGATGAAAAGTGTGTCATCTCTATCTGGTCTCTCCTGAAATCCCAAAGTCTAAAAGGCATGTAAGTTATCAGGCAGCTTTATTTAGGCACAAAAAGAAAAAAAAGTATTGCAAAGTAAAATGAAAATATCACAGGGGAAAAGTCTATCTTATTTTCTTAAGGGTGTGTGAGTATTACTCTAGACAGGAGCCTTTTGGAATAGTTACAGCACACAATGGCAAACAGCTTTTTGAGGGTGCCTTTTCTTTGTCCCAGCTGATCTCCTTCTTCATGACTCTCCTTCTCTCCCCTTCTTCACATGTGCCAGTGTCACAGCCTTTCTGTAGCAGGAATTTTTTATCATCCCTCCCCCTTGCCTCTCTAGTGCCATTCAGTTACATTTTTCAGGTTGCTTTGATCTTCTCCCATGTGACTTTTCCCTTCAGGGTATTTCCACTGTGCTTTCTCAGAGGAGGAGATGACAGTCTCATGAAGCATAAGCTGCGTGTTCCCCAAAGCCAGGAAACTATTCACGGTTTCGCATGAATGGACCAGGGCCTTCTTTCTCCCTTATTTTTTCAACAGAATTAGAGGGTTCCTTTGAAGGTGTAGCTACACAATAGTTGTCTTCCAAGCCTTTGCATGATCTTATTTCCAAATAACACTCTTTTCACCTACCCACATCTCTGAGCACCAGCTGTTCTTCCATTTAGAATAAAACTGTACAATTACTTCCATTTAGAACAAAACTGTTAATTAACCTAGCCAGGGGACAGTGAATCTGTCTTTGCACATACCAGCTTCATATATTTCCTATGCATCCATCACATTCTAACACTGGTTCTCCTCAGTGTCTTTGCCATGGATGAGAATTGAATGAAATCTAATACATTTTTAGAAATTACTCTAGACCCTTATTCTGCTGTCCTTGCTACAGGAGTAATTCCTTAATATACTCAAGGACTGTTAAACCCTGTTCGGTACAAGAGAAGTTGAATTATCAAGTGCTTTAAGGACGCAATCTTGCACCACAAGGCACAGGAGAGCTGTTAACTACATTGATCCAGTGCAGTTCTTCTAGGCATTGACTTGCAGAAATACAGTTAACTCAGTGGACACTCGACCATTCCAACCACAAACACACCTTACACCACTTTAGTTTACTAAAAGTAGTTTTGCAGAGTAGAGCCAAAATACCTATCACTCCTCACCGGCAATGGATTTTGCTCAAGTTTAGGATGGCTGGTGTTGAGCAATGAGATAGTACTTGACTCCTAGTTGATTTGCTACACAGATACCCAGATTAAATCACAATGAAAGCTGTCTGAAAATTTGTTGACACTTCCCCCTTCCCTCAAAAGTCAACAAATACCATTTCCTCAAAACAAAAGAAGGCATCACAGAAACCAGTGTGTTTCAGGTCCTGGATGGAACTTCAGAGGGAGAAAATATCTTCAAATCAGTTGGGGCTACTTCTGGTAACTGAAGAAAACAGCCTCCCTGTATTACAAGAAAAGAAACAAAGAGAAGGAGGGTGAGGAGGGAGCTAACAATAAACTGCTTCCAAATGGATACAAAATAAAATACCAGCACATATTAGAGATGACTGCTCATGATCAGAGCTATTTTGCCATGAGGCTGTTCTCAAATTTACCAAAATGTTCATCCTTCAGCCTCTTACTATTCTCTTGTGTCATAAGAAAAGCCTTCACAGCATCATAACTGAAAAAAATACACCTCTTTCCATCTGAAAACAGCCTGAGCTTAGTGGGGAAACAAATAGGAACTGCTGGACCAACAAATGTGAACCCTGATTTGTGCACCAGTCATTTTTCCTGTGGTGATACAAGAACATCTAGGTATACAAAGTTTCTCTTTAGAGAGACAAGTTGCCTTTACTTCCTACTTTACTCACAGATCTTTCTTAGTCTGTTGTAGAAAAGTAGGTTTCGGCATATGTCAAACAGCTGATGCAATTTTAGAAACAGAGTTTGAAGAAAGTAATGTATGTATAAGTCATTCAAGGAACATCTTAATCATCTTGAAAAAGCACCCGATATTTCCAAACAGTAAGGCTGATTATAAAAAACCTGAGTCACATAAATGTTCTATTTACCTAATGAAATACGTTACAGAATTTTTCCACACTCTCTAAGTTGTTCCATAGTCTGCCAATCTCTACCACCTTACTTAAAACTTAACTTCAGAAATACCAGCTTGTAGTTAAAACTCAGTAGTCTTTTACTCTGGCTGCAATATGTTCATAGTGATTTTGTCAAACAGCAGTATCCAGCTCATAGACCAAAAAAATCATAACCATGGTTTTAAGACCTAAAGAGATAGTAAACTCTATTAGGGGGTGAATTCTAAGAGAAGAGAAAATATGATTATTCTTTGTGGGGTTTCTCTAAAAAACAGACTAATTCACTTGCATACATGTTTATGCACAGTTTGGGTAACTGATGCTGTACTGCAAACTGTACACAAGAGCAAACGTAAATTGGTACAACTTTATCAAATCTGAGTGTCTAAGAACCACAAAGAAAGGCCACAAAATCATTAATTTAAAACAATGATGAAGATTTTTCTAAAATATTGTAAACCTTGTCTACTAGCTTTTATTGTGATGTTATACTCACTAACAGCCCATGCTTATGCTTTTTTTTTCCAAAAATAGCTATTTTCATATAAAAAATAAAGGTAAGTAAATAAAGGGGAAAGTATAGAATCTGAACTAATCTGTAGGATCCATGAGCAGAAGCTTCCCAGTCAGACAGCTGACAAAGTTTCTAATATAATTTAATCACAAAGAGAGACAGAAGTGAAACACAGGGAAGGAAAAGCAGCTAAGGACAGCCTAAATCACCCGCAAGTGTTCTGTGTGCTGAATAGCACGTATCCATCTGTGGCAAGATTTTCAGAGCACCCAGATGTCCTTTGACTTTTTTAGATTTGTGGGCGCTTGACACCTCTAAAAATCAGACCAGTGAGAAAATATCTGACTGTACAGCTAGCACACCAAACAGAAATGTACCTACCTAGCCAGACCCACCCTGAGGCAGGGACAGGGAATTTGGTTATCTGGGAATGGCAGGCTGCCAGGGGCAGCCAAGCACTCATCCAGGAATGAGCTGGACAACCTGGTTTTCTGGACACACATTAGGGTTATAGTTACAACAAAAGCAGTAAAAATCTAGTCTACTGTGCTCCAAAAAAGAAGCATGACCTACACGCTCAGAGTGCACAGAAGCTATAAGGGCAAGACTCCAGTCCAGATGAATTCACCAAGGCCCAGCCCCACAACCTCTTCCAGGAAATGTGGGTACCAGCTGTATGAGCCAAGCATACTACCTGCACCAACAGTTGTCACCTCTTGCCTTCGTAGTCTGTCACTGCTGCAGGGGAGAAATCAGGTTTTTGTGATGCAGTGATTGCAGTAAGTTTTATAGTCTTGATTTTTGAGCTGTTTCAATTAATCTTTGAATCTTCTTCCCTTTACAGCTTAGTATGTAGGCTTACCCTACAAGACAAAAAAAAAATAAAAGTCTCATGTTAGCTATATTGGATTGGAAATAAGGTTAGAGCTTGCCTTTGGCTTCCAAAACCAGAAAGCCCTGTCAACATAGACTAATATGAGGCACTGTTAAGTATGGAAAACAAAAGCGTTCAAGCCAATAGACCATCCTCTGTCCAAGTGGGAGGGATGACACAGTAAAATGTCATGATTTGTCACAGCTTGCTTATAACCTTTACTGCACAGATTTCTCTTCTAACTTGCTATTTGTACTCCCTCCCCCCTCTTAGGTCACTTAAACAACTCAGCAGAAGACAGACGCAATGTTACACTGCTCATCAACCTCTATCTTTCTTCCTCGTAAGCACTTGCTGCTGAGGAAACACCACTCCAAATACAGCTCCAAATTTCACAAGAATAAGATTTCTCACAAAGATTTCTAGTAGTCCACTGATTCAGTGGAACAGAAATACCCTAGAAAAAGCATTTGTCATGGCATACTTCCACTTCTGGCCAAAACCAGAAAGTGGACAGATGACCAGAAATTCAGGGAAAACGATTAAAAAGCTGAACCTGCAGAAAGATCATATTTTCAGGGAGAAATGAAGGCTCTTAGCAGATCTTTCATCTATTAACTGTGGTCAACAAATAGAAAATTATCATAAGAACTCCCTCATGAAATTCTCTTAGCTCACTGTCCTGCCACAAAGAGATACAGGCCCCTCTAATTTTACCTGGCAGAACCCATCTCACTGCTCTGGACACGTAAGTGATAAATAGAGCTTCTGCAACCATAAGCACCCATCAGGACCACATAGCTGCAGGAAAACAAAACAGAACTAAGAATAGTAAACAGAGCCTGACAAGAGCTCTGTGTTTTTAATCACAAAAGTGCTTAGCAACAGGATGAGGTTTAATCCCATCCCCTCTCTTGTCTAAAGGTAGCAATATCACTTGTTCTTAGTATTGGACGTATGGTTGGAGGCAGGTAGAGCACTCGAGCAGGACTCTGCTCCTCCCACACTCCAGAAAAAGTCTCAGTCCAAGTCAACTCTATCATCTGCACAGGACCAGGAAAGTGGATGCAGAGTGCTCACTCCCATTACAAGCTGACCTCCACTCACAGCAACACCAAGGCAGAAACCTCAGAGCACAGCAACAGATTAGCAGTTTACGGTGACTTTCCTTCAGGCACAGATGTAACTTCATTGCTGGGTTGAAAATGTCCACATAAAAAAAACAAAGGGAAACATTTGAATTGTAAAAGGAGCAGAAATACAGGAAATACTTGTACATTGAGCATAACTCATTAAGAAATAAAGATCAAAGATTCGAGCTAGAGTCAACTGCTTTCCAAAATTATTTTTGTCACTGCCATGGAAACCGCAGTAACCAATGACCCAGAGGCTCATCTCTTCTGCATGACATGGAAGTCCACAAATACAGGGTGGTAGAAGAAGATGCAAATGAAAGGCAGTCCCTCTAAACCAGTGGGATTTGTGCACCAGGCTGCCTACCTACCTTACAAATCAGCAGTTCTGTTATTAACTGGGAGCTGATAGCTGCTATCAAAAGTAGCAGGCATCTGTTTCACACAGCCCCAGTTCCTTGATGTGCCAGGTGATTCTCATCTGAAAATTCTTACAGGATCTGCCAGCACTTATAGCAAGATGAATTCCATTCTTAGTTCTACATTTTTGAGAGGGAAATGCAAGCAGTGGTAAACAGCCTATCCCTCCATTAATTACATATGCAATAAGTTATGAAAGACTCTAGAACTATATATTTGGCCAAATAAGCTTTGATGGGACTACAGGACACAAGAACATCTGAAAATGACCATGGGATGTTTGGCAAATCAGCTTCTCTAACCAAATGAAGAGCTGAAGATCCCCTTGTTTGGTGCCTAGAATTCATGGTTGGAAAAACCCCTACTTTTCTTAAAGGCACTGCAAAGAAAACACAGCACTTAGATGCATGACTAACCTTCATGTTGCACAGAGTTCAACTTCTTTCCTACCCAGAACTCAGCAAGCAGGAGAAGCAAGAGGAGGGAAGCAAAAAATGAGGAGGGTTACCAGCTCCACTGGTGCACCATTCACCTTCCGAGTAATATTATTTCCACCTGTCCTATAGGTCAGCCTTGTTCTCTAATGCAAGACCTGGTTCTTAGCTGACCAATGGTCTACCTGGCACAGGGAACAGTCTGCAGAAAAAGGGGAAGCATATTTTTAACCTCTATCCTCTGTTCCACAGTTCACAGAAGAGTATCTTCAATGATTTCTAGTTCTTTAAATGCAAAACTCCATCACTGAAAACACCCATAGACAAAGCAAAATAGGCTCTGTGATAGAAGTCATGAATATTTGGATGTGTATGGAAGAGGGAGAGAGTGATGGAAGACGAGTGACAGAGCAACTAGACAAAGCTCTGTGGTTGTATGATGTCCCATTATTTTCAGGTTTTAGTGTTCCTAGAGTGTTTATTCAGTTAAGGTTTCTTCCATAGCTCAGGGTTTTTTGAGTTTTCAGTGACTGAAGTCACTAGATCTATTTAATGCCATGTTTGCTCAATTGCTGATCAGTTCCTTTCCTTGCTTGTGTATTCTGGGAGGTCATACCAGATACACAAAAATGGGGTCATTTTGCCATATGCTTATTTACTATGTGTATGTTAGACCTTTGGTGTGCTATTTTTCACTTGTTATCCATCATTATATGTATTTATCTTTGAGTACCATATGGAGCAGTAGGATGGGGTATATATATGGAGTCAACAGATGGTGAAACTGTGTGATTAATATGTTCTCATAACTTTTTATTGTCTCTTTCTTATATGTTCTACTTTCAAAGTGTCATTACTTCTGTTGGCCCTGTTCTCATTTCTCTATTCCTATATTCTGTTAAACAAATATAAAAGAATTCAATGTCTGGTTTGGAGATTTGTCTTTATAGTGTGCCAGGTGTTACCTTTATCAAAGTAATTAATAGGTTTTCAAGCTAAAAGAGCCCATGTGCCCTGATCTCCTTGTCTAACACTGGACACAGAATTTCATCCTGCAGCTTCTTGAGTTAAGGGAGTGTTGCTCCCAACTACCACATGCACACTGTCAATATCTTATTGTCTGTATTTCACATGGTAGTCACTCCACAAAATGCTAGAAAATGAAACAACAATTTCTGCTATTGTAACTTAAATGCAGACAGAAGGGTGCATGTTGACTTAGAACTAGTTTGCCATGTTTAACACCAGTTTATATGTTTAATATGTTTTCATGTTTAACACTAGTTGCTCAGCATGGAGAAGAGAAGGCTCCAGGGAGACACCATAGCAGGCTTCCAGTCCCTGAAGAGGTTACAGGAAAGCTGGAGAGGGACTCCTTACAAGGGCATGGAGTGATAGAACAAGGGGGACCAGTTTCAAGCTGAAAGAGGGTAGATTTAGATTGGATATTAGGAGGAAATTCTTTCCTGTGAGGGTGGTGAGACACTGGCACAGGTTGCCCAGAGGAGCTGTGGCTGCCTCCTCCCTGGAAGTGTTCAAGGCCAGGTTGGATGGGTCTTTGAGCATCCTGGTCTGGTGGGAGGTGTCCCTGCCCATGGCAGGGGGGTTGGAACCAGATGATCTTTAAGGTCTCTTCTAACCCAAACCATTCTATGATTAATTTTGTGGTTCTATACCGTGCACTGGAGGAACTATGGAAACCTGGCTAAGATATCCACATGTGCGCTGGGACCCACAAAAGGGAAGAAATCTTTCACATGCTCTGGCCTGACCCTTCATATCACACAGCCCAGATAGTGAACAGCTTCTCCCCATTTCATTTTGACTATCTTTGCTCAGTGATGCAATGGTTTCACTTTCCAGCTGTGGCACAGGAGACACAAGCATGTTTCCCCACCTAATTCATTGTTTCCAGGAAGTCTTTTACATCTTCCTTATCTGAATGGGAGAGCATGTCGTCAAAGGTCCTACTTTAGCTGTATTGTCTTTCCTGCCAGATGTACTTTTTCCGTTACACAGAATTCGTGTGTCCAGCACTACAATCCTGGCACGTGCTAAAATCACTCAGAGCAACTGGTCCTAATGCCTGTTGATTTTTATTGTCAGGTTGAACCCATGACTGCCTCTTCTCCTCTCAGTCCTCATGCATTCTGAAAGCAAGAAAATGTAACTGTTTACTGAATTCTTCAGGGAAGCATTTTGATATTTTAGCAGCATGATTAGTTCAGGAAATATACATGGCTATGTGTGCAAGCAAAAACTTTCATCTGGATTGGTAAGTATACAAAGTTTCATGTCTTTGTTTACCAGAGACCAGGATCAGATGAAATGCAAACTGTGACTTTCAGAAACTGCTGCTGCAGATGAGACCATACCAAAAAGTCTAAGCATAGAATGGTGAGATCAGCATATTTCCAGATTGTATGGGAAAGGAGCTGTAAGCTCTGAGCTCATATTCTAGCATTTCCTTGATATATAATTACTAGAATGTTTTTATCTTACAGCTTTGTCTAGATACACCATACCTGACACAGCATTGTTTAATAGTAAGCCACCAATTAGTAACAAAGGAGTAAGCAGCTTGGGATGATGTATAGGTTGAAGTATATCATCTATAGCCTGTTACTCCTTCATCCAGCAAATTGCGATCAAAGTCAAGAGGGCTCTGCAGTTATTCATAAGGTAGATTAGTGTAAAACCAAGACTTATTTTAATGTGAGGTTCTGAGTGTTGCTATTATTTCATTAAAATGATACTTTGCCTATTTGTAACAAAATAGATTACAGATAGCAGTGGTGATCCAAAAGCTGTTTTGAACATGAAAGTCATTCCAAACAGTCACACAGTACAGACATATCAACTAACCCCTCTTCATCTCATATAAGGGAGAAACACACGGGTTTCTGAGTTGGCTGTTTTACCCAGATATAGTCAACACAGATGACAGTCTTATGTGACTGTCAGTGTTTGTCAAGGTTGTCAATGACCATCAAGAGCTAGATTCTAGGAGGTAACCAAAATTTATGGAAATACCTGTTTGGAGGGAAGCAATCACCTGAGACATCAGCAATTAGTCATAGATCATTGGCTGGCTTTTATTTTGTACTGGTCTTTAAATTCTGTGTTATGCTAGTGTTGATCATGAATTCTTGCTTTGTTTAACTGAGGAAGGAGGATTTATGGAAAACACAGGACCTAGCTACATTGATGTGCAGCTGTAAACCTGTGTGTTGCATAGAGTTTGATATTACATAGCACTGGTAAACTAGAGCTCAAATGCTTGGTGAATCAGACTCAGTCAGGCTTTGAGTGATAACCAAACACCCACAAGCTGAATGAAAAAAAAGTGAAAAAAGAGACCAAAGATATGTCATCAGAGTTGGTTCTTCCCATCTGTAATAGCTTGATGACAAACCGTTGCTGTTTCATCATCATTCTACTAGACAAGGCCCTACTAAAATAAGAAGTAAATTCCACGGTAGATTTATAAATAGGGAAGACTATGAGAGAGTACAGTGAAATTTGAGTGCACCGGTTACCTATTAGCTGGCAGGTAAGAAAAAATTGAGAATGAAGAATTGAGAGTGAGATTCAAGCTTTAAAATCTCTTCGATTTAACTGGTTTAAGAAGAATGAAACATGTTTTGCAGAAATCCAGGAGATAGGTTATTGTCTTTGCTGACATTCCAGAAATATTAAAATTTTATATACAGGGAACATCTTTGTTGAATCAGATAAACCAAACAGAAGAAAATACTCATTTTCAAGACCCCCAAATACTCTAACAGCTGCAGATTTCCCAACCAGTCTTCAGTATGTTCCCACTCAAGAAGGATTTGGCAATAGATCCAGATATGTTGTGAATGCCTTTCAGCTTCTGGAGGCTCAGGTTATATAAGCACAGCACATTCCTACTGCAGGAGGAGTAGTTATCTCAGAAGAAGATGTGAGGATGGTTCAGGTTAGAAGGGGCCTTTACAAGTGTGTGCTAATGCTGTGCTGAAAATATGCTGTGATGATAACAGATGTTACAGCTGTTACTTTTCATGAACTTATGGGCAACAGCAGGAGTGTGAGCAGCATGGCAGTACACTGGATTAAACTTCCTCAGAAATAAATTGTTTTTACACAGTTGTTTTTCAAGTATTCCAAAATGCATGCTTTCATTGCTAATGTGCTCACTATAAATATTTTCACTATGAATAATTATGTGGTATCTTTTTGTTAAATAACAGCTGGTTATCTATACAAAAGATTTTAGTTCAGTATTTGAATACTGTGCTTTGAATTTTAGTATGTCAGGTATCCTAACATATGCTTCAGTTGACACCTCTCTTGTGCTGCAGCAAATATCTAAACGGAAGTACAAAGAGAAACATTGACTTACATATTTCATGCTGGTATTCTACATATATTAAATAACTTTAAGAGCAGAATGTGTTGTACTGATCAATGTGCACCAATTTTGAAGGCTTCTTTACTGTCTATAAATAACATCCCGCATTTTCAAGACTGTTTCCTACAAAGAACTTTGTCTATTCAGTTATATAGCAGCAGGCACTGAGATAATCACTTGAATTTCTTTTAGTTGTTGATTGTTCTTTGAGGGAAAAAAAAATTCCCAAATAACACCACAGTCTGAGATCAGAAGTCCTTTCTTTTGTGTTGTGCATCAGTTTGATGAGGAACGTGATGTCGACAGAAAAAGAAGACACAGTTTAAATAGGCTAGTAGAAAGAAAAAAGAAAACATTTGTTTTGATGCAGAGATCAACCTTGATTTTGCACTAGCTGTATGTTGACACAGAGGTACATAAACTGCACTGTACATATTAATGGGACCTCCCACTGATCTTTAATCAAACCCCAGCTTAGTCTTTCTCTACATTTTTCCTTGATATCTGGGTTTTAGTATCATTTACTAGCCTTCAAACTTGTAAATAAAATGTATTTCTTTCCATATAAGTCCAGCTTGATTATTTCCCCACACTGGTTAGTCCTTTGAGTTTTTTGTTCTGCGTTTTAAATATAATTTTCTAAATACTTATTCATAAACTATCAAAATACTTATCAACTGATTTCTGTTTCATGAATGCTTCATTTTTTTCAGAGGAGCACAAATCTTTCTTGTTGCTGACAGCTGACATGAAAACATTCCTGTCAATCTGTTCTGTGCTCAAGACCAGGTAGGAAATTTCAGCTTCCGCTTCAGTATCACACACATACTAGAATATGGATTAATATGATCTTTCCTTGGACTAAACAGTTAGAAACGACCACTTTTAAGTGCCTGGCAAAATTACACTCTTGATTAAACAGATGTAACACAAAAACAAAGAAGCTCTCTTAGAGATCACATGGTCCAGACCAGGTTGCTTATGATCAGCTTATGACACTAAATATCATTTCATATCTTGACTCTGGCTTTCTTCTGGAGAAAGGAATGAGTCTTGTGGTTTCAGCTACAGGAATGTTTTGATTTGAAGCTTGGCCTGTCAAGGAAGGTCACCACCCTGCCTAGAGAACATACGTGAAGCCACAAGGTGAGGAGATCCACTTGCTGCCCCTCCTCAGTCTCACAAACTGCTGCTGTTCCCCCTTCAGACCTACCCTGAGCATATCCTCCTCATTCTGACCAGCATTTTACTCCACTGAATGTGTCACAGTGAATCTGGGAACACATGTCTCACTGAGTTTCATGGAAGCTAGGCAGGAATAGAGCACAGCTCACCATCAGTAAGTGGGACAGACACTTATGAAGATGCTAGCATGAACAGGTAATGAATGATGACAATGCATGTTTGAAATAAAACCAAAATAGTTGCACAGTATAAAGAGCTTCAAGTGAAAAGACAAACACTAAATTGCAAAGGATATCCTGATTCCATTTAGAAAGACAGAAGTGTAGTGTTAAATAAGAAAATGAAAACATTTCCTTGTTTTCCATTCTATGATTCTGTTATTTTATCTTTGTTTTGTACTGGTGTGAGAACAGAGCCTTGCATTTCCAGACACTACTAGAAAACACATTCAGAATGATACTCAAATATAACTATTACCATATTTAAATATTTCTTCACTGTTTATTACTTACACAGTCAGCTATAGCTGTTTCCAATTCAGGATGATTACAACATGCATACGGAGGAGCTGAAGGGGCGGAGGGAACAACTTTTATTCCTAAACAGCTTATCTCTTCAAAAAAGAACAATGTTTACTGAGATAAATGAAGAGAGGGTGGTTGTTTTAGATCACTATGACTAATGTTAAGAAACAGCTGGTAAGGAATATTAGGTAATCACATACACAGGCTGCACATTGGGAACATTACGCTAACATACCTACTATAATTTTATTCCTTTCCCCACGCATTTATTCAAAGCTACAGCTGTGATACTGGCTTTTGAACATTAGAAACTATCAGAAAAAGCAGCATGAATCATCATCTTTTGCTTGTGCTATTTAACTTAGTCATTCAAGTGCAGTTCTTCTAAGAGAACAATAATAGAAGGAAAATGATAATTTCTTTCAGAGATTTGTGAAAATTCCCTTATTTTCCTTTCCTTTCCTTTCCTTTCCTTTCCTTTCCTTTCCTTTCCTTTCCTTTCCTTTCCTTTCCTTTCCTTTCCTTTCCTTTCCTTTCCTTTCCTTTCCTTTCCTTTCCTTGAAAAACAGCCAGTTCGGCTAAAATACTAGTACTGCTATCAAACAGGTACAGTTAACCTGTCCACTTTCTCAAGAATATATTTGCTGTTAAAAGACAAACTATTCAGAACAGTTGCTTCACCTGCCCCAAGGCAACTCTCTTTCTCATAGGCTAAAACTGGCAACTCAGTTGACTGAAATGTGCTGCTGTCCATGGCAGCAACACTGAAAGTAAGGGTACTTTTGAAATTCCACAGAAAGAACAACCAATTTTTGTTCTTTAGTGGAGATAATTGCTAGGTTTTTCAATTAATTAAGTGTTCCAGCCAACACAGAGTAACTCACTCAGATATGTTTGAAAATCTCATCCAGGACCTCAGACATGAAGTGGGGTTCTGCAATGAAGTACTTGTGATGGCCTCCATTTTCCTGCTGTGGGGTTCACTTAAATTTTTGAGGCAGGTTGTGCCTTTCAGAAGGCAGGATTTTGTTCCACTGGTTTGGAACAAACCTGCTTAGGAAGGAAAGAGACAGGAAGGTTTATTCTGTACTCACAGCATGTCATATCCTCATTGATTCGGTCCCTGGTCCCTTTAGAATAAATTCTGATGAAGCAATTCCATTTCATGTCAAGTTGTTTCTAGTGGCTTTGTGATTAAACATGTTATTGTTCATGTGGTCATCCATTTAACCGAGGCCAGGTGACAAGTAACTTTATTCCTTACTCAACTGAAGGCAGGCCTGCAGCTCTAAGTAAGCTCTCCTCTGCTCAATGCTCACCAGTCTGCTGCTTTTGTACCAAAACTGCAATTTCCTTGCAGTTTTATGCTTCTGTGCACACGAGTAGTCCATACAAGTCAATTCAGTCAGAGAAGGGTCTCTGCTGTTTCTAGGAAATGAAACTGCACTGAAATTCCAAGAAGCCACCCTGAAGGCTGGAAGGTTCCTGGAAACCTGTGGTTCAGACACCAGAGGTAAATGGAAATGCCTGCAGACACCAACAGGAGCAGTCCTTAAGACTGTTAGGAGTGTTGCCAGAGAGGGATAAGCAATTTGCAAGACAAGCACTTGCTGCTTCAGGTTCTTCTGGATGCTCTGTGACAGTGAAACTGCAGTTCAAGCTGTCCTTACCTTCCCTGTATACATAGTAGAGGATTCCTTCTGTCCCAGAATTTCGCAGTACTTTACACACACACACACGTATGTACAGAGCAGATCTTACTGGATTTGGCACTGTGATTCACTGTTTAAACTCCAGGCCAGAGGGAGGCCTGAATTTCTGAATAAATAAGAAACCAACAGTGTGACACCATTTCTACTTTCAATTTGCACAAGAGTCCATCAAAATATGCATTGTAAGGAATGCATGTGTGCAGTATCTGGCCATGCTTTGACATTTTATCAGTAGCCTTTCAAGCCTCCCCCATCCGTATCTCATTTCTGTAGCTATGACTTTTCTTCTGGATCACAGGTCTGTTAACAAAGACAGTGAGATGCTGATGAGGCAGATATCCTGAGAACAGCCCTGTGCCCTCACTGCAGTAAGGAAGAGGTGGGAAAGCAAGCCATAAGGAATAAACATGCAGTGTCTAACATCAAACATATATTTTAATAGAAGTGGTAGCACGCTAAAAAAACATGGTGTCAGCTGATATACAATAATTACGAGCTGGTAGAAATGGGCCTACCTTACATTTTCAAAAGAAGACACAGAACAGAACAAGATTTCATTGCTACAGAGCTGTGCATGGCCAAATCAGAAAGTGCCAGACATCCAGCCAGTGACCTCCCTCAATCTGAACCACCAGGGTCTGGGAAGGATCAGTGCACTCACTTACCTGTCTCTAGTTTTCAGCTTATAGATCCTCTCTTTGTCATCCAAAAGATGGGGTCAACTTGTGTCCACACAGGATTTAAGGCTGGTCTCTCAGGGTTGAAATACATTATCTCGCAGAATTTGCTCCTGGAAGTGCAAGCTCTCAGTATACCATTTAGCTCTCTACAAGTACTTGGTAGAGCTAAGTAAAACAAAAGTCAGACTTATGGACAGAGTTCATTAGGATTCCACCCCTACTTACTTCATGCCACAAAGAATTCATGGGTCTATAAAAAAAATTGGCCTTTCTCCTTCTCGCTATCATATCAGAGTCTTCCTTTAAGTTCAGTTCAGATCTTTTGGACCTATACAGGGAATTTCCAACCAGCTTGCACCCTTCTCCTGAAACATGGAGTACACCCAAACTACCCTATTTTTTCTAATCCTTCCTCCCTATACCTGTTTCCAATCTTGTCTCTTCCTGAGGACTTTCTGTGTTTCCCCATTTATATGAGAATTTTTTCTCTGTCTGATAATTTTATTTTAACTCATATGTTCTGTTCAAAGAGAAGACATCCAGAATGATTTGAGCTAAGCTACAGACAATTCTTGGTTCAAATGTTTTCTATTTTAATCACTGACCATTGAAATTTACGAGCTAACTAATGCCCTTGACCTGAAAAGATGTACAGAGTCTCATCTACAAAAATGATGCACATGGGCAATTAAGTATCTATGATACAACAGCAAGCATAGCCAGACCTAAAAAATAACTTCATAATATCAACTAAATTCAGACACAAGTTTCTCAGATTATGCAGATCAGTGGGCTAAGGATGTTTAAGAACTCCCTGCGTCTATCTCAGGTAAATCAAACTATGAAGAGTGTCGGTGATATAGGAGAGGTAGAGGGGGTCTCCACCTGCCCAGCCCTCACTACCAGGCCATCTCTTGATTCTACCTCCTGCAAGACAAGTGGCAGACAAACTCTGGAAGATTTATTTCATAGAGTTGAAAATATCACAGTAGCTTGTTGCACACCTCTTTTCTACACAACCCTGCTAGAAATTATTACCTTGATAGTGCAGGAAGTGGTAGAGGACAGTTCACTACCTGACACATTTGTATAAATTGCTTCAAAGGTGGGTTTTATGCTGAAATACTGGATAGTGACCTGGGTCAACCAGGAAACTGATGTGAAATCTGCTATGCTACCTTCGCAGCAGAGGCAATAACCAAGGGAAAATTACACAGGTGGGGATCAGCCATCCCTTTAGATCTTCACAGTTAAATCCATCAGACTTAGCCCTGAAGGCCAAACCAGATATTCTCTGGCATGGCTCCAGTCTCTTGACCAATGGACTACTCTCAGATGGCAATGTGTAAACCAGCTTGTAGGTCTACCTACTCCTTCCCAAAACCTGCTCCTGCACAGAATCACTATGGAGCCTTATGCATCCCCTAATTTCCAAAAGAGAAAATGTTTGATCTCAGGGAGCAGTCTTACATTGGTTTGCTGGGACATTATTTGAGAGCTCATAAAGGATAAACACAATATTCCTGAGTTCACTACTCCTCAGAGTTGCCTCCCACCATCCTACAAGCCATTACAGTCTGTCACGACAATGATAGAACAAGACAGGAGGAGGGACAATTCCTCCCTACAACTCTCAGATATTTTTAACTTAATGAAATTGTGAGTTCTAGAACTGATTTTAAAATGTTGCAGAGAAAGAAAAGTATGAACTTCTTTAAAATGGAATACATACTGAAAGTCACGTTAAATATTTCAAAAAATTTAATATCAACAAATTTTTACCAGAAGTTGCATAATTTTGGATGGCAACATTTTATAAATTTTTCGTGCATCTAGGTATATCAACTAGCATGTTCAATATGTGTGTGGGCAAGTAGTTTGGACCTACCTTTGAAGTCTTGAAAACATTGATGTTAGCCAACAATGTTGTAAATACCTGGTTGTAAATTGCAGTTAGGAACTTCTCAACCTGAACCATGAGTAGGACCTGCAAGTGAGTGCAGATAGGGCTGTCTAGCAACTGCAAACTAGATCATTTGGAGGGGAAAAAAAAATCATTCTGCTTCATCCACAGAGGAGAAATGCTAATTTTCAAGTGATCCATCTCAAATTCTAAAATGCTATTATGCTGCCTACTTTTGAGTAAACCAGAGCAGAGAAATCTCTGGCAATATTAACTTTTTGAGATCCCAATGACAGTTTCTGCTTTACCTTGTCTCACTGCCACCACAATCTCCAGCTTTCTTCCCAAAAGTTTAGTTATGTCTACCAGAAGAGAGTGTTGCCACATGACAAACAGGAGTCCCACCGAAGTTGCACCCCCTCTTTACCATCATTTCCAGACAAATGAAGAATGCCTTGTTAGCAGGTAGATTTTCAAAGGGCAAGTTAATGTACAGCTGATAGCTATTCAGCACACAAAGAATTTGCCATGAGATTAAAAAAGGCCTCACTATTCAAAAATACCATCCCAAGGTATGCTTATGGGCACTGACTATTGTTATCATAGAATCATAGAATGGTTCAGGTTAGAAGGGGCCTTTACAGGTCATCTAGTTCAACCCATCTGCAGTGAGCAGAGACACCTTCAACAAGACCAGGTTGCTCAACCAAATTGTCCAACCTGATCTTGAATGTTTCCAGGGATGGAGCTTCTTCCACCTTTTTGGGTAATCTGTTCCACTGTTTCACCACCCTCATTGTAAAAAATTTCTTCCTAATATCTAGTCTAAATATGCCCCATTTCAGTTTAAAACCATTAACACTTGTCCTGTCCTTGTTCTTTGTCCTGCCCTGTCCTTGCCCTATTACCAGGGCCTACAGGCCCTGGTAAAAAATTTGTCCCTGTCTTTCTTATAAGCCCCCTTTAAATATTGAGAGGACAGACACTCACATAGCAAAAATCAAAACAATGGATGAGAGCAAATTCCTTACAGTTGTGGGTGATAATCTAGAGTCTCCCAAAGTGAAGGGCTGCCTCTCCCTACTTGTGCCCCACCAGAACACCTCTGTTTGCCCAGACCACTGGCTCTCAAAATGTACCTTGCAGCTTGTTGGCAGGACAACACAGTTATTGCTAAACTTGCCCGGGTTGCAGATTACAAAAGGTTTTATTTGCATCCACTCTACCCATTCTTGCTATTGCTGCCAAGATTCCCCCTTAACACTAAACTAGGTTAAAGAAAAAAGCAACCGTTTCATCAGTTTCATTCTAGCAATGCAAAGCTGATTCTTCTACTCATATTTTTCTTTTCACTTACATAGTTAAGTGAACAGCTATAAAATCATTTTGCAAATCTCAACCCTGTCATATATCAGAAGTATACCCAGGGGTGTTTTGATCAACCAGTACTTTCCAGAGATACCACACTAATTAGTTTTCTTAGTTTTAGGGGACTTATGTTTAGCCAAACTGAGGAACAGATAGTGATCAAAGGTCCTTCCCACTACCTCATATGGTTTCTGAAGTTCATTCAACACCATGAGAAAGCAGATTCAAAAACCTCTACTTGGTTTGATTGCGCAAGGTTTCCACTGGCACCTTTTTAAGGTTGGCATGAAGTCATTAGGAGAATATCAATGCCCTCAGGTCTGGGACAGGCATGGTCACAGTGACACCAGGATGCCTGATTTGGCTCAGGTGTTCCCTGGCTGGCTAAGGAAAGCATGCTGCTTCCCCTGCTCATCCCTACTAGGGAAGCAGGTTTGATGCGTGTGCTACAGTCAGTACAAGAAGTTTGTCTTATCGTCCTAGTTTAGTCCACAGTGATAAAGCACAAGACTGCCCAACAGGTATACCCAGACAGCACTAATCACAACTTGCTACCCCTTATATTCCCTTTTCCCCTTCTCACTTTCTTCTGTTTCATGACCTTCATGCTCTCCCAAATAAATACCAACCACCCCTGCTTACTGTTTTTCCCACAGGTTCTAGTGTTGTTACATAAATACCTTGATACTCTAATGCAGGCAACTCTGCCATTCCTGGTGGTTCTAGCTGCAGGTTTTGCCAGCTTCTTACTTTACTGTATCATTTGTCTTCCATTAGCCTAAGTTCAGGGCAGTATCTAGTCAGTGATCTAGTCATTTGCCTGCAGCTCTCATAGTTGTAATGCTCAGGATTAGCCATAATCGGTATCTTACTCTTGTCGGTTAAACTCAGTATGGACACAGGTAGAAGGAACACATCTATATGAGTTAATTTCATATACTTTATACACAGATATGCATTATTAATGTTGACATTACACTATCGCCAATTTGTTACTATAGAATTTCTCACATGAAAATGAGCACTGAGTTTTTGTTTTCTTCTCTCCATTCCTTATTAATTATTTATTAATTTGGTTATATATTTCAGTGTCTTTTCTTCCCTCACACTTCTCCTCTCCCCGCAACTTGGAGCTTCTTGCCAAGACAGACAAACCACATTTCTCTCAGTACCAGTTTTAGAAAATATAATAGAATCTCAAATTTGCACAAATACCATCAATAAGAATAGATTTAAACAGTATTGTCTTCTATTTTTTCTGGTTCCTTGAGAGCAAAATATGATCCTACAAAATACTCTTAGGAATACAATTGCATTGTGCACTGTTTCTATCCAATTCTGTCTCTGACTGAATGCATCTTAATGGAATTAACTCAGCCCTCTTTTGCTTTAAAATCAAATAGTTAAATTCCATGATCAACCACTGTGGAAAATCCCAGCAGAAAGGCAATGGATGCATTAGAAACAAGGAACTCTTTTTTCTGTAACATACTCGTGGGCAGTCTTCAACCTGTTTAAAACACTG
>VZRW01009212.1:0-166955 GCA_013398125.1 Aegotheles bennettii
TTCTGGTCTTGCTAGGTACAAATGTGTTTCTCCACACACTGGCTTGCCCCAGGCATGTGGGGAAGTGTCTGTCCCTTGAAGTTTTACACTGCTTTTAGTTTGTATCTTGAGCGATAGACTCCAGTTGTCTTATCTTTCTACCTTGTATACTTTCCTTCTTTTCCTTAAATATGAATTAATTTAATGTAATTGTATGTATTTCATTTAGTAGCTGTCTGTGCATAGTGATCAGCAAATTGTTCCTCACTTTTTAGCTGTATGTGCAGATTTCATCTGCTCTTTTCCTAACATGTAGTTGTACTGGTCTGAATTCCCTAAATCAATTCTGTGGCTATAAAATATCACGACAAATTTCAAGTCAGTCTGTACTTGGACACACAGAGCAAGTAGCGGGAAGTTGCTCTGAACTATTTACATGTTTAAACTATTGTCCTCTGCTTACAAATATTATTCTTTCTGCAAGAGGTGAGGGGTTTTTCCTTCACCCTTCTGCAGTTGCTTTGAGAATAAGTGCTACTTGTATCATGTGATTTCTGTGGGCAGTGTTTTTTAATATTTAAACCATTATTTAAGAGAGAAGATTTAAATACTTCTGGTTCTGTATTACTAAATGCCTAATTAAACCTATTAACTACAAGAAGTTACAACAGTTAATGCTTTACAAGTAGGCATGTTGATGGTGTGATCTCTACAACTCCCTGAGAGGAGGCTGGGGCGAGGGGGGGGGGTCGGTCTCTTCTGCCGTGCCCACAGTGAAAGGACGAGAGGAAACGGCTTTAAATTGCAGCAGGGGAGATTCAGATTGGACATCAGGGAAAATTCGTTCCCTGTCAGGGTGATTGGGTGTGGGAATGGGTTGCCCAGGGAGGTGGTGGAGTCACCATCTCTGGAGGTGTTCAAGAGGCATCTGGATGTGGCGCTGGGTGATGTGGGTTAGTGGTGATGTAGGTAGGGGTTGGACGGGGTGATCTGGAAGGTCTCTTCCAACCTCATGATTCAATGATTCTATGATAGCTGTAACAAAGATGTAACCTGGTTTTTAGCTTTTTTTGAGGATTTTGATTTTGTTCTGTAGGAATTTGTGCCCTGAGGTTGCCATTTGTCAGGTTGTAGCACGACGGTTTAGAAAGGGGCACTTTACCCAACAGGTCCTGCTGTGCCTTGTCCAATTTGAATGCCCAGCAGGGTTGATTGATAGCCTGGATGGAGCATCCCAAAGACTCCTGGATTGTCCTTGCTGTAGAAGTGATCAGATTGTACATAAGACACTTATTACTAGTTAATAGAAATTTTCCTGCAGAAATGATTATGGAGAACAGTCTTGTGTATGTTGTTAAGATACTGAAGAGAAGTTTTGTATCTAGTCAAGGTGTATCAATAGCGATAAATTATGAATGTGCTGGAGTGGTCGCAGAAGACTACGGTCAGCTGGGTTGAATAACTGAGCAGAAGTGATTTGAGGAGTCTCCTTGCACAGCCTCCTAGAGGAAGTTTTTGAAGTGTTGGAGAAAAAGGAGGCGAAGTATTTATGTAAGGATATAAGTTGGAATTGATCATTTTGAGATCTGTGCAAACAAATGTGTAATATGCTGTGCTTTCGAGTGAGGATGCGTGACTGTCACTTGGAGAAGTCAGAAAGTCTACCCAAAGCATCTGGCAGAAAAGAGTCAGGTTTTCTCTTCTCCCTCCCACCTCCGTTGGTCTCCAGAAGTGTCTCCTGTTTTGAGGTTCCTTCACTGTATTTTGCCACAAGTAGTGTAAATCTGTCCTCTGTCATTTCCACTACTTGGAGCCTGAATCAGGGAGATCATGGTGCATTTGAAAATGTGGAGCAAATACCATTTTTGCCAGCCTAAGGTTAATACTCTCTTTGGCCAAAGCTTGCTATTTCTATCCACAGGCCTATTCAGCTAGTTTTAGTGTTAAACACCATTACTTTTGTTCTCTTTTTATTTGTTGTAGTCTTATTTAGATATAAGGTCATGCTTGCATTTTTTCCCCCAAATTCTATTCCAGTGGCTTTCCAAGGGCTAGTTATGCATATGATTGTAATTCTGCAAATCATGTGTATCACTGAGATTCCAAAGCATGCAAATTAAAGTGCTTCCATATGGCCACCTCAGCTTTAGCACTTTGTTAATCTGTAGAGGAAGGGGTCTCACTGGATTTTTTTTTCTATATGAACATCCATCTGTTGTATGATTGTCCTCATCTCAATGACTTTGGCACCATCATGCTTTGCTCTGGCACTTATCTGATTGTAAAAAGTGCTCCTTTATAGATTTGGTCGTTATACTTGTTTCTCTTTGATTACCAGCTTGCAAGCTGATCAGTGTCAAGAAGCTTCCATAATATTTATTATAATACGGAGTAAATCAATATCTGTGTAATGGAACAAGAATACATGTGTTCAGGTTGTGAATTACGGTGGTGTCTCTGATGTTGTTTAGTGTTTCTGGACTCTGGCCTTTCAGAAGGCTGACTAAAAAATATAAAAGATATATTTTTGTATAAAGATCTGTTTGCTGTTCACATTACTTTTTAACAGGGTAAACCAGGGTGCTTTACACGAACATATCTAAAGCCCACTGTGTAAGTAGTTTATTTTTTATTTATCTCTGACCTGGGGGTGAATACTCCATTTTTCTCCCTATTGATTAAAAAGCGTCCATGTTTACATTTTACAAAAGTGATCAAAACACAAGTGAAAGCAGTAACTCATAATAACCAAGTATCACAATGTTAATGTGCTTTGTTCTTCTGCCCTACAAGCTAATAGTAATGAAAACAAACATTACTTTGGCACTCTTACATACTGGTGTGGAGACTGGTATGGAGACTAAATAGCTGACTGCTATTTAAGTCAGCTGGAGTTACCTTATCAGATATAATAATAAGAAGCAAATACCAGATTTCACCCAGTTGCCTGGAAAGGAACTTTATGCCACTCTTCAAAGCTTTCTCTTGGCTCTGCTTCTCATATAGTTATATCTGCTGACTTCTGAGGCAAAGTGTTTGTTCTGCTTCTTATTACTGGGGACCCTGGAAGCCAGTTCACCAAAGACAGCCAGTTCATGCCTGTGAATCACCATCATGAGGTTTTTATAGCCTTACTGAAAGGACTGTGCTGGAATTGTTGAAAAACATGCTCTTTTGTTCCCTTCAGTGCAGTTACCTGTATTGTATCCATGATGACATCTCGTGTTATAAGCACTAGTGGTGTTCTTGCCATGTTCCCAAGGAAAAAAACAGGTGTAAAGGAGTAGAGGAACTATTTACATTCATTTACATCATATATTTTGTTAGCAAAGGCAAAGCTGTGAAAGTTCACCTGTATTTGGAATGTGAGGACATGGCTAGTGACATCTAGCATTTTCTTCAGCTTTGGGTCAGTCATCCAACTCTTGGGCAATTTTCTCCTGGCATTGCTGTATCTGAGGAATGGATTTCTTTCCCCCAGAGTGCTGGTATTAGGTGATATTTTGGGTGTCTTGACTGCAAATCACTTGGAGACATTAAGAGCTGTAGGGCTGTGTGATGTAAATGTTGCAGAATTGGGTTTGTGAGATCTGCATTATTGGTGACGCTGTGTGAGAAGATGAAATTGCACATTGACTCTCAGATCCCTTTTAGTTCCTGGGTTGATCATGAAGCACTGACTTTTTGGGGAAAGCAGAATTGATATGTTAAGTGTGGCATTATGGATTCTTAGCATGGAAAAGCCATAAGGCTGTTTTTCTAGGAATATTTTTTCAGAGCAGACTCTGTTTTGCATCGCCAGTGTCCTTCATATTGTGTACTTTTATTAGATATTCAAATAACACAGGGAAGGATATCCCTACCCTGCTAATTTGGTCTCCAATCTTTCAAACACTTTCTTGTATCCTTATGTTTATTCATGTGAGTTGTTCATTTGACTAGCCTGGTTGCAGAGTTACACAGAGTTAAGGGAGATAAGGGAAAGGATGTATATGTCACTGCAAGCTCATTTATTTTGCAATGTGCTGTACAGAACACATCAGCATGTTCTGCAGTGAAATTTATCCTTGTGCTGCTGGTGGTACAGAGGAGTGAATAAAATACATTTGTTACAACATAATAAATCATATTAATATTGAACAAAATAGCGTAGGGATCTTGTTATAGGTACCGTGGCTGCAATATAACCCAGGGCAATATGTGAATAAGTAACATTTATTCTTAAGTGTAATTTTTACGTTGCTTTGAAAGTGACAAACATTTGACATGTTCAGTTAATAGGTTTAATTAAAATTCAAGATTAATTATGAAGATGAGTAACTCTTCTTCGTTACCTTGTAGGAACAAAAGATACTTACATTTTGAGAAAGAAGAGATGATTAACCCAGTAACATGTATCAGAAGAATTGCAAATACTCCCTTACAGGAGTGGAGATCATAAATATTAAATTCTGCCTCCCCCAGCAAAGAGGGAATGAGATTCAAAGCAAATTGGGTTTGCAGAACTGCTGGGTTTCAAAAAAGTGATTTTAAAATAACCGTAAGTGCACTTGTCAAAAGAGGTGAACTGTTTCTTCAGAGAGATCAGAGATGATTAGAACAGGGGAAGGTGTTGGAGTCTTGCTCTATATTTCAACACATTATTGAAGTGTAACTCAGATGTAAAACACTGAATGTGGGTTGGTTTCCTGGGTTTAGGTTTTGAATATTCAATCCCATGGTCATGTAAAAAACCTGAAAGAGGGTATTAGACAACGATCCTAATTTCTTCCACTGTTTCCAAGAAAGTGGCAACACCAGTTGATGCATTGTAATATGTTGTATTTATAGGTCAATTTAGCAGCTTTTTCTATTAAATCTTGTCAGGCTCTGTGATTTATATGATGTTTGTTCCACATGCCTGTAGCAGATATGACTGGGTAATTTGAAATACAAAATGTGTTAACCTCCAAGTTGAACTAATGATAAAGTTGAATTAGGCTAATAACAGTTTAAAACAGCCATATGTTTCCTTTCAACTTTGTAGACTTTCAATCTTAGATACGCCTTAGCCTCGTTTAAAAATACAAAACATGACTTCCTTGTAAGTACGTGTTGTTCTGAAGGGTCACCTCCAGGTCTTTGACTTACAAGTAGGAGAAGGTTTTTATTTTTAATATGTTCTGAAATTCCAATTTTTGAAAGATGTCTCCTTCTCATATTTCCTCTGTCAGTCATTGGTATTTGGTTTAGATTTTTAATCAATTGCTAGATCTCACCACTTGTTTAAAACAACTAGTACGGCTGTTTAATCTCTGCAGCCTTTTTTGTTGTATGCTTTGAATTTGCTCAAAATAAGCTGCGAGCACTGCAACTCTTGCACCATTTTATGCATTTTGATGTGAAAACAAGGCATTGCTGTACCCGAGATACAAAGAAACTCTTGAAACTCATCAAATGAGATAAAAGTGTGTTTTGGCCAAGCTTCAGTGACTTACTATCAAATTAGACAAGCAGGTTCAAGTTTCTAAAGCTGCCCTCATGTCAATGCTGTCTTAGGTGGTTGGTGTGTCCAGTCTTCAGCGTGTGCTGCAGTCGAACTATTTGAATTGTAAAATACCATTGAGTGCCTTTTAAAAAATGTAATACTATTTTTTGCTCATAAATGACAGAATTCATTTTTTAGGAGTGACATTTGGTTCAGTGTCGTGCCTTGAAGGTCATAGTTTGTTTAATGATGTCTCATCATTGCTATTCTTTTTATCCCAGATTTCCCATTTGTGTATCCCACCAGTTTACAGACAAATTCCTAGGGAAACCCAGATGAGGGGGTTCATTCAGACCCCGCTTTATCAGTGGCAGTAAAAGTTTATGTCTGGCAGCGTGGAATTACTACTAGTGGAGCTACTAGACTGGGTGAGGACAAGGTGTAGATCTGTAACGGGCTCTTTTACTCTACAGGCTGAGAAATTCTTATTTCAATGAGGAAGGCTGTCCCTGCTGGGACTGCTGTATGAGTACCCAGGTGTAGAAGTCAAGCTTTTTGTGTCACTCCGTATAAGCAGTAATGACTAGAAAAAGTAGAAAACTTAGAAAAATCCCTCCTCTTCTTTTCTTTCCAATAACAAATTAATATACAAAATTAGCCTTCTTGTCTTGATTAACAGCCAGTTTATGGTTTTATTCCAAATAGCTTTGCAGACAGATTTTTATATGTAGATCAGGATGCACTTGATAAGTTCAGCATGGTCACCAGCACCCCGAGTTCAAAGTGCATGGTCATGAAGATTGGCTGTGGTATCTGGTATAGGAACCAGAAAACGTAATTAAATTCCCACAGAAAAAAAAAAGTGGCCTCTGTTAGCTGACTCATCTAAGGCCTAGAGGTAACCCTTAAAATCATACATATTTGTGCTGTGTGAATGGTGTTTGTCAAAATGCTTCTATCAAGGGGATGTGGGTTTTTTATGTGGACAAGATTATTGCTTGCATGCATTAGCAGAACTGTGCTTTGCCATAGGCAGTGCAATAAACTTCCAGATCTTGACTGTCACAGCAGAGGGACCGATCTGGGGTGATTTAGATTGCTTTTCAACACATGGCCGTGAGATCAGATTGGAAGAGCCCAGAAGTGGAGTGTGTCAGTCGCCCCATGCATCCAAATATATTTGCATCTCACATAAAAATGCCCTGCAATGTTAAGCAGTGACTACAACATATTTCTTGGGTAAGCCTTTGCCTGGTGGCATGTGGTGGATTTGAATAAAATAAAGATTATCTGCAGCACAAATAAAACCGAAGTGGAAATCCCTTGGTTGGTCACAGCTGTGCTGCAAGTTGTTTAGATATCTTGTGTGTCATTGTCACTTCTTTCTGATGTACATCATTTACGTCAGGGGCTAATGGTCCCTCACTGTCCTGGATCTGCTCAGGCTGTCTCAAATGGTTTCCCAGCTTTTTGCCAGCAGTGATTTCAAAATTTCCTCAGCGATAGTGACTCTGCACAGGGATCCTTCAGCCAAAATGGAAAATCTGACGGGTCTACTCTCTTATGCCAAAAAAGATTTCAGTTTTCTTGAAAAACTTAGGTCCTGACCTCACATCATGGCAAGACACCAGTTTAAGAAAAGGTAGACTGCCAGCCTGTACAGGATCATCTCATTAGCTTCACTGAGACCTCCCCAGTCCAGATGGTGAGAACGTCCTTACAGAGGATTCAGCACTTTCTGGAACCGTGGTAGAAGCTGCCTTCTCAGTGTCTTTCAATACAAGGCCATTCTTGAGACTCATGGGATCATTATTACTGTTCTTTTGTTTTACTTTAGGATCTGAGGATGAGTTTTAGACGCCTGTATTAGCAGGTTATGGTAGTTGGTCTGACCAAAATGATTACCTTTTCTAGAAAACTTGGCCACATCAAAGAAACTATTTACTCTTAAGGTTGAGGGAGCTGAACTGTTGTTGGAAGGTTTCACCTGATGCTGGAAGTTCAGTGAGAGAAAAAATTGAAAGGAAAAACACAGAGTTCTTCATCTGCAAAAAATTTTAATGTAATTTGCCACATTTTGGGGAAGAAATAGAAAACTTGTATGTTTTCCAGTGGACACAATTAAAGACTGAATAGGGGAGATTGCAAGGTCCCACAGTTAGAGACAAACATTTGTGTGGGATGACAGATGATAGCTTTTATGCATTGTTTTACTGTCAGTAAGTTTTGTGACAGGTAACAAACACTTTTAAACCCTGAGCACATTTGGATCTTTTTCAAAGATAGAACGAGGCTGCATTTCAGTCTTTGCAACGTGTAGTCCAGGAAGTTGGCTACTATGACAGATGGCGTTGAGTTATGCTTTTAGCTCTGAGGATTTCTTAGAACGTAGCGCAGAGGAAGTTTTAGAGAGGGAAGGAACTCAACCCTTTTACATTTGAAAAATCTGTAGTCTAGCAGGAAATAAAAATAACCTCCTATGTGCATTTCAGTCCCTCAAAAGCAGGTCTGTAGAGACCTCTGAGAATCATAGAATCATCAAGATTGGAAGAGACCTTCAAGATCATCCAGTCCAACCCCTACCTACATCACCACTAACCCACATCACCCAGCACCACATCCAGACACCTTGTGAACATCTCCAGGGACGGTGACTCTACCACCTCCCTGGGCAACCCATTCCAACACCCAATCACCCTGACAGGGAAGCAATTTTTCCTGATGTCCAATCTGAATCTCCCCTGCTGCAATTTAAAGCCATTTCCTCTCATCCTTTCACTATGGGCATGGCAGAAGAGACTCTTCTGCAGAAGAGACTTGCATTTTTATTTTTCATTTTTTCTTGGAAGATGCTGGAAAAGTAAAGCTTTTATCCAATTTGGGTAATTGTATATTTTTCATTGTAAGATTTTGTATACTTCCCCTACAGAAAGGTTTGGCCCGCAAAGAGTCAGATCATACCTCCCTTAAAACTGTTAGTAGGAAAATACGAGAAGATCACAGCTTCTCATATTTAAGCAGGGATGTGAAGGCACATTAAAAAGAAAGTGGGTTTTACTGTATTTTCTGGTAAGAATGATCTGAATTTTTCAGAACTGAGATGCCCTTCTGCCATTTTAGTTCTCTGCCTTGTTCTCTACAAGCCATTCTCTACATTTTCCTGCTGAACTTCTCAGTAGCATTCCCCAATGTCTTAGCCCGTGGGCTGTCACATCTCAAAGTCTCACCCTTAGCCTCCTGTATTTCCATTCACCAGTCCTAGGGCCTTTATACAAATCAGAAATAGGTGCCTAGAAGTTACACTGAAAAATAAATGTTCTTGTAGAGCACTTAAATACTTCTCTTCCCTTCAGCTTTTGGGGGTCTAGAAAGAGTAACCATATCAAGATTTGTTTTGGGTGAGACCAGAGGACCCACCCTAACCCAATATCCATTTTCTGACAGCGGCCAGTAGCAGGAGTCTTTTTTAGGGACTAAAACATGAAGTCTAAATTAACGCTTTCCCAAACGTGCGTCCTTCTAGTTTTGGAAAAGTGCATCCTAGGCACTTTCTGAGCCAGAGGTTGTATCCACAGCTTTGTGTTTATTAGGTCATGCTGAACTTTCTTTGATGGATTTATTTAATTAGTCTTTGAAACCACTTGTACTTTTCAGTGCCTATATCACAGTGAGTAATTTTTTAATGCATGTTTTATAGCAGCTTAAAGGACCTCCTACAGTTACCTACAGGTTTTTTTTTGCCTACCATAAACCCTTTTCTAAGTGCATAAATCCAATTAGTATAGCTTTTATTCTATCTCTTGACATTTTGGTAAACATCTCTGATCAACATGTTTATCAACAGGTTTATGTAACAAGCCATTATTCCAGTTTCTAAGTACAACTCTCCTTTCGTAGTTCTAGGAGAATGAAATATTTTCACTTTGCCAAATTTCATAAAAGAAATCTACTAATAAAGATTTAAATCTCTTTTAAAGCATGTAAAATTCAGACATGAACTCATATAATTGCATTATCCAGACTCATCCTCTCATCTTTTTCTTTTTGAAGCTGGTGTCAATGCATAGGACGTTTGATTGTCTTTTGTGTGAAGGAAATGCATCTGTTCCACATAATCCTTTATAAAATGTTTTCAAGACCTAGTGTTTTTTCTGAACTAGTTATCAGATATTTCTTGCTATTCCTAATGAACTGACTGGCCTCATTGTCCCTTTTTTCCCTTAAGCTTAGCATTTTATTATTTTCTCTACATTGTCTTCTGCTGTTAAAGGGACTTAATTTCTTTCTCACCTCTCTATTTTCTTTAAAAAGTTTTATATCTGTTTGTGCTTTAATTCCAGGCGTAATGAGATTTTTGTCAGCATTCAGTTCTTGGTTTTAGGACTGAAAGCTTTATCAATTAAAAGTGTTTTTTATCACAGCCATGCTGGGATCCAGTTGTGGTTTTTATGTGTTTCTCCTTTATCTTTTTCTCTTAGTCCTGAAAAACCTTGTTCATAATTTTTAAGGGGCACCAAATAAAAGTATGCTGAATCTCTAAGAATATTGCTTGGTTTTTATTTCCAGCCTCTTCACCCTAAGTTGGTGGGTGATCTTGTATCTACACTGTTCAGTGTTTTTCTTACCAGCCAGAAGGGAATAATGGGCTTGCTTTAATATTTAATAGGATCTCTCCTCTGGAAGCCTTATAACTTTAAGTTATTCTTTCATGCTTTTCTTATCCTCCATGTTCTCTGTAGGGCACTTTTTCTTTTTCTTTTTCTTTTTCTTTTTCTTTTTCTTTTTCTTTTTCCAATGATCTTTATTTTACTGGTGTTGTCTTAGTTGTAACTTTTAAAATGCATTTAACTCAGAGACTGTACTTCCAATTCCTCCTGTCTCCTTGATTCAGTTTTGGAGGTACAATTTCTGATCTCAGCTTGTTGGGGGGCCTCTCTCCTCTCAAAGGCTGTTTTATGTCTCCTCTTTTCTGTGTAGTCTTTTTCCCACTTGAGCAACCATATTTTGTGTGCCAACTTTCATGTGGTATGTGGAGTTCCGATCCTCCTCGGGGATTTCTTTTGGGAAATAGCACTTGTAATTGCTCTTTTCCATAGAGAATCTGTTTCACAGCAGAGCAGTAAAGGTAGACAGTGAACAGGGATCTCCAGTGTCAAACAGTGACACTGTAGGCTCCTGTTCTCTTTGTGGTTTTCTAGGGGTTTTTTTCTAATTTTTGCAAGTTTAGCATAAAGGTGAATTCAGAATTAAAAACCTATTTGGATGCTACTAACAGTTGGTGCTACTATGGAGGTTGTAAAAGATGAATAACAGAGAGTGTGTATCCTATGGATTTTAAAGTACCTTTTAAATTGCCAAGCCATGTTGCCAATGTTCTTTAATATCAATCCCAAATGCCAAAAGAAAAACCCCATAGGAAATATTGAAAGTTATCCAGGTAATGAATTCTGCAAAGGAAAAAAATAGGAAGAGTTTTTAGAAACCAAAACTTTGTCTCGCTGTGAAGGACTGGTTTTAAGATTATAACACGTTAAGTGTTTCCACTTTTTTATATAAAGCAATTTGTCTGGAAGTTCTTGAGCTTTTCATGTCATGAAAAGTATTTTATGGAAAACCTAGGAGTGAGGGATACTCTGCAATTTCGACCATGGAAGACTGAGGGAGGATAACAGAGGAGCAATAAGAACAAAAGTGAGGAGAAAATAAAGGCTCTGGGTTTGGTGGACTTAAAGAAGGAGCAAAAGGCCACGATAAGAAATGAAATCCAAGATACAAAGCAAGGATCACTGCACAACCAGTGTGCCGTTGTTAGGCCTGATGGGAGGGGGCGACTCCATACACTGAAAGCTTATGAACCTTGGAGGGCAGGGAACACATTTCCAGACCAACAGAAGAGGAAGATAATTTGAACAGCTGGAATTCGAACAGGCTGGAAAGGAAGGAATTGGATGCCAGGTAGGAAGGAGTCACAGTAATTGAGGCAGGAGATGATCAGGGCAAAGATGAATGATTTAGCTGGGCTGATAGGAGGAGCAGTTGATATTCAGTAAATTGCAGGTCAGGGGAGCAGTGTGACCTGCTGAGCATCCAGATGTCACACTGAGGGCAAAGCAAGCAGCAGAGTGGATGGTGGTATTTCAAGGCTGCTTGAGCACGAAGGTGGGAGTGGTGTTCCCAAAGGTGGAAAGAGGAGATGTAGGAGGAAATTAATTCACCCATTGCTAGTGTGAGTTGTGCCCTCCTGGCTCTGAGGTCTTGGGGCTGCACTGGGAGCCCATGCAGCAATGTTTGTGTTGGATTTGCACATTAGCTGCATAGCAGTTGCTCTTAGTTGCTCCTGAATGAGTGAGCTTGTAGGCAAAGGGAGAAGTGTGGAGGTGAGAACTTATGCACACAGGCATTTAGTGGGTGGGAGAGTGAAATGAGAGACATGTTGAACAAGTGCTCGGAGAGGAGGTTGAAGTTTACAGAAACTTATAATTACACTATCACCCCATAATGCAGCAAGGAAAGAAGCTGTTGAGTAACATCTAATACTATTTACTCCAGCAGGTTTTGATTTTTTAACAAAGTAACTGTATGATGTGTTTTCAGTTGGAGGGGAGTGACATCTGGTATTGTTTAATAATTGAATTTATTTTGGAGCATCATGTAACATAATTGCCCTGTAAGTACTGTACATACTGCTCTGCTCAGCTGCCTCTGAGAATGAAAAACACTGCTCGTTTCTTGCTTGCAACTGCTATTGTGCTGGTAGAGAGCTGTGAACATCAACTAGTCAAATAAGTGATGTTAAATGATGGAAGTGATTCTGGAATCACTTATATCTGGGGAAGTGAGAGATTTTTTTCTGGCTTTCATTCTGCTTTTCTTGTCAATCATGATGAGACCAAGTTAAGGCACTTGATTGTCACTGACTGCAAACGCAGTAAATACATGCCCAAGCATTTCTTATTCTTGACTCCTCCTTGTCCATTGATATTTTTATTGGTGAACATAGGTGGAGAAAATGGCCGTTTACTTCACTTCTCCCTGTATCTACAAATTTTGCAGAGTCACTTTTTGATTACGCTCCTTTTGCCCTGGCATCCTCCTTTTAACAGGGCTGGTAAATGGGAGCATATAGAAAAGCATTTGTAGAGCTGTCGTGGACAGCACTTTCGGGGGCAGAAATACTCTCCCAGCATGGCTTATGCCCACTGCTTTATATGCCCTTAAAAGACCCTGTGCAATGGGGAGAATCTTCCTCTTTATTCCCAAAAGGAGTAAAATGTCTGTGAGTATTGGGACTTTTTCTAGTGTAAGTCCTGGAAAAAGAAACTTCTGTTCTAATTGGATTGCACCAGTGCTTTGTTTGTGAATGTATTTTTAAAAATCTTCATTCTTTCTCTTCAAAAGATTGAATGTGAGCCAGAAACAGAATTGATATTCTGCCTTGGTTAGATATAAATTTTTTATCATATTAGCAATTTTGTTGTCATATTGGTTTTTACTTTCATTAGTACAAAGTGTTCAGATGTTTATTTTCCTTTTGAGTTATCTGAAATAAATTATAATTTAATAAATGCAAATAGCTGCATAAAAACAACATTAGGACTGAGGGGGAAGAAAAATAAAGAAATAATTAATATAGAAGTAAAGATTTTAGTTTCTCTCCTCCTGCTCCCACAGGGTCCCAAACAGGCACTCCCATTGCAGATTCTGCTTTGTTTTTTGCCATACAAGAAATTTCTCTGTGGAAGTGACCCCCACATAGTCCATCCTCACACTGCTCTGAACCAAGTAGGGATGTTACGCAGTTTCTCAAACAGTTTCCCACCCTCTTGGTTTTCTGCTTTATTTATTATAGTATAGTATTTATTGTCTTATCTATTATTAATGCTGTTAACTGCAGAAAATAACTTCATTTGTAGCCTGCTTCATCGTGCTCAGTTCCATAGGTCCTTAAAAAGGTAAATCAGCTCTTTTAGGGGCCATAGTGAAGCAAGTTATGTTGCTTCTACATTTCAACTTTTGGTCTTTAGACCCTCCATTCTTTCTCCTCACACTCCTGGCTGCTAGTTTTTCTCATTCAGAGGGAAATTCCTAACTGTATTTGAAACCTCTAAATAATTATTTCTGGATCACAATTTGGCTCTGTAAGGTGTTTTCCAATTCTGAATTGTATCTGCAATTGCACTTATTTTGGAGGAAGACAGTCCTTTTGCTGAGCTCTCTCAGGAAAGTGCTTTTACCAGCAGATGTTTCAGGAAAGAAAGCCAGAAAATGAAAGGCATGAGTCCATTATGAGCCCATTACCTCTGTGTTACAATGTGTTATTTTAGCTTTTTGGCTGATAAAAGAGGCGAGTAAGAGAGTTGGAGTAGCTGGCTCCCACCAAGGAATCACCCTTTCCATCCTTCCATTTCCTTCAGGAGCAAATGAGGATGATATGAAAGATAGGATCTCTCTCTGTAAAGGTTTCACCGGCAGTTCTTCCAGGCATGGCTGGAGGTCAGTAACACACTGCACACATTGTCAATCTTATGGAATAACTCAGAACTTCTTGCAGTGACAGTATGGATGAGGCTGTACTCTTTTGGGGAGGAAGAGAGTTTAACCTCTTGGACAGGGAAGACCATAAACTTAATCTCCAGACTGCCTGGCTAGGAGATTCGTGGCCAAACACAAATAACTGGAGTTTCAATAGGAGAAATGAATGAAATTATATGTCCTGGGAAGTACAAGAGGTCAGAGAAGAAGAAGATATAATGTTACCTGATGGTTGTAATGGCAATGAATCAGGGACAGGCTCTCACAGGAAACGTTCATAAATCTGAACTAGTTCCCCTGCTCCATTTATTTTAAGCCAAACCGATGGGTTGGTTGTTGGCCTCTTTGCATCACAAACAGCAGCAGAGTCCCTTCTCTCTGCTTGATATATAGAAATCTGAAATCTCAGATTATCTTTGCAGAAATGATATATGTTTCTGTCTGATATTTTCCCACTGATCTGCATGGCTGTGTAAAAGCCATGAAAGAAGAATGACCATGTGATTTCTAACTTCCTGACCTGTCTAGAGCAGATTAGCATCACGTACTGTTCGATGGTGCTACATTACAACAGGCTACTATTTCCCTGCCCCTTTCTACACAACAACAACAACAAAAACCCTAAAAAACCACTCAAACCCAATCCACCATTTGACATCAGAGGCCTGAAGGAGGGTTATTGGATGAAAGGCATATCACTGCTAAAGGCTGTAGAAATAAACAAACAAATCAACAAATTTCTTCCATTCAAACCAGGGTTTGTGATTTGAGTAGTTAAGAAAGTAAATGATAGCCTGGCATTCATTTGAGAGACTTCTATTTTTATAAGCATCCAAGAAAAATGATTTTTTTTTCAATTAAGTCAGGTAATATACCGTGAAAGGAAGATTTATTCAAACAGGAACAGTAAGGATGAGATCCATGGTACTTGATGGAGATGTCTGTATCTAATCCCACTGTATTGGCTGCCTTTATACTGAAATAATGGTAATAAGCACTTGCAACGTTTGAGTTGCTTGGACTATATGGTTGTCTAGGTCAGGATCAAAGAATGCCTCTGTCTCCGCATTGACCTTGAAGGGAGCATAGGGAGATGTGAAACTGGTGAAAACCACCTACCACCTACATTTGCTCAGCTGAATTCTGCCTTAATTATTAATATTAATTATAATTCTGTATTAGGGAACTAAGGGGTTTTTTTTCTAGCTCTCATGAGTTACAGAATACAACCTTGGAACAGCTCCAACCATACAGCATGCTTACATATGACATATTGATAAAATCTTTATAGTTATTAAGAAGTCAAGCGAGGTTTGCACCAACTACCAAGCCAAATGTTGCTTTTCATCCTGCTAACGGTCATTGGCATGTATGCCATGTCAGAGCAATAGTAGTATAGAAATACTCAAATTTTAGAGGAAATATGGAAGCACAGAATCACAGAATGGTTTGGGTTGAAAGGGACCTTAAAGATCATCTAGTTCCAAGCCCCCTGACATGGACAGGAACACCTCCCACTAGACCAGGTTGCTCCAAGCCCCATCCAACCTGGCCTTGAACACTGCCAGGGAGGGGGCAGCCACAGCTTCTCTGGGCAACCTGTGTCAGTGTCTCACCACGCTAACAGAGAAGAATTTCCTCCTAATATACAATCTAAATCTGCCCCCTTTCAGTTTAAAACTGTTTTCCCTCATCCTATCATTTCACGCCCTTGTAAAAAGTCCCTCTCCAGCTTTCCTGTAGCCCCTTCAGGTACAGGAAGGTGCTCCAAGGTCTCCCTGGAGCCTTCTCTTCTCCAGGCTGAACAACCCCAACTCTCAGCCTGGAGAAGCCTCATAGGAGAGGTGCTTTGTGGCCCTCCTCTAGACTTGCTCCAACAGCTCCATGTCTTTCTTAGGTTGAGGACTCCAGAACTGGACACAGCACTGCAGGGGGGATCTCACAAGAGCAGAGAGGGAGGATCACCTCCCTCAACCTCCTGGTCACACTGCTTTTGATGCAGCCCAGGATCCCGGTGGCTTTCTGGGCTGCAAGCACACATTGCTGGCTCATGTTGAGCTTTTCATCAACCGACGCCCCCAAGTCCTTCTCCTCGCAGCTGTTTTCAGTCCTTTCTCCACCCAGCCTGTATTTGTGCTTGGTGCATATAAAGTATAAATGAGATAAGATTGGTAATACGAAAAGGCAATATCATTTGAAGAAATCTATTTACATAGTTACTTTGTAAATTAAACTAATTTGGGGAATGTTTATTGTCACAGATAAAATTTCACAATGGAATTTCCTTGTAGGAAACCTGGAACACTGTGTAATATTATCCGGCACATCTGAGGGCAGGATTAAAGGGACACACAGACTGCTAAACGCTAACATGTGAACAAACCCTTGACTTACAATTTTGTGAGTAGGAAGGGCAGAACATGCATTGATTTCACAAAGTTATCTTGAACCCCCAGCATGTTGCATTTAAAGGATATTTGAAGGATGCAGGTTAGTTTAGTTGGATCAGATCCAAATGAGATGGGTTGTTTAATATACAAAATTGGGAGAAGGAAAAGATTTTGAGTGTCTTGAAATTGAAAGTACAATTTACTGCAGTTTGACCAGGGAATATTAAAACACTAGTTTGTTTGCTGAAGATGTGAAAGTAAATGAAAACTGACTGCTAAACTGTTGGTGTTGGTTTGCTTTTTTTGTCCCATTGAGTTTTGATCTTTGGAGGTGTTGGTGTTATTAGAGGCTTGAAGTTGAGTAGCTTACTTTGTTATAGTTTATTTTTTAAACCGTGTCCCAGAAATCAGATGCTACTCAAGAGAAAGAGAGATAATTACTGAAACAAGTGAGGCCTCCTGAGTTGAAGCCTCTGTTGACAGTTCTGTAGGGCTCTTTCTGTATTGCAAAAGGCAGCTGTAATGTTTGGTGTTGAATTTCAACAAATTCAGTAAATAACAATTTTGCTTTTGGTTCCTCTGCAATACCTACTTCACATTGTTACAGCTTTGCTCTTCTGCATTGTGTTCCATGGATTTCTAGATGATGCAAAAAATGTAATTTAGAGCAAAAGGAATAAGAAAATGCTTCCTGTGCATTTGAGGCGTGCTGTGTGGTAGGTCTTCTCACAAGAGAGGTGGTGGTTGTCCCATCACTGCAGGGCCTTTGTGGCTATTTAGGAAAAAACATGGGAAATTAAGGGCCAACCCTTTTCTATTTCATGTGCTTGAACCCCTCAGCCTACTTCCTACCCCAAAATAAAATATTCAGCTAAAATTGTCTTGGCCTCATAACTCTTGCTTGCAGTTGACTGCTCAGCCTGGAATATTTTCACCTCTCTCACTAGACAGAATATCTTACATGACATATTTGGCCACTAGACAATTCAGGTAAAATAGCATATGAAATTATGGATCCAGAAAAATATTTTTAAAATAATAACCCAGAAGATCATCAAAAACCTTAACCCTCTCTATTCTATGCCTTTAGCACCGATCGAGTGGTAAAACATATGTGAAAATAAAGTATGCCCACTGAGGAAAGTATTAGAATTAAACTAGATATGTGAAAGAAAGTATCCCTGAGGTAAGGAGTTACTCAGATGTCAAAGTAGTTTCTGTTTTTGAACAGCTTTGGTGTAATTTGAGGTGAGTTCATTAGCAGCTCCCAATTGGACTGCATGTCTGCCAGTCAGGTCAGCCTTCTGTGGATTTCTGCATATTCTAGTGGCTGTAGGAAGCATTCTTGCATACATTGAGTGAGGAGTTGTGTGATTTAATAGAGCGTTTTTCTCCTTAATTCCTAAGATTTTTCCCTCAGGAATTAGCATGTGTCCGAGTTTCACTAGGCTTAAAATTTCTCTCCTTTAAAGGTTCATTTGGTCAACAGCCCCAGCAATGTATACCAACTGTAAAGTGTTCGTTGTGAATAATGGCCTCCTTCCAGCAACCTAAAATAGCACTGCTTTTTCTGTCCACGTCTGAATCCTGGTGAGGATTTTGAAAAGCCAACCAGTAGGCATAGATATAAATAGTTCCTATTTGACAATGAAAATCCTGTTGGTATCTTCAAGCTAGGCTGTATTTCCATGTGTCCATCTCTAATTTATAGAAAGAGTTTTAGTTACAATAATAGGAAATTTTTATAATTTTTTTTTTGTGTAAAAGAGAGAAGAAAAATCAGGAGAAACTTAAAATATAGCATTTGATTTTTGAAAGAGTAGAGTTAATGAGTGCTAATGTGGGAAAGGTAATTAGACAATGTAATCCATGGAAAATGGCAACATTGCTTATTTATTTTCCCAAACTCCTAGTAAGTTAATTATTATTTATTATTTCTGCTAGAATAGAACCTATAAATCCTGCTAATCGTGCTGACTAACTGGTGTGTTGCAAGCAACAGGACAAAACAGGAGACTGTGTCCAGAAATAACCATCTGTGTGAAAGATGAAAGAAAATAAACTGAATGAGCTGGGGAGGGTTCGAGAAAACCAGGAGATGCTGTGGTTCACCATGATAGGCAGTGATTGCTAACGTGTCAACAGCATTGCCCTTGTGAAGCCTTTGTGGGCATCACACCAAGGAGGTGAGTAGAGCAACATAACTTTTCCGAGAGCTAATGGGCAGCATGAGCAACAGCTTGAAAAAAAGCTTGATTTAAGATGAAAAAAACGGGTGATGGATGTTCTCGCGTGCCTGGTAGAGGTGAGCACAGCCATCCAGTGCAGAAGGAGAAGGGAAAAGACACGGGAGGACAGACTGCCGGAGAGGCTGGGAGCGACAAAATGTGGCAGGCATTACATTTCCATGCTTCTTATGTGATGGTATGAAGTCAGAATTCATTAAAGCCTTTTTATAGGTACAGTAGCAACACCATATGGAATATTTCTGTCTTGGCCATGGCCACATGATAGGCTCTGAAGAACACCATGTGTACTCAGTACATCGTCTGCGGCACTGAAACTTTGTGTGTGGAAGGGGTCTACGCTCAGAATTGATCTGGTAGCCAACTAACACCTGGTAAATCCTGTTCTCCTTGCTGCTCAGAGGAGTACACAAGCTGATGTTTCCTGAGGAGGGGTGTGCTGGGTTGGCCTTAACAGGACAAGAGAGGGAAAATAAGAGACAAAGATCATGGGTTGGAATAACGACAGGGAGATCACAAACCAGTGGCTGTTGCAGACAAAAGAGACTCCGCTTGGGAAAACGGATTTATTGTCAATTAAAGTAGATTTGGATGGTGAGAAACAAAGACAAAAACTAAGATACCTTCCCCCCACTCACCCCCTTTTCCCCCTTCCCACCTCACCCCTTCCCGAGGGTGCCCATGGGGGTTGGGGTCAGCCCCTGGCAGCCCCTCTGGGCCGCTCCTCCCTCCTCCCCCCTCTCCCTGCTCCAGCGCGGGCCCTGCCCCGGGCTGCAGCCCTTCAGGGACCCCCTGCTCCCGCCTGGGCTGCCCACGGCCGCAGCTCCTGCAGGAAATATCCCCCTGCTGCGGCCTGGGGCCCTCCCCGGGCTGCAGGGGGGGTCTCTGCTCCAGCGGGGGCTCTGCAGGGCTGCAGGGGATCCCTGCTCCGGGCCTGCAGCCCCTCCTGCCCTCCTCCTCCTCCGCCCTCGGGCTCCCTCTGCTGCTGCTCCCTCCTTGGCTTCCTCCTCCTCTGCCTCTGCCGCCTTTGGCCCTTTCTCAACCCTGTTTGCCCCCCGGCGCCCCCAGCTCGGCTGAGGGGCTCAGCTGTGTCCTGCGCTGGGGCCGTTGGAGCCGGCTGGGACCTCTCCTCACACAGCCCCTGCAGCCCCCCGACAGTGTCCAGAAGAGTCCTGATTATATCCAGAGTTTTAACATTATTTCATCATTGGACATTGCTGATAAGTTGCTGAGCAAATATTACAGAAAATGCCGGGTTTTCAACCTCCACATTTACCTGTGGGAACTTGGAGAATCTCACAGCAGGACATCATCAGCATCCCCTCACGTGTATTTTATCTGTGGAGGGATGAATATGAGACCTAATTACTCTAATTTCAGGAGAGGCTACAGAACAGCATACCATTAAGCTACAGAATGGGTTTTCTTTCTGATTGTGCTATTTATTTTTGATATGTGATAGCAAGGTCCTTCAGTAAAATTTGTTCATTAAGTGAGAACAAGCAGGCCACATTGCCACGGTCTTATTAACAGATATCTGCAACTTCAAAAAACTCTGTATTTCATGTGCTGCTCCTTAGCACAGCATGTGAGGCCCAGCGTGTGGAAATAACCATTTCCATCCCCATCCCAAAACATTCCGGGAAGGTGAGAGGAAAGGAAGGATTTCTATATTGTCGTGACACTGGCTGTGGTAGATGTGGTAGATCCCATTGGTGAATTAACCTCTTTGGTTTGCACAGCACTTGGCAGTGTGGAGGAACAGTTTTGGGTTAAAACTCCTGGTCTGAATTTCGTATCTCTAAATAGACAAAAGAATTCTCTGCCTAAACATCAGTAAACTTAGGAATACGACTCAATCAAAACATCAGCGGTGGTTTTATTGCTGCCATTGCTGATAAATATCAAAATACTCAAATTCTACCAAACCAGAGAGTGTTTCTAGTTTTTCAGCATGTGAAGCCCGTGTCAAAGCGTAAGATAAAATAAGAATGTTGCTGCAAGTCTTGGTGCAGATTGCAGATGTGGGGCTGAAACCATTTCCATTTTAGTTCAGCTAATTGGCTTCCAATTGCCTCTTTCATTTCACTGCACCCAAATGCTCATTTTCAAATCTGGAAGCAACTGCCTTTCTAACTTTATAAAACAGAAATATTTTTGCTTGCGCTGATTATCTGAAGCGTTTTTCTGGTATCAGTGAACTTAGAGCTACTTATGACACTGATAACTAGTTACTTGATTTACATTACTCCTACAAAATGTGAGCTTGGAAGGTTCAAATTGGTTCCTACTCTAGTGTTGAGCCTTGTCATGAAATAAGTTCATCATTTGAAACTACCATGAAGGCAGGACAAATACCTTGATGCCAGAAGTGTTTTAGATTTAAAAGAAATTCACATCAAGGGCAGACGCAGGTTTTGTAGGCTATCTACACCCAGATGGCGTGGCATACATGTACGTCAGATGCGTGTGTTTGATGTGTACCTTTTACTCATCTATCCCTTGCCAGTTTAGAAAAAGAGTAACATAGATTAGTTATGGTAGACTGTGGACATTTCTCTTTCTGAAATGTTTGTATGCCAAGGAGTACTTGTTGATTTGGACTAGAGGTTTACCCTGCTGTCTGTGTTTTCGGTGTGCTAGGCTGAGGTTGTCTATGCCCATCCTTCATGACATGCTTCATGCCTGCTTGCACCATTGCACTTCAGAAGTTCATATTTCTTAAACCAGCGAGTTACGGGCTCAATTTTCAGTAACATCAGGGAAGATAAAATGCATCAGTTAAGCAATATATCAATTAATTGGTACACTTCATGTAGAAGTGAAGCTGAGCACTAGTAATTTCCAAGGTCATATTAATCACAAAAATAAGAACAGCACTAATACAGTTTATGAGTTGAAGATTGTTAATGTTCCCCTGAAGAAACTTTTACGTTTTTGTTTGCCTCATTTGTGGTGCTCTTTCATTTTAACATTAGAGTTTTCTTTTTTACTTGACTACTTGGAGGATGTCTGAGAAACCCCTTTATATTTATTTGAGCACTTAGAAGAATTAATGCTGGTTTACTCCTCTCAAAGATAATTACAATTTACAATTATCTAAATTTTATTTTAGTTCTTCTGTCTAATTGTTGAGATGGCAGCAATACTAGAAATGCCATGCTCTTTCATATCTCCTTTTCTCTGAGATGGCCCATGTTCATTACAAAGAAGCCTTTGGGAAAACATTAACCAACAAAATTTTATTGTTCAAAGGCAGCATGCATCAGAAGAGAAGGCTCCAGAGCGACATTAGAACAGCATTCCAGTACCTGAAGGGCCTACAGGAAAGCTGGAGAGGGACTTTTTACAAGGGCATGGAGTGATAGGACAAGGGGGAATGGTTGCAAACTGAAAGAGGGGAGTTTCAGACTAGATATAAGGAAGAAATTTTTTACAATGAAATGGGTGGTGAGACACTGGCCCAGGTTGCCCAGAGAAGCTGTGGCTGCCCCCTCCCTGACAGTGTTCAAGGCCAGGTTGGATGGGGCTTGGAGCAACCTTGTCTAGTGGGAGGTGTCCCTGCCCATGGCAACGGGATTGGAACTAGATAATCCTTAAGGTCCCTTTCACTTCAAACCTTTCTGTGATTCTATGTACAGTGTATTAAATTCAGTCATTTTCCAGTTACCTTATATAACAGCAATATGGAAATCTTGATAAAATCTGAATATGGTAATTCATATATATATATGTATATTATATATACTCTTTGCACATATTCAGTTGTAAGCTATTTTTATGTTTCCATTTTTGTAAAGTAATACTTTTATAATAAAGATTTTAAAATGTTGTGTTAAAGCTACGTAGGTTCCAAACATATGATCAGACTTTGATGTACTTCTATCTTTAGATCATCGTGGTTACACCAATCTTGTTGTTATAAAGAAAAATAACTACAGATTTGAAAAATTCAATGAGATTCAGAAATGCTCAGATGACTAGAAAAATATGTTAAAAGGATTGGGAGGAAGCTCAGGATATTTAGTGTTAAGAAGACAAGATGTTGATTACAATCTAAGCATATCTTTTTGAGGAACAGAAAACTGGTGATAGAACGAAAAATTGATGGTGGAAAGAAAAAGTGGTGGTGTCAAAGAAAGATCCAGCAGCTGGAGACTGAAGCTAGATACATTCATAGCTCCCTAATCACAGGAGCACTCACATGAGGGGCGTTGGATTTACCATTGCTCAGTACTGATGTTTGTTTAAAAGTCATTGCCGTGTGAACACAGATAAATTGGAGGAATCCTGTGGCATGTGTTGTATAGGTCACACTGCCAGTTCTGAGAAAACCTGTTTTCTCTGAGTTACAGCTAATGTGGGTGGACGTGTTGGAGATGGTGCAACCTCTAGAAGTGACAGTATGATCTGTAGACAAGAATCTTTGGTTGATCTGGTGTCAGGTCTCCTCAGGGGTGTGATTGCTCTCTGAACGTAAATGTTTTGCTAATACTCCTAATGGCATAATTCCTTTATGTGTAATAGGCAGAGTGACAGCAACAGTCACTGCTTACCTCATGTGAAGAAGATGAAGTTCAGTTAGAGGATGAAGTGTGTGTTCCTGTTCTCCTTTTCATTACTAAGTAATATTCTTGGTATGAAATGATTGTAGCCAAAATACATGGGTAGTCATTTTTCAAAGTGACAAGCTTCTCTGCTCTGCTCTCAGGCACATGATTCATCCCACCACATGACTTAGACTGAAAATAAGCATGCCTCAGTTTGCATTTTTTTTCAGTGCAAGCTTAATGTCATAGTCTGAGTCTTTCAGAGTAGCTTAAAAAAGCCAGTGCTTATCGATGGTAAGAACTGTGCCTGTTATATGTCAAGACCTTTTGTAAATGCAGATTTGATTTATTCATTCTGTTTTATTTTCTTCCTAAATTGAGATCTCCTTCTATACAAGTCTGCAGTGATCAAACAGAAGGATGTAGGATTCATTTAAAGTTTTTCATTCAGACCTCGTTTGAGTTAGTACAATACTGGAAGAACATTATAAGAATTCAGACTCTCTGTTGGTTGTTGATTCCGTGCTACCATTGAACCTCCTTTCTTTAAAACTTTGTTGTTACCCTGCATTTAATTTGTGTTGGTTGCTGAAAACAATCCAGAGATTAGGATGAATAAAGTTGGAATATTAAATATTTAAAAGGAAATTGTGAGAATTAAAGTCACGGTTTTCTTTTGTTACAAGTAGACAACCAATCAGAAGCAGAAATGCCCTTTTTGAATATAAAAAGCTTGAGGATTCCTCTTGGTAGACATCAGTGTACATCATAGTTTTTAATATGAATAAAAGTGACTTTATGGCCTTGAGAAACAGTACTTCTGTTTCAGGTATGAGATCTCTATTTTGAAAACATAAACCTAAAGCAGTGGCACACTAAATATTATCTGTATTTGGGAGTGTATGTGTGAATGTAGTTTAAAATGTTTTGGTATGTGGATTTAATACTGCTATTTAAAATTATATTGAACGTGAAAATCATCACTGACCAATGAATTGTAATAAAATGTATATTTACCAATCTTTACTAATCGGTGGTACATGAAATATTGTTTTCCATACATTGCGTTGTCCATTCTAAGAATGTCTCAGATACCACCATGTTACAAACTCCAATATTGACTTTTATTAAATGTACACATTTCTACCTCCAAATCCCACACCTGGGCTAAGTCTGATTAGTTTGCCACCATGAAGTGTTAAACAAGAAAACCCAACTACACCCTAGAGTAAAAATGTTGGCAACTGGTGACTGGCTTCCAAACTTACCAGAGAAAAGAAAATCATCTCTTTGTAGAGATACGGAGAAAATAAAGAAAGTTTGATCTGTTTTTTAACAGTTTATACTATAACTATTTTTGTGGTCTTAGATTTGTGCTTCTAAGTGCTAAGTCATACTGATCAGCATGGTTTTATTGTATTATTTCAACGGTGGAGATAATTGAATGAATGATGACTAAAAGAGGACATTTATATGACATTCAATTATTTAACGATGTAAACTGTCAAAGTGTTTTATTCAAAGACTCTAAAAACTGAATTTAGAAGCCAGTCCAGTGAAGTCTTTGAAATTGAATTTTTCATTAAATTTAATGACTTTTTTCAATGGTTCAAGAGGCAACAGACCTGCATGGATGAGCAAGTAGCTGCTAGAAAAACTCAGATGGAAGAAGGAACTTTGCAGAATATGGAAAAAGGTATTGGCCACTTGAGGGGAATATAGGAATGTTGTCAGAGTATGCAGGGATGCAATGAGAAAAGCTCATGAAGTTCAAGAAGAGCAAGTGTAGAGTCCAGCACCTGGGGAGGAATAACCTCAGGCACCCCTAGAGGCTAGGGGTTGATCTGCTGGAAAGCAGCTCTGGGGAGAAGGACCTGGGAGTCCTTATAGAAAACAAGTTGACCATGAGCCAGCAATGTGCCCTTGTGGCCAAGAAGGCCAATGGCATCCTGGGGTGCATTGAGGAGAGTGTGGCCAGCAGGTCGAGGGAAGTTCTCCTCCCCTTCTAATCTGCTCTGGTGAGGTCCCATCTGGAGTACTGTGTTCAGTTCTGGGATACCCAGTTCAAGAAATACAAGGAACTACTGGGGAGAGTCCAGTGAAGGCCTATGAAGATGATGAGGGAACTGGAGCATCTCTCTTGTGAGGAAAGGCTGAGAGACCTGGGTCTGTTTAGCCTGGAGAATAGTGAGAGGGGATCGTATCAATGCTTGTAAATATCTGAAGCGCGGTTGTCAGGAAGATGGGGCCAGACTCTTCTTGGTGGTGCCCAGTGACAGCACAAGGGGCAATGGGCACAAACTGGAACACGGGAAGTTCCATCTAAACATGAGGAAAAACTTCTTTACCTTGAGGGTGGCAGAGTACTCGAACAGGCTGCCCAGAGAGGTTTTGGAATCTCCTCTGGAGACATTCAAAACCCACCGGATGTGATCCTGTGCCACCTGCTCTGGGTGAACGTGTTTTAGCTGGGAGTTTGGACAAGGTGATCTCCAGAGGTCCCTTCCAACCTGCATGGTTCGGTGATTCTGGTGGTTCTGTTACTTACAGGTCATCCGCAAAATGCAGCAATTAAAGCATTGGTGGTAATTATAACTTACAGAAAATAACTGAAACTGAGTTTGAGTACAATGCCTGTCTTCATGCCACAGGACTAGAGGCAGCTATGCATGCTTTGTTTTCAGTTACCATGCTTCCCTTTCGGTGGTGGAAGCCATTGAGAAAGAATTGCTCAGAAATTGCGAATACCTTCCTCCACATTATATTTCAGGTTTTGTTGAGGTTTTTTTCTAGTAAAATTTTAAAATAAGTTCATAGTTACTAGTATCAGAAGTGTGTTTCTGTGCCAGATAACCCCGTGTCTCAGCCCTTGGACATTCTTTACATACATTTCATGCACATAGACCCAAGCATTTGACTATTAATAGATGTGTGAAAAAGAGTAGATGCCCATTTTTCCCTAGAGCCTTCATCCTCCTTCACTCTTCAGTCTTGCCTTTAAAGGGTGTAAGTATCAGAACATGGTGTAAAGCTCCTTACCTCAAAGAAATTGGTGTATGTCCTTTGATTCAACAGTCTAAAGTGATCCAGATTAATTAATGATCCTCAGCATATGCTTTAGCTTTGAACCCCCAACGGTTTATTTTATTTACAGTCCTCAATGTTGGGGAAAGTCCAGTGGATTGGGTGCTAGACTAAGCTCAAGAGACTTTGTTTTGCAAGTTTTTCTCTGCCGTACTGAATAAACACAGCTTTGTATGTCTGTGAAAGAAGGGTACATCTTCCCCTTTCAGATATTTTGAGCCTGACAGTGGGAAAAAAAAAAGAAAAAATATTTTAAGAGGCCCTTTTATTATTATATTTTACTTTGGACTTCACTGGGAAGGGATGTACCTAACACATTCTCTTAAATTTACTCTTAGGTTGATTTTTGGTCCCTGCCATTTATTTACTTTGAGTTGAAACGGTCACTTAATGGTATGTACCTTGGTTTATGTCTGTAGACCAGGGGCACTGATCCTGTACTGCTGTGCTTCACATATATTTTGATGACTTAAATTCCTGAAGCATTTTAAGTAGGGGTGGTCATAATTAGTGCATGTTAAAAACGCTTGAACATGTGTCAAGGTGCACATCAAGTGATTAAAATTGAGGACAGAGTTGCTGCTACTAGAATAACTTTTCCTGTTTTGGGGCAAAATGTGTATTTCATCATCAAGCACAGTGGCAGAAAGAAGAAGGAAAGAGAGGCTGTTTCTGGTACTGCAAGCTGCTGGCCTGTTGAAATTCTGCAGCAGAGGCCCAGAAATGAAGAATCAATTGAGGTGACAAGGTAACCAGACTATCCTGTTTGAAGATGCTTTGAGACCCATGAATAGTGTTCCCTTTCAAGAGTTAACTGTGAAGTGAGAAGGTATATAACACACTTGTTGGATAGAACAGAGAAAGCTAATGGCAGTTGAGATTTTTTGTTTGCTTTCTATCATCTTGAAAAAACAGATGAGATCCATGTTGTTTGTTTCATTAGTGTGCAGAAGTTATAAATGTCTTAGCTTTGAGGGGGATTCTCAGGAAATACAGTTATTGTTTTGGGTTTTTGAGGGTTTTGAATCATCTCTTAAAGTCACAGGTCTTTGTTTACAAGTCAAGATCCCATATGTGAAGCAGGACTGTAATTTGTTGGATATTACTCTTGGTTTTGTTCACATTTTTACACAGCACTCCAATCTCAGGGAAGGGCATTATTAATCCTTTAGGTTTTAACTTTTTTGGTACTGTGTGGCTTCCAGAAAAAGTGCAAACTCTTTCTTGAAAAAGCCTGTTTTGAGTTTATAGTAAAAAGGGATTTAAAGCTTGCAGATGTTCCAGCTCTGGAAGCAGGCCAGACTAGAGCTACAAACTTGATTTTATACCCTAAAAGGATAAAGATATTGGAGATTTTTTACCAAGAATATGTTACTAATGGATTGGGCTTCTGTTCAGAGAAAGCTGCCAATTAATAAACTCCCTCCAATACTTAGTGATGTATTTTGGTTCTAAAGGGCAGAAGTCATGGGCCCAAATCATGTTCCTTGTGAAGCAAAGGGGATCTGCCCTTCATCAGCATGTGGCATCGTGGTTGGGACAAGATTTTCATTCTGCCTGTATGTCACTGAGCACCCAGGAGCCCAGCTCTGAAGATCTGACTCAGAGTCTACCTCAGGCAAGAGTAAATGGAGATCTTGCCTGAGGAATGACTGACTATTTCATATATGAATCCTTAAGCTATGAAGTGATTTGTAGTAAAAGAAAGGAATTTGATTCCTCATAAAGTGCTGACATGCAATTCCCACTGGCTCACCCAGGGAAAAATTATTCCTTCCTGTCTGATCTTGTAAAAGTAATGTCTGCAGACATTAAAAATCCTGCTTCGTGCCACTGGCAAGCTGAGAGAGTGGTTGTCAGCTTCTTCCTGCTGGTTGGAAGGGAATGGTTTGGTGCAGAAGAACATTCATGAAAACATTTGATGTGAATGTGAGTGGCATTTCAGAAAACCAAGAAACTTTCGGAAAATGGGTAAAGATACAGAAAATTGCTATTTGCCTAATGTTTCATAGATGTTCTGTGAAGAAGCTTTCAAAAAGCCCAGTGACCTTAACAAGTGTGGTTTAAACTTAAGACTGTTGGCTACTCCTGTTGCAGCAGGTAGGAGGAAGCAGGCACAACTCCTTCTACTCTGAGACACTGGAGTGTAGTGGGTCTGGGTTACAACAGAAGGTTATAACTGAAGGATACAGACCTTGGTAAGGAATCCAAGAAATGATGAAAATACTTATGACAACACCACTATTGCTTACCAAACCTGTGCAGTATTTTACGCATTCTAGATTCCTCCACTGACTACTGTACATGTCTTTTTGGTACTAATAAGAGAGTTTTGATGGCAGCAACGTCTACTCATGTACTGAAACAATAGATTCCTTTAGACAGAGGATGTAAATATACATAAAATGTAAATATAGGATGTAAATATACATGCAAATATAGGATATAAATATACATATAAATATAGGATATAAATATACATGTAAATATATGTCACTCAATACTGGGTGATATGGTTTAGTGGTGATGTAGGTAGGTGGTTGGACTGGATGATCTTGAAGGTGTCTTCCAACCTTGATGATTCTATAAGTGAAATTTTGGGTTTCTGAGGGGGAGATTGTGTCATTTTCTAATCTTGACAGAAGAAACTTTAAGGAACCAGCTGAAAGCTCTAGTTGAGGTGTTTTTGTCTGGATAAAGGTCAGTTCAAATCTACCTTGCAGCCTAGACCCCCCCCTTTTTTTTTTTTAACTGAATTGCTATCAAGAGGAAAAAAGAGTGGCTGGTATCGCCAGTGGAGACTGCCTTGAGCAACCTACCTTCATCTAAGTTGTGAACTTAGTCCACCTCTGAGAGGGCAGCAAGCAGTTCCCAAGACAAAGCTCCAGCAAACAAGGGCAAGAAGTGCATTATCAGGGTACGTAGTCATCTTTTCTCCATGGACTCACTAGCATCTGTGCTCAAAAGGATGGATAACAAGTCATTTTTGTGAGAACCTGCTGAAAGTTATTTTGAGTAGAAAAATACCTCCCTTGAAACCCTTCTGTTACTGTGCCTGTAGTTGAAAGCGTTTTTTGGCCACCAGATTCTCAGATAAGAAAGTTTGAGGTCTAATTGGAACCTCAGTTCTTTGGGATGCTTTTTCTCCTATGTGAGTACAAACTGTCAAAAGTCAATGTTTGAAGTGTTTGACATCTGAAAACGCTGCTTTCACTTGATATTTGGAACGGCTTTTGAGCGAGGGTAACACCGTGTTCCCATTTAAATGTATAGTTATATGGGTTCTTAATTTACAAGGTAAATTTGCTCTGCAGTTATGATTGCTTTAAAGCTATTTGTTAATTTATTGTACTTGCTTTCAGTCTGTTCTTTAGAGAGATTATTTTGGATTTTTTAAGAGAATGATGATCGAATTTAGGACTGTGTTCTCTATAGCAACATCAATTATTCCAATAAAGGCCAAATAAAAAGAGCTATTTACTTGTTTTCTGAGACAAAGACTTGCTGGGACTTTCAAGTAGCTCAGATGTCTGTATCACAGCAAGCCTCTAACACAATGAATTCTCATGCTGCCTTCAGATGTATTCCCACGCTATTCAGTAGAGAGGTCCATGAAAAGGCACTTGTTGATGACCTAGAAACTGGCTTGTTATCATGTTTCTTGTAGACTTTCCCCCCAAATAATGCAGTTCAATGCAATGAAACTTAAAATAGGAGTCAACAAGGTTGAAAATGGTTTTGGTATTTCACTGAGCGAGTGTGTCTTTGGTCTGCTGGACTGAAATAAGTTTGTTGCTGTTGAATGTGAAAAACTGGGAAGCTCCCTGCTGTTTATTTTGCAACAACAGAGATTGTTGTCTTTCTGTTGGAGTTTATAATATCCTTCTACATAACAGAGAGGCACAAAATGGAGCATTTTTAAAAGATGGAGAAATCTCCATTTCTGTTGGTACGAGACAACTCTATCCTTTGTGAGAAGAGGGAATAGAAGCCTCATCCCATGCATGTGCCAAGTGGCTCAAGTGTAAGAAAGACAAGATCACCTTGCTGATTCACTCAGGCCCTGCTAAGTTACCACTTTTGGTCTGTTTATTGCATATCTGATTGCTTGGCATCAAAGTTAACACAAGTGAAATTTCTCAGATGTCCTTTTTTAAAACTATGAGAAGAATAATAACTAACATAGGATTTGGTTAGATTTGTTTTTTTACTGAGAAACTTCATTTTCATTAAGTCTGTCTCCCTTATACTCTGACCATGATTTCCCTTAGCCTAAAACAAGGGAAATGATCTCCCCAATTTAATATTTTCCTTTGATTAAAATTGTGTAACTCATGCTGAGGGTAGTAACATTTTTTACAGTTTTTTTTTCTCTATCTGTACCACTCAAAGGGCTCCATAAAGAGGCAGGTGGCATTAACACCATTTTTGTAGATAAGAAATTGAAACAGAAGGAAATGCCTTTCCTAAGATTGCACTCAATTGACAAGTCTGGTGCCCTCTGTGACAATATAATGGCATTTATCTGTAAATAACTCAACTGAATGCTGGTGAATCAGATTATTTCATGCCTCAGCTCTGTCTTTGGTGATTTAGCTGTACGCTAACTTAGTCCTGCTTTGCAGACAGTGTGGGCTGTGACATGCAAGTGGTCCTAATGCTAGGAAAAAAATAGGTTCTCTTTTTTTTTCCTCTTTTTTTTTTTTTCACCTATGATTGTAACAAAAACCCACATCTTTTCAGAAGAATCGGTGAACTGTAGCAGATGGAAAAGATAAACTGTGAAAATGTCCCCAAGTTCAGCTTCAGTGCATGGGCATTGAAGATGAAGACATAAGGCAACCACATCTTGAGAGGAAAAGCTGTCATGCTGAGAAATAGCCAAAGAAATGACACCTGAGGGACATCGATGTCCAGCGGTACCCCTGGCAGCACCAGCGGTTTGTTTTGCCACCTAACTACTGGGTTTCCTCATAGCAGTGGAGGTTGAGATACCGTAGTTGTACCAATAATTTCAGGTCTGGTCTGGAGCTTGGTGTTGGAGGATACTTACGGTACTTGAGTTCCAGCCATGCAGTACTTAATGCTGGTAAAACATCTTCATCCACAGGACCTTTCAAAACACTAAGGTAGAACAAAACTTGAGTTTCTCTAATTTCATTATTTTCTGGAAGTAGGTGAAAAGTGGGGGCAAGCAGTGCAATAACAGCACACAGTGAGTGGCCTGACTCCTCTCAGCCTTTGATGAGTTTGTTTGTAGGCAGCTGTGTGAAGAACTGCCAACCATGCAGGGCTGGGGGTTGGACTAGGTGATCTTTCGAGGTGCCTTCCAACCCCTAACATTCTGTGATTCCATAATTGTTCGCAAAAGAGGACTTCAGTAACATTTTGCAAGTTTTCAAAGGCAACAACTCTTATAAATCGTTGACTCCTAATTTCATAGCCAGGTTTGATTAAAAAAAGTCTCCATTATTTGACTGCATTTACTCATATGAAAAAGAACTGCTCATGGTAACCTTTGTGGCCATGATAGTCTACAGATATAAATGAGGTGAAGTTTGTAAGAAGAGGTCATCTCTTCTGTTACTTCTCTCTACAAACCCTTCACTCTCATTAATATGCATTCCTATTCCCTCCATTATAGAAAACATAATCATGCACCAAAAAGACTGTTCCCTTTGAGCTTTGTCACCTCAGGCTTTACAGTGTTATTTCGTTTTGGTTCTCATTTGAGAAATTACTCAAGTACTGTTTCTAAAAGAGGATTGGAATGTTAATTAGGTATGTTAGGTCTGTACTGAGGCCATCAAATTAATTTTGCTTCTGTCCTATGGAGGTACGAATCTCAGCTTCCTGAATTGAAAAGGCTGTTACATTATATACAACCCATTGTGTCTTGGAACTTACCTAGTACTTACCTGCCCAAAGAAATATTTCTGCTCATTCAGGATAAGTTTAAAACACCTGCTTTGCAGAAGAAGGCAGTCTTCTCTTTCTCTTACTTCTGATTTGTGACAAAGGTCTAACTGAAATAATAAATATGTTCTTATTTAAACCATAGGATTTTTATTTGGGCTTCAGAATTCCTGGACATTTAAAATAAAATTAATAGGAAATTCAGTATCTTTAGTTCTAGTAACAGTGCTTATTTTATTTAGAGTCCAGCATACAAACTGCATCTAAAATACTTTGTGAAGTTGAATAATCACAGACAGGAGGAGAATTCACATCCTTGATTTGTTTGAATGATTGGTGTCAAAAGTCCATTCTGATCCTACCAGAGAGAGGTAGGTATTTACCAGACATAAAATCTACTAGAAGATATTATGGCAGTTTTGCATCCCTGAGAAGGATTGTAATCTTGAAGGACTGTTTAAGGAAAGCATTGTTCATGCTAGCCAAAAAAGGAACATAAAAAAATGTAACCTGTTGTGTAAATGGTTGAGATTTCATGTTTCAAACATTATTGCAACTTTCCTAGTAAAGGAAATCTGGAACACAGGGCTGTTGTGCACTTTATGAGGTAGGAAGGATTAGAATTAGTCTCAGGACTCCTTTGGTTCAGTTTTCCACAGTGCCTTTGGCTCTCAGTAGCCTTGGCTGTTCGTATTGTTTGTGTTCACGAGCTCATGCTTCACATCTCCATCTGCTTCACACACAGCTCATAAGTATCTCAAATACCCACCTAGGAAACCTAATTCGTTTATAAAAGTAATGTCAGTTGGGAAGGACAGATTTGAAATCATCCTAAAAGTTAATCTGTCTCTGTCCTTGATTTGAGATTTACTAAGTGGAGATAAGCAGTAATTGCTTAATGACACTGGGATTCTTAGAGTTTAATTAATGACTGACTGCAGATGCACTGAGAAACTCTGATAAAAGATACCCAAGATACAGAAAGTACACTCATTTCAGTGTCTCATTGCAAGGACCCTTTCTTCAAATTAATATCCCTGGGATAGTTGTCATGATAGTCAATTTAAAGTCTGTGTGGTTCCTCTGTAATTCTTTTTTCTTTTCTAATTGTCACCTTAGGAGGAAATTATTCCAGTTACATTTTCCACAGCCAAGCTGTAAACTGTAAGTTCAGCTTAAAGGAAGCTGATAAAAGAATGCAGTAAGAAGATATGGTTTTATGTGTGATGTCAGGAAAAATATTATAATTAGGATTTTTCTCTCAAAGGGAGGAAAAACGTTAAAGAGAGCACCAAAAAAAGAGAAAAGTTTCCATTTCTGATGTTTCAAATGGGAAAGATACTTTAAAGAAATCTGAGATGGAAGCACTTTACTGAGCTCTGTACCGTGGAGATGAGGTATCCAGTGGTAGGAGATGTAAGTTGTCACTGATGTCTTTTCTGGCCTTGAACAAGCCATTGAACTGTGCCTCGATTTCTTCATCAGCAGAATTAAATTAGGGATTGACATTTTGGTTCAGAATATTGTGATGAACATAGGTGAGTAAATTTGAATAGTTTTTCAAACGTGTTTGCCAGTAAGCTGAATTTAACCATCCAAATAATTGCAGCTGATATTAGTAGTACATTAAATCAATTTTATTTTGTATGTTTTACTTTAAGCAATCAAAACTGAAACAATGTACAATTTGATTTAATAACTTTGAAGTTCTCCTTGGGGACGTAGGAGATTGAGCCTGCAATATACCCTACTATTCTGAAAAAGAAATCACAGCTCTTTGCCCAGAAACTTCACAAGGTAAACCCCGCAGTAGAGTCAGTGATACATACAGATTTTGATTTCATACGTGTCTTTTTTCCCCACAACCTTTGATGCTAATTCTGGAAACAAATTTGTACAGTTTCTTTTGTGGGATTCAGGGCTTATGAGGCTTGGTTTTCCCAACAGCAGATGGATTTTCATTTCTTTGTTCCATTTAATTCGTTGTTCTTATTAACCTGATCCCTGAAGGTATGCAGCAGTCAAGAATGTGCCATTCCTTATTGCTTTTCTTTCCCAGTGGTAAAGTAGTCCAATACATCTTCACTAAAAATTGTTATTAAACGATAAGAATCAAGGAAAAGTTAAACATTACTGTAGAGAGACTTATTTGGCATAGCTAGGAGTGTCTGCTAGGTGAGTGACCAGGGATGGGTATATGTCTTTAACTTTGTAAACGTTATGATGTTGGAAGTCTAAGAAGAAATCTCACCGTGTCATGAGCTCAGTCAGCATCCAGGACATGAATGCATCAATCATTGGCCTTGTGATTAGAAAGCATAAATCCAATAAATTATTCCAGAAGTTTATGATGGTTTTTTGCGTCTTTTAAATCTGAAAACTTAAGAGTTTCCTTGTGACAGGGGTTAAGAAATATCTCAGCAAACTACAGAGAAACAGCTTGTCTACTTAAAAATTATGGTCCATACCATAATGAATATATTGCAAAAACCCCATAGCAGTGAAGGGAGACAGCCAAATCCATGTCAAAAAACCCTGAAAACATGCCCAATAATATATCCAAAACAGTACATGAATTATCGAAACCAGAGCATAAAAATTGAGCTGGCTCTGATGTAAGTAAATGGAGCGTGTGAGTTAATAGCAAGAACTCAGGTAAGTGAATGCTCCAAGGTAAAACTGCGCCGCTCTGCCACATCCATCTCTGTCCTCACTGCCTCCAGTGATTTGTATTTCAATTTTTTGCTGAAGAAACTACAGTCTACCCAGAAGAAATCTGGTATTCCTAAACTGTATGGGTGCAATATAGATTTTAGCTTAATATTTCCTATGTGTTAGTTTAGATCAGAAGGAAAAAAAAAGGCTTTCTGATCCCTTTATCTATTGAGATAAACCAGCAGCCTGTGGGTTCCTGGTATGTGCATTAATGTAACAGGAACGTGGAAAGGCCTTTGGAACTGGGGTGTAGCATTGTCTCAGCTCTGTAGCAGGGATGTCCAGAGTGAAAATAAAAACAAGTACAGCATGAATTAGCTATTTGAAGGTTTTGGTCTGCAGGCAAATGGGCAGACTCGACAGTCAAAAATAAGGCATCTGAACCTTATAAAATAGTGTAATTGTTAAATGGTCAAGAGATGCCAGTCCGGAATTACGCACTGTTTGAGCAGTGCTGCTAGAGGACTGTGCATGTGTGTGTCTTAAAATCTAAGGTGACTGAAACACATGTGGGGCGATAGTGAGGAACAACCCTGTCTCTTCAGTGTATGACTTTTAAAGGAGTATACACCATGGTATTAGTGGTATTTGGCACTTACGCATTTTTTTATGCTTTGGTTTTTGGGAAATTGCCTATCATGGTTTTAACTTAGGTGTGTTTCATACCCAGAATCTACTTAGGTATGTTAAAGAGCCATAAAAACCTAGTTGGCTTCATGGAAAAAAATAGAAATACATTAATAAATAAACCCCAAGGCAACAGTGCAGTATGTTAATTCCTACAAATATAAATGCATGTAGCAATAATCCTCTCTTTTTTCCCATCTTGTTTTCATTATCCTGGATACCCTCAGATCTCCCTTCTGTGTTGAATTCATGGCTTCAAGCGGTGTGTCTGCTGCAGTGCGTTAAAGATGTGAGAAGGAATCAGGGTGGAAGCTTACTAGGTCCATCTCCAGTGCAATGCTAATATCTTTCATTCTGAAATCTGGGGAAAAAAAACAAAACCAGAAATACCAAATTGTAGCAGAATTGCTTGACTTTTTATTTTATACTGTTCCTTTGGCAAATGAAGGAAGTTATCGTTATCCTCCAGTGTTTTTTCTACATCACTTTCCTGTTTAAGTTGCAGAGGAGCTTATATATTTGTTATTTGGGTGAATGTGGTGTTTAATGCCTTCAAAACCTCACGATTTGATTATTTTAGTGTCACTGCTCCAAAGTGAACTCTCTGGGCATTCCCCTTGCTCTCTCCTCCACCTAGCTCTCAGTTCTTGAACCTCGTGGTGCCTAAGCCACTGATCACAGACAACACCTCCAGCATTGCTGACAGGCACGGGAAATTTAGAAGCTGAATCAGAGGCCAACACCTAATGTTTCTCACAGCTTTCAGCATTACTGCCTGTGGCCAGTGAAGGGTGGTGGCCTGGCTCGTGCCTGAAGACCCAATTGAACACAAGAGGAAAATTTTTCACAATTAGAACAAGCAGCCATTGGAATAATCTCCCCAGGGGAGTGGTGGATTCCCCAACATGGGACACTTTTAAGATTCAGCTGGACAGGGTGCTGGGCCATCTTGTCTAGACCATGCTTTTGTCAGGAAAGGTTGGACCAGATGATCCTTGTGGTCCCTTCCAACCTGGTATGCTATGATTCTATGATCCTGAATTTTCCTTGTAATATCTTTGAGGAATCACACCTTCAGCATGTGTGGTTTTGTCCTTTCACAGGTAAGGGCAATGTTTTCAGGGCTCAGCTTTAATAAAACAAAATGCTACACAATTGGAACAAATCCTGTCTGGAAAATACATTTTTAAAGTTTTCAGCTAAACCAGTTCAGATCCCTTGTGTACTTCCTCTGTTAGTCAGGAGGAGCATTTGTTTCATACTTTTCTTGAATGATTTTCTTTAATTACCCCCAGAAACACTTTTTTGGGAGGGAGGGCAGTGAGTCCTTCAGAGACCACGTGGCTTCTTATGGCTTTAGTTAGAAATTCTGTTGCTAGGAAGCCTGTAAAGAAATATGTGATATGAATAGCATAAATACATACAGTAGTCCTCAAATAGCCCTTCTATCCATCTGTCGTCACGTGTCAACATTTGTTTATAGAGATATCCTTTCCCAAATGTCAGTCTGCTTCATTCAAAACTTTGCAAGTTCGCTGTGAAATTCTCATCTTGAACTGTGCAGATCAAATAACTGTAGTGCAAATGGTAACCTTTGACCTGAAGCAAAGCACTTTTATTGTTGGGTTGCTGCATTTCTCCTCTAGCTTTCACTGCCTTTGTTCAGTTATATGTGCAATTTATTCTTTATTTTATTTTTTTCTGTTACAGATTTCATAATTGCAATTTAAGTGTTACATTGGAACAAGGCAAAGATTAATTTTATTTTAATTCAATTTTTTAATTGCACTTTTCTCCAAAGCTTGAGTTACATTTCTCTGTATATTTAGAGTTGCTACATTGGTCTAACATAAATATTAACCCACTTAAAGCTCTACATTACTTTTAATCTTGGAAAAATCCTCTATTTAGCTTAGGAAGACATTTCATCTCTGTTCACCATGAAATTGCCACAAATGAGCATGAATAGAGTTGTGCTGTTAATTCCATGTGCATGGCATTGGATTATTATTCTTTAAGGCATTTATGAATTATCCTTTTAATAGGGAATCTCATTTTCAAAGACATTTATAGATTTAATGTTATCTCAGAGATGTGTCTGTATTTTCTGTGTTCAGTATCTGGACTGTTTGCCTGGGCAGGGGCCATCTACTGCCACTTGGGTCACAGGAAAAGGTTAAACATTTTCACTAGGAACAAAAATGCACCGGATGATCTGGAATCGGAGTTGTCACCATGTTGTGCCACTGTCCAGATGGACTTTGCAACTCAAAATCCATTTTGGAATTTAAATTTACAGTGGGATCTACATCTTTGTCTCCATGTAAAATAAAAAGGTCTTGTGCTCTGTAGATTAGTCTTGTTACCAGCACACTGATAGGTTGATAATACGTGCCCATGTTGATGCTCCTCAAAAACCTTCAAGGATTAATGTTTCTACCCATTCTGTTCTTAGGGGAAGGATGTCCCCATTGTGCATTGCTTTCTTTCCTGGTCCAGGACAGAGCTTGGCAGAGCAGAACTTAGTTGACTTCTAAATTTTACTGAAGAACCAAAACAACAAAATGATAGTCTGTTACTTTTGTTACTTTTGAAATGATAGTCTGCCTTTTGAATTTGCACGATCTCAGAGTTCTGTCACTGCAAATGTCTCTGTTTGGGGGAACAGCATTATTTATCTCTCGCACAGGCTGGAGGACCACCAGGAATGTGGACCTTTTCATTCTCATATTACTATTTGTGCTGCTCTTAATAAGACAAAATTTCAAGTTAATAACTCTTTGTTCCAAGACACAGGTAGTGTTTAATGTTACTGCACTTGAAGTACTGTGTTCAGTTTTGGGCCCCTCACCTCAAAAAAGACATTGAGGTGATGGAGCATGTCCAGAGAAGGGCAACAAAGCTGGTGAAGGGACTGGAAAATGTCTAATGGGGAACGGCTGAGGGAGCTGGGGTTGTTCAGTCTGGAGAAGAGAAGGCTCAGGAGGGACCTCATCACTCTTTACAACTCCCTGGAAGGAGGCTGGGGTGAGGTGGGGGTCGGTCTCTTCTGCCATGCCCACAGTGAAAGGACGAGAGGAAACGGCTTTAAATTGCAGCAGGGGAGATTCAGATCGGACATCAGGAAAAATTTCTTCCCTGTCAGGGTGATTGGGTGTTGGAATGGGTTGCCCAGGGAGGTGGTGGAGTCCCCGTCCCTGGAGGTGTTCAAGATGTGTCTGGATGTGGCGCTGGGTGATGTGGGTGAGTGGGGATGTAGGTAGGGGGTGGACTGGGTGATCTTGAAGATCTCTTCCAACCCTAATGTTTCTGTGATTCTATGATTCTATGATTCTGAATTAGGTAGTCTCACTCAAATGAGACCACTTTGAAGGAGCAGACTACATCCATCACCCCTTAGTCAAGTAACAGGGCACTAACTGCTGTGTCACGTCATGATCCTCATGTGCCTTCTCTGGGTTTGCTTTGTTTTCAGTAGCAATATTTCAGGAAGGTTTGTGAGAAAGAACTTCAGGTGTTTCTTGACGAGGAGCGAGAGCAGATGCGCTCCAGAGGCCAAAGGGTGCATCGATGGTTGGCAGCTCCACCAGGGACAGAGAGCCATAGTGATGAACTTTTTACAAGAGCACGTAGTGATAGGATGAGTAGGACTGGTTTCAAGCTGGAAGGGGGGAGATTTAGATTGGATATTAGGAAGAAATTCTTTGCTGTGAGGGGGGTGAGACACTGGCCCAGGTTGCCCAGAGAAGCTGTGGCTGCCCCCTCCCTGGCAGTGTTGAAGGCCAGGTTGGATGGGGCTTGGAGCAACCTGGTCTGGTGGGAGGTGTCCCTGCCCATGGCTGGAGGTTGGAACTAGGTGATCTTTAAGGTACCTTCCAACCTAAACCTGGGTTGACAATTCTAATTCAATGACAAGGCATGCAGGAGTGCTGAGCCTGTATGGGGGTCAGCAAGCCAGGATTGGGTCCGGAGACACTGCTCAGTGACACTTACAGCCATGAGACAGCTCCAAGATCAAGCTAGGAAGCCCAGGTATTAGGTCCAGGTCTGGATGGAGGCAGCAGGAGACCAAATGCAGATATAGCTGCTGCAGAGCTGCAGCTTGAAATCAGCTCCGACATTTTATTCCTTTCATTCCTTTCACCACCTTCCCTTTCTGCAAAGAACAGCATCTCACAGCGTCCCAGCAATGCCGTGCTCCTGTCTACATGCATGTGTTTGTCAAGCATGTAGTGTACAGTGGAGCATCAGAGATTATATTGGTAAAAAATTTACAGGAACTGTCCAAAGACAGACTTACAGGAACTTCAGTCAGGTCATTTAATAGATTCACCACATTATTTAGCCGTTCTGAAGAATCTTAGAAATTCATTTATTCCCAAGCAATTGAAGAGCCATTTATTAAGGTGTCACTCAAGTGGATTATTCTTGCTTGTAAAGTGTCACCTAAGCACTGGCCCTGCATATGCTGTTTCCTACTTGGTGACAGTGATGAAGCTTTCTAATGTTGTTTTGAATTTGAATATGTACCAAGCTTTTATGTAAGTACCGGTGTAATTCCCGTAAGTTTCCTGGATTTTATGTTCTGTTTTGGGTACTGGCAATTTAAGTGGTTTTATGGGTAGTTTGTTGCTGCCACTGTGACATTAAAGCATTTGGAAAGATTTTGGTGAATCTCTACCCAGTACTATGTCCTTCTTTTACAGAAAAGCTTTCCTTGGGGAAGTGAAGGAATAGTGAAGGAATCTGTGATTTCCATATTTATTTGAAATATGAACATATTAACTTATTGAGCAGGTAATCAAACAGAAAAGGTATGAAGATATAATCTCAATTAACTTTCCCTTTCTAGATAAAGTGGCCTTCCATCACGTGGTAGTATATAACATAGCAGAGCTGTCTCTCCAGTAAATTTACTGCACCCCTTGTTTTATAAAGGTAACTGGGAATTACTGTGTTTTTACACTACATTTGACACTGTTTTACACTTATGTTTTGAAAAAGAGAAGTGAAATAAGTAAGGATTTATGCTTATTACTAAAACCGTGTCAGACTTGTGCAGCAAGTGCTGCCAGTGTGCCCCAACAACTCTTGCTGCTGTAGGTAGCAGTGCTGAGCCTACGTTAAACTTGCTCATGTTTGTAGTATTTAGGCATCAGTAATGAGCTGGTGTTTCAAGTCCCACATTAACAAGAAAACTGGAGCTTTGTCTGAAGTTTCTGTGAATGAGCTCAAGGGTCTGTTTTTGGTTTTCTTTCTAGAGTTTGAGGAGTGCAGTTGGAGTCTGCTCATTTGACTCCTTGTGCTTGCATGGTGGGTGCTGAAGTGATTTTTTACATTTCTTTTCCCAGTGTTCTTTTTTCCATGCTACGGATCATGGATTTTCTCTCAGTGAGGTGTTGAGGGTTTGATGTATCAAAGGATCTCTTGTCCAAAATCCACATAATCCATATTATTTGCTATAGTCCTTGAACCTTCTGTGTGTGTGGCCATGTGTACCTGTTCTGGAAAGATGTCAGATTTCTTGTAAGAACTGGGTGATAAATCAGGATTGTACTTAAACTAAGGTAATTGCACTCCTGAATTTGCTCAAGTATTTAACTTTTCATACTGCTTTATTCTAAACTTAGAGGTGGTCTGAATGTTGGTTTTTCAGCAACAAGGATGAGTGGAAATGCTGACTACGTGGCTAGCTACAGGGTTTTATCACATCTCTAAAATATAAATGATATTCCTTTTCATTTGTGTGGAGACTTTTGCCTGAGGATGTTCAAGCAGGTTTATAACTTTCTTGGAAAGGAGAACATTATTAAATCGAGTTTGCCAGTTGAGTAGATTTAGTCCCAGTCCAGCAGGGAGAGTGTACCCCAGTGGGGAGCAGAACCGTATTTTCTCCACCTCTCGAGTTTAGAGCTCATATTGGACAGTCGTGTGTTCTTGGTGGCAGATGCATATTTATTTGTAGATAAATAAGTCCTTTGCAGCATTCGTTCTGTCTTTGTCAATATGGTCCATCAAATCATAGCAAACTGTTGGCAGATCACTGGGATCAAACTGGGGCTATTGTACATGAGCCTATGCCATCCTAACACAACAGTCCTCCACGTTTTATGCAGTGATGAAATCTGACTTAAATCAGGGAATGTCTTTTGTATGCTATGAATAAAAATAAAACAGCATAGCATTTCCAAGCCTTCCCTCTGAAACTCTAAGAAACCAATACGAGTTGTCTCATTCAGGAATCAGAGCTTGTGACAATCCAGTTACCAAAGGAATACACAGGCTCTGTTATAGAGTTTTAAAAGCCACAATATGTGTTTATCTTTGTTAATCGTGAAATAGAGATTAGCATCCTCAACTAATGGTAGCCGGCTGATGCTGTGGGTCGTTCCCTTTCAGAAATGTATTTCTTTTTCTGACTTTGAAATACGTTTTCCTCCCCTTTCTTCTTTTTCCACACCTTATTTTTCCTATTTGGGACATAGAGGCTGATGGAAGTTTGTTGATTAGACACTGAGATGATACTGCTGCTTTGGTACATTGGTCCTGGCAGCCCCGTGAAATACTCCTTTCCCCAGTGGTCTTATCCTTCTTCTTCCTTTGGAGGTAACTGCTCAATTTTGATGGAAGACAGCATCTTAGCTGTGTTCCCATAGATCTTCCCTGTGATCTGGTAACGATTAGACTGTGGTCAGGTGAAGCATAAAACGAAGCAGATGGAACACAAGCTATTTAAGGCATTTACTGAAGACATTAAGGAAAGAGAACGTGGAAATTAATTCTGACAATAATTGCCTGAACTTCTTCAGGACCAACAATACATGGAAGATAAAGTGACTGTATGCAAGACAAGGCTGCAGAGAGAGGGGATGGAGAGCATGGTGGGAAGGGCGGTGCTGGAAACAAGGCAGGTTCAGCGGTACCATGAACTAAGTCCTGTGCTTCAAAGTGCTTGGCTGTGTGCTTGGTCCATCAGGTCAGCCCAAAAAGCAGCCTTCATCTTTTTCACTTTTTCTGCTTTCTGTAAAATTCACACAAACTTGTACCTGCCTTTGAAATGCCTTGTTGTTTGCAGGCAGCGTTTATAAATAGATGTGTTTATGTGGTAGTTGATTAAAAAAGAATAAATTCCAGATAACAAACTTACTATGTGATGAATTTTACATGTTGCCTAAGGAATCAATACTCTCTTTGATTTGCACAGTATGGATTCAATTTATATGTGCTGAGAGAAGCAGGAATGTAGTTTTCTAAGGGAAACAAAATGATTCTTTAAGTTGTTTATGTAGAATGTTTTATTTGCAGATGAAGAATATCATGTGCAAGTATAATGGATCTGTCAGTTGCAAATGATTTCTATGTATATAAAAAGAGATCAAAGATACAATCTTCCTAAAATAGACCTCTTTATGTAATCATTATACAGTACTACCATAGGCAAGATAAATAGAGGCTCATGGTGATAATATACTTAGAAAGTTGAGTTCAAGCCTAATAAGGAAAGTATTTTGCTCTTACTGCTGTTCATGTATTTTAATTATTTATAAGTGTACTATCAAGAAAAAGACAGGGGCTTTATAGATGAAAATATTAGAAAGCTGGTATCTTTTTCCTTTTTCTTTCTTGGAGGTTTTGACCATTATAATTTTGTGCAAAATGTTTTATGTCGACTATCTGATGTCAGCTCAAAGTGAAATGAGACTAACAGAGGCTTGAGTATTTGACTCAAGTGGAGGGAACCAACAACTAAATTAATTTAAAGCACGAAGCAGCATTTCAGTTGTTTTTGCTAGGAAAATAAGGTATGTGCTTTCAGGTTGTTTTTTATTAGCAGCTTTATAAAACCTTTGTACAGTTTTAATCAGAGTTAGGATCCTGGAATCATGTATGCAGAAACCTTATCTTGGATGTGTAGAAGCACAGAATTAGTGTTGTTTATAAATGTTTCCAGGGTTAGGGCCTAAAAGATATAAGAACAAGTAGTTTTTAGTTCACTTTGTTTCCAATGTAGAAATGTTCAGCAGAAGATGCAGCAGCTAGAGGCACTTCTGCTGGTTCCTGCCCCCCTTCCCTGAACAAAGCTGTTGTTCAGTGCAGTCTTTTTGTCTGTCTTTTTTTTTTCCCAGTAGTCATTTAATTATTATTTGGCCTGGCTGCACTTGCTGCAGTATCTTTCATACTAATTTAGGCATTACAGCTTTTGAATTACTAATGTTGACTGCTCAGAAAACTCACTGAACCTTCCCAGCCCTGAGGTGCGTTGAATTGTATGAACTGGTTTTGATGTGAAGTCCACTGTGCCGAACAGGAATAACTAACATGTATCTGGGCTGGGCTAATGTGTGTATTTGGTAAGCAACCAGATGACCTTGCTGTCCTGGTCCATTGTAAGCCCATGTCTGAGTTACTCTCTGTTGTTTCCCTGCAGGCTCTGGCATTGTTGCTTTCAAGGTTTTCCTCTCCTTTCAAATATCTTTTTGATATTATTTCCCCTCACGTAACTCTTGCTGTAACTCTAATTCTGATCACTCTATATTCATACCTGTATTTTAACCTTTTCTGTCTTGAAAGTATTGGCAATGTTCACTCTGATGAAAGGTAGGAAACCATTTCATTTTAACTAAATCCAGGTCTTGCCTCACGGCTCTAGCTTTTATTAAACAACCCACTGCTATCTCCCAGTACCACTTCTTATATGTCCTTTGACCAATTTTTGTTTATAAATAAAAAAAACTGAATTAAACTTTCATTTCAGGTTTAGTAGCTCACAGTGGGGAGTGCTTTCCTGGAGTTTAGGCAGTCAGTTAGGTGCACCATGTCCTCTGCGTTTACTACTTTGTGTAGGTTGATCAAAAACTCCTTTCTGCATAGAATTAAATATCCTAGGCGAGAGGCTGTTTTGAAAGCTGTGTGGCAAGAAATGTTCATATAGACATTAATATTCAGTGCAGAAGAGAAGTTGGCTGTTAATTTTCACAAGTGTTTTATGATGGCAGTAGTACTTTAATACAGCAAGCACTTCATAGCTAGAGAAAATAGATAACTCTATTATCTGTAAACAACAATAGAAACTATACATCAAGTTGTTTATGTAGCCATCCCATTTTTAAGATTTAGTGAGGCTTACTTTTAATTTTAGTTTCTACCAAGATTTCCTGATTTATCACTTCAGTGTCTCTCAGTTTATTGTCGTGCTGAACTGAACGGTCTCCCCTCCATAAAAAAATACACCCCGTTACTGTATTGTCTGTTAGTACAAAACTCAAAAGTAATACTTAAGCAATAAACCTGCATAAAATTTGGTTGTTGTCTCATCTAGCTTGCCATATCTTCTTTATTAATTTAAATAAAAATCCATTCCTTTGATGGGGAGTGGAATGTTTATAGTCTTACCGAGCCATTTGCCTTACTTATACCTTGAAGAAATGAGTTCAAAATATTTATATGAAGTTGTCTTTTGATTTTACTGCAGCTAAAATACTAGTCAGCTAATTGGTATCAATGTGGGGTGTTTTCATGTGTGTAAAATTTGCATTTGGAATTTTAAAATTTGTTTAAAAGTCAGACACAATTAGCAAATGGCTGCAGGAAAGGTAGAGGCCACGTTACACTGTGCTCTCTGCTTGGACTTGTTTTAATTACTCCAACATTGCCCAGCACGTAATTTGGGTCTTAAATTTAGGTGAGGGATACAGTCCTAATGTCAGGGTATCTTTAATGGCAAGTGAGAGGTTGAGGGGAAGGAAAAATCCACTAAAAATATTATAAAATAACAAGAGAGAAACCAGGTACCAATGACTGACTGTACTCCCTCCAGCCTTGAGTCAGGACCTTTCCATCAGTTTATGGAATTTGATTTAAGTTATGGTTCTGCTCTTTAACCTCCAGACAAGAGATGAGGTCAAACCTAGAGGAATCATCCTATGCCTGATGGGAACCTGTAGGTAGCACAGCATCAGAGAGGTGAGTTGTGAGTGTGATGGGTTATGCTGTTGCATCCTTGCTAGACCAGTTTTTCTCAGATAGGGGAAAGAGCATGGCAGTATAAAGTGGGCACAAAGAAGTGATTTTTGTAGTTGGAAATGTTTAGGAACCACTGCTACAAACTGTCATGGCTATGAATCTTTGTCTCCAGTTAGTTACTCTCGAGGGCCAAAATGAAAAGATAAACCAGTTCTTCTAACAACTTTATACCCTTTGGATACTGTGTTGGTTGATCACTCTGTGATGGCAAATTACTTCTTTCCTCAACATTTGTCCTAGTCTTGTATCTCATTTTCCTTTCTAAATACACTGGAGGAATACCGTGATATATTGCCACTTGGTGGGTTGATGTTTCAGTCATTAAGCCTGGGAATGAGCAAAGCATGGTGTTGGCAGCAGTGAGGAATGGGCATCTCTGCAGGTCCCCTGAGAAGACTGGGGAGAGGTTGTGTTGTCTGCACAGACTCCTGCAAATTTGTCTCGAGCTCCTTGGGGAGGTGCCTTGTGTGTGAGTCAGACTGGATCATCCCAACAAAAATGCTCGCACAAGATGACAGAAGAGGACCTTATTCCAGTTGTATTTTGTCTTAGTACTATGCTTCCTAAGGTCTATTGAACCTCTGTTGGGGGAGGGAGAAAGGTGGGAAGAGCCAAACAGTAAGACTGGGGAGGTCTCATGTGAAAAACTGACTTTTCAAGAAGAAAAATTCTATTTGAATCTAACTAAAGATGACTTTTTTAGGAAAAAAAAAGTGTTGTCTAGAGCAAAGCAGAAAAAACAAGACAAAAACCGTTGATCTGATTTGCATGTTCTTCAAAAGAACAATAAAACGAAAGTTTGGCCTCTAAAATGTCAGGGAGGTGAAAACAAGACTTGCCCGTGTTAAAGAAATACACAGAGGTAAAAGGGATTTAATACAGATTTCTTTTGCTGGATGAGTGCCCTAGCCCTTCTGCTGGTCATACATATACAGAGTGTTCTGTACAATGTGCTACCTTAAGGAGGGCCTGGCAGAGAGGCATTTCAGGCCATCCACTATCCAAGCAGTTAACAGTCTCTCAAGATGTGGGAGACTAATGGAAATCCCGGCTTCGTGTGGCTACAGAGTGCATATTAGATTAAATTTGGAATTCTATCAATTTTTGCGAACTGAACTTTTGGGATTCTGAAACAAAACCTAGCCCTTCTTGGAAAGCTGACTTCTTTCTTAGGGTTTATTTAATGTACTCTTGAGATCTAGCAGTGGGATTCCTACCACTTCCTCAGCTGGTGGTTTGGAGGCCGATCTATTATTTCCAAGATGCATTTGCCAGGATCTGAAACAGTACTCAGAAATTTCCTGTTCTTCCACGTCCTTAAATCAAGCTATAGCCACAAATTTCAAATGTAATCACAGAGGTTCTGAAAAAGCAAAAAGAAAGTGTATTTTTAAAGCAGGTGGGCTGAAACCTTTCTCTGAAAGGGGAGAGTGAGAAAACATCAATATTTTATTTGAAATAATGGCGAGTGTCCCTGTTAATGATGGATAAAATATCCATATTTGCACTCAGTTAAGGGCTGTTCATTCTAGTATTCATAAAACATGGAAATATTGCCATTTCTCTTGTAATTTGTGTAAACTTTGGGCTGAACAGCATTTGGCAATGGTCCTTCCGTCACCACAAAGGTTTGTTTTGGTCCTTGGTTGAGAGGAATAAAATCACGTTAGGAAAAGCTGCGGGTGCTCATGGTTCTTCCTGGCCAAGCACTAAAGCATTCAGCCTCATAGCTGCAGAGATGAACTGAGCTATAAGCTGTGGATACAAAGCTGTGCTGTAAAGCACTTTATGATCTACCAGCACAATGTACTATTTTGCAAAGCAATTTATAGCACTACTCAAGCCTGGCCAGAGAAAGCACATTACCACCTTGCAGGTGAGAAGCATGTTTTAAATTGTGAGGAGCTGCCGACTCCCTCGAGGGCAGACAGGCCCTGCAGAGAGACCTTGACAAGCTAGAGAGATGGGCAATCACCATATGAAGTTCAACCAGGGCAAGTGCTGGATTCTGAACCTGGGAGGGGGCAACCCTGTGGTGTGGACAGGCTAGGGAATGAGTGGCTGGAGAGCAGCACAGCTGAGGGGGACCTGGGGGTCCTGGTTGATGGCAAACTGAACATGAGCCAGCAGTGTGCCCTGGCAGCCAGGAGACCCAGCCGTGTCCTGGGGTGCATCAGGCCCAGCGTGGCCAGCTGGTCAAGGGAGGGGATTGCCCTGCTCTACTCTGCACTGGTGCGGCCTCACCTCGAGTACTGGGTGCAGTTTGGGGCACCACAATATAAAAAAGACATCAGACTACTGGAGAGCATCCAAAGGAGGGCCACGAGGATGGTGTAGGGTCTGGAGAGGATGTCTTATGAGGAGTGACTGAGGTCACTTGGGTTGTTCAGCCTGGAGAAGAGGAGGCTGAGGGGTGACCTCATTGCACTCTGTGGCTTCCTCCCGAGGGGAAGAGAAGGGGCAGGGACCGATCTCTTCACTCCAGTGACCAATGACAGGGCTTGGGGTAACAGCAGGAGCTGAATCAGGGGAGGTTTAGGATGGATATCAGGGAAAGGTTTTTCACCCAGAGGGTGATTGAGCACTGGCACAGGCTCCCCAGGGCAGTGGTCACAGCACCAAGCTGACTGAGTTCAGGAAACATTTGGATGATGCTCTTAGGCACACGGTGTGACTGCTGGGGTGTCCTGCACAGGGACAGGAGTTGGACTTGATGACCCTGATGGGTCCCTTTCAGCTCAGTACATTCTATGATTATAGGAAAACATGGCAGTCAGGACAGTTTTGAGTCCAGCTATAATGAGGGCCCTCTAGATGTGCCAGAAAGATGCTCAATGTATCTTAAGAAGGAGATGGAGTCTCGTCTGGAGTCGAGGGAGGTGATATTTGATGAAATTGCATCTGTACTTACTCATGATATTTATATCCAAAGATACTGCATTCTATCTCTGATATAATCTCTGTATTATCTCTGGTACATATAATCTCCCCCAGGCTTCTCATGAAAATGAGGCATTTATGATTTCCCTGGAAAATTAGATTTTTACCTAAATACATCCACGCTGATTATAAAAAGTGCTGCAAAAATCTTCACATTTAGGGTTGCATGAATGTTTCCATCCTAATTTCTTTACTGCAGCATTAAACCTTTCTGAATTTTCCTGCTGAGGAGAATTCTTTTCCTGCCCTGATTCCTGCCTGAAGACTAATACAGGGTTTTCCAACTTTGAGTAAAAGTTGTTCATCTGCTTTTGAACAGAATGGTGCACAGAAACATTTTTCTTATTATTAAATAAGCACAAGCAAATATATCTTGAGGTCAGGTTATATCCTTGATTAAGTAGTGCACCATTGCCCATAGCTTGAATACCTTCAGAGTCTTTAAGGAATAATTCAACTTTTAAAGGGTTAAGCAGAATTTGTTTGTGGTATTACCGTAGTTTCTCGTTGTTTGACTTCCTCAGTTTCCCTAAAGAGAGTTTACTGAAGGCTAAAAAGAAAGTATATAGTTTTTTTAACTGTGTGCTACTTAAAATGTGACTGCATTTGAAGGAAAATGGGTTTTGGGCGGTTTAGTGACCACTTTGTATAAAACAACAGCACTGCAGCCCACAACATGATCTGAAAGTAGTTTGTAGAAAGCAACCCAACCTGTTATTTCTGCTGAGACTCTGTTTATATTGCTTTGCTCTGGAGAAAATGGGCCAGCAAAGAGATTTCTCTGTCTCCACAGGAGAAAAAAGCATATTTGGCCAGCCGAGATGACTGGTGATTGCTACTAAAAAGAAGCATCCATGCCAATGTGCCATTCCTTGTGTTTGTTAAAATGCAAGTGAACAAATTATTACTTCACTTCTAAATCACCAGCAGCATATGAAGGCATAAAGAGGAAGACGTATTTTGAGTTTTGACAGATATGGATGGATAAGGAAATTGTTTGCCAAATTTATATTATCTGCCATGGTTCAATCATTTCATTTTTTTTCCTATTCAGCTCTTGTGAAGAAGGGAAACCTTTAAAAATTAAAAAAATGCAGCAATGATAAATACAACAGTGGAAGGGAAAAGAGGAGAGATTAGTTTAAAGGAAGACTTGGCAATCATACAGGAACATCCTTAAGCAAAAATTGAGAAATTTTGTGTAAATCAGGCCACTGAGTTTAAAAGCACTTAGAATCACAGAATCATCAAGGTTGGAAGAGACCTTAAAGATCATCTAGTCCAATAGATTGAAACATTGTAGAGAACCCAAGCAACTGAAAGTTAAAGTTAATTTTAATTTTTAATGATAACATTTCTGAAATTTACCGAGCGGCTTAAGCAAAGCTTTTGCTTTTCAAAGCAGTATCTACTTAATCCTCAGTATATACCTGAAAACTTCTCTGTGCCTGCTAAAAGAGACCTCAGTGAAGCTCGTTACTGGTACGCTTCTACGTGTCTCATTCAGTATCATCAGAATGTGTTTGAGGTTCTTGAATAAGTTCTAACGATGAAAGCAAATCAACACCTTTCAATTTCATATATTAAATTCTTTAAGGAATTAGAGAAAAAAGAGCATTGGAGGTCTATGTTGGTAAAGCAGAGATATGGTATGCCAGCTTACTGTAAACTTCAGTAGATTTGCATGCTCTGAATAGTTGAAAAGAAATAAGTCTAGCTAAGTTATCACAAGGAAGTGTTTTCTAGCACCCTGCATATTTAAAGTAGAGCCTGTTTGCAAATTCTTAAATGAAAAAGATCATCAGTCTAATTGGATAGAGGGGAAAAATTACTGGACAGGGTGTGTTAAATTGGAGGTAGATGAATGTCTTGCATTAAATCACCGTGCACTGCATAAAAGATGTGGGATGAGATGGAGTAAAGAGGCTTAGACCAAAGAAGACAGATACCATTTTGGACACCTTGAAAAGGAGAAGGGAGCTGGATGCGGTGGGTATTGAGGGCAGGTTTGGGTAGTGGTTATGACATTGAGGAGATCACAGACAACAAATGTTGACACCCTGCAGAGGTGAGGAAAGAGCTCCCTGATGCTTCCATACCTCTGTGCTTTGCTGTGCCCAGAAAATGGGGAGTTTTCTTAGAAGTCCATCAGTGACTCTTGATAAGAGCAAACCGGGCACAGAGGGAGCCTCTAGAGTGCATGGCTGAGTGGAATAAAGATGCCTTTAATGAGTGCTTGCTTTTTTGTATTGTCAAGTCTATAGCAGGCGTGGAAAGACAAATCCAATCTCAGATTTCTGAGAGTTTGAGGGAAAAGTAACGTGCTGTGGTTGGCATGGCTGTCTGATACAGAGAAGGCTTTGAAGTATTTGCTTCATTTGCAATAGGTTGGCTTTTCTTCACCTGGCAGAAACTGTTTTTTTGTTCTTTCTCCAGTCCCTTCATGTAAATAGATGTTAAATAACAAGAACCTTGTCTTCAAGTTACGGGAAAATTTACGTTATTGATGGCAGTTTGATGAGAAGTTCATGCATAGGGTTGTTTCCAAGCCCCAGGGATGGTGAGGGTTCATCTGGCAGTGGTCTGGGTGCAGCCTTCAGCTCCTCTTGCTTGGGTCTCTAATGAGGCAAGTCCAGTGGAAATCAGATGCTTGATCCCAGATCAAAACACATCATTGAGCTGTCCACATACTATAAAATTGGGATTAGAATGGTTTCTTTAATCCTATTAGCTAGAAACTATTAATTCCTTTCTCCTCTTGAATGGTATATTGGAGACCTCATATATGAAATAAAGCCTGTGACACTATACCTTGGGATTGCTATCATATATTTTTGTAAGTGATACACCAAGGAGCTGTTTGCAGCATCCTCAGGGGATCCAAGGGTTGTGAACACCTCTGGCGGTATATTTTCCATTAGCTTGAGGAATCCCTGTGCATGTAGGTGCCTACCCACTCCTTCACGGGGCATTCACATGCTCCTCTGTTGTGTTTCCTCTACCAAACGAAATCTGCTTTTTTGACATTGGTTAACTTCTCAGTTTTGCCTACTTGGAACACTTCAGTGAGCACTGTGCAGAGGTAATAAACCAGCCATGTTAGAGACAAAAAATTGACCCTGTTTGGGAAGCTGTACTGTATATTTTTTCCCTGTAACGCTGTGTCATCGGTGCGTCTGGGCAGAGATTTACGGTGTAGGCACTTGTCGCTATGGAAGTAGGCAAAGGCCAGTTTATTACACTACGAAGCAGCCTGGAAGGCTGCAGATTCTGCTCTCTAGATTAGTGGGTTTAGTTATTGCAGAGCAAAATAAAAAACAAACCCGCCTGAAGCCTGTAATTGAAGCCTTTGCACTTGTGAAGTACGCCAGCTTGTATTACTTTTGAAACTTGTCCTGCTATTGTTAATGGAACCTGTTCATAAAATCTGTTTCCCCAAATGTTTACCAGAAGGAAAGCATCGCACAACAAAATTTATAATTATAGAGAGATGTCTCTTTTCTTTTTTGTACTTCTTAGTTTATTTGTGCTTTCTCTATTATATAGAAACATATGGACGAGAATAAATAGAAAAAAACATATGATAGGGGGAAGGCAGAGAAATTAGGAGACGTAGCCAAAAGAGAAGAAATGTGTTTCCACATATGCCATTTCCATCACTGCAGTGTAGCAAATTACCTTATAATCTGTCTCCTTGTTTATAAGAGTATCACAGCCTTGGCCAGGGTGTGGCGGACAAGCCTGAACTGAAGGCGCGAATCCGTGCCTCGCACTTGCGAGTTCCCTGACACCGCCGAGATGGTCCAGCTGCCTTCTTGCTCGTGTCCCGAATGACGTGGAAAACACACGTGGAAAACACACGGTCTGCAGTGAAAACTTGTTATTTTACCAAATATTTTAACAAATATATGGGAGGTTTTACGCTGTTTCCCAGTGACGGGACATTCCAGATTTTTAGAGGATTACAATTTGAGCTTCAACACAACTTTGCCTTATGAAGACTTTGTGGAGATTTAAAATGAAGGCTGGAGACTGAAAGAAGTGTGAGGAGAGGGAAGATGAGGTATTTTTTTAGCCAAGACCTGAAGCACATGCCCAGTACTGAGTTTTCCTGGTGAGCCAGGCCTAGTCTGTACAAGGCTCTGGGATATCAAAACAACTCCTCATGACTGACATGAATTTATAGCTCTCCATCCATTCTGGTTTAGCTCATAATTATCCTTTAAATACAATTATTAAGATACATACCTTGCATAACATTGTGCAAATAATATAATATTGCAAATATTTAGATAAATTAGAGCTTCTTCATTTAATTACTTTATATGGTTGAAGGACAGTGGGAACAGAGAGAATGTAAATAGGTTGAAATGAAATGCAGAAGCAAGTGGAAAGTTTTTAAATCTCCCTTGTCAAATACAGAAACTCTTGTAAAAGTCGATCCCTTGCTTTGTATTAGTTTAAGTGGTAGGAATGCCCCTTATGAAAATTTATGAAAGTACTTTGGAAATATCTCTTTGGTTTTCAGGACTTAGCTGTAGGGTTATTGTTACCATTGATTATAATTTAAAGTGACTCTCCTGCTTTCCTGTGTGTTAAGGCATGAGATCTCTTCATTTTGTGTACAGATTCACTTCCCAGCTGGCGGTTGATGAAATGTGTACCCTTCGTCTTAAGAATAAAGAGGTGGCACAAAACATTGAGCCTTAGCTGCAAAAATAACTTCTGCACTGTGGTGCTTAGGACTTGCTTTGTAGAAAATCGTTTATTCTCAGTGCAATTTTGCTGTTACAAAGGGGAAAAATAGCAGTGCATTGAGCCATAGCAGGGCACTCCATTAGTAATTTCTCCCTTTGATCAGAGCAAATGCATAACTAATTGCACCGTGTCTTGTCACCCAGTGGATTGAGGCACTTCAGGTGGCGGTGGCATCTGTCCTTTTGAGTCATGGTGTGGCTTGATAGAAATCCTTTCACTTCTAATAAGTGAGCGAATCTCCCCGGTTGGCAACCTGTGAAGTGGTAGTGATAATTGTTACCTAGCCAGGAGGAGTGTTAGGAAGTCTAATTAGTGAGTGTTTTAGTGTTCAGGAGGGAAAAAAATGGTGTACAAACGCTGCTTTGATTTTTCTCTTCTAAGACTGTATCTATTAAATCTGCTATTGTGGACTTGTTCTCAGTGCTTTTAGGTAGGGGATCACAAATGTAAGAGGGCTTTGCCATTCTGAAATACTGCGGGTCTTGATCAGCCTTAGCTACAAAGGCTTGTTCTCACAAATGTAAGGAAAATAATGCTTCAGAGCCTTTTGCTTCCTTTCAGTAGACTATTCTAAAGGGAAACTATTTTAAATAGGAATGCAAAGTAAATCATAGCACTTCAATAACAGCCTCAACTTTCAGGATGTAGGTAACTTAGCACTTGTGGGTTTTCCTGTAAGTTTGCAAGGTCTACTTGAGTAGAAGTGTTTCCAAGACAGACAAGGCTACATACCTTTCTGACAAGCTTAGATGATTCTATCTCTGATCTGTCTTTGTTCTCTTTGGTCTTTTATTTTATTTTTTTTTAAAAGTTTCTCTCTTTGTCAGTATTTCAGCACTTCCTAGGTAAATTAGACTTACCACAGCAAGCCTCCCAGTAGACTTCATGGACTCTACTTCCAAGTGGCTTTCTCCTTATAAATACGCTCGTTAAAGCACTTAAAGTATGAGTAAGCTTCACAGAAAACTCCCAAATCTACAAGTTGTCCTCCTGACAGCAAAACATCTCTCAGCTTGGTGCTTTTGGGGAAGCCAATCTGCTGGCCTAGAAGTGCTATAGCGCTGGCTCTGCTATGTTTCATACTGAGCTCCGTTAAAAATACCCTCCCTGAGGAGAACTCTTTCCTAATTGTCACAGACTGGGAACAATAAATAAAATTATAGCCATTGAAATTATAGCCCTGGTAATATGAATAGTTGGAAGAGAAAAACCGAGGGAAATGTGTTGTAATTGCCTTCCAGTCTGAGATTGCTGTATGGAGCCAGGTAGAGGGCTAGCCAATGTTCTTGGCCTGGTTCACCACGTAATCATAGCAGACTAGGAAGTGTGTTGTCACCTAGTGCAGCAGCATGACTGAGATTTCAGAAATATGGTTCTAGTTTCTGTTGTGAGCCGTTAACTGTCAGAAAAAGTAAATGGGAGTTTTGCAAGTGACCTCCCTGCCTTCCTCTCTCTGCCCATCCTCCAAATCCATGTGGGACTCGGTTCCCACATTGCTGCAGCCTCATAACCAGCACATGATAATGAGGTGTGATATGAGAGCACTATCTGAGAAAAGCCTGGTCAAACTAAAGTAATCCTGGTATTTCGTTTAATTAAGTGCAGGTTTCGGTAAGCAGAGGATGATAGCAGCTCTGTGCTGTGTTCTCACACATTGCCCCTTTCCATCTTCTTGCGTATAAAATAATAGATGGGCTGGTTTTTACTTAGTGTTGATCAAATAATCTGATAGCATAATGGCAAAAGACCTTCCTACCATATCTTTGCATTTAGGAACAGTTTGCTTTGGGATTTCATTCTCAGAAACCGTGCTCTGTTGTAAACTGTTTTCTCTGCCTACACAATTTATGGATAAGAGCATTTCCCCTGCACCTTCTCGTACTGAAATAAAAAACTTGCAAGGACATCTTGAAGTTTACTGAGGTGATTATGGTTGCATTTTAATTGTTAGAGGATAATATAGTTATTATTTAATTATATAATTAACGTCTATCAATTTCATAAGCCATTAAGGAAAAAGAAACATGGTTAAATATTTGACCATGATTTTGACAGACTAATCCTTGCCTGGAGGAAAAGTTTCTCTTAGCTATTCTGTCATTCAAAGATTATGCAAGCTCCTCCTTATTCTTAATTTTACACTTGATTAATTCTACTTTGTTTATGAATTTGTTATTTGCGGCTGACTCCCCAGGATGCTAATTGCTACTGTAAACTACAGATACTGCTGAGCTAATGTATTCTGAAAATATCAGGAAAAGAAAGGATGTCACGAATGTACAGTTCAAAAAATGAGCCACTGATTTGTAATTTTGAGTTCTTTCAAAATAAAATGTCTAAAGCACGAGTCTTAGGAGGAGCGGCTGAGGGAGCTGGGGTTGTTTAGCCTGGAGAAAAGGAGGCTGAGGGGAGACCTTGCTCCTTAAAACCACCTGAAAGGAGGTTGCAGTGAGGTGGGTGTTGGTCATCTTCTCCCAATTAACAAGTAATAGAACAAGAGGAAATGGCCTCAAGTTGTGCCAGGGGAGGTTTTAGATTGGATATTAAGAAAAAATTCTTCACTGAAAGGGTTGTCAGGCACTGAAACAGCTGCCCAGAGAAGTGGTGGAGTCATCATCCCTGGAGGTAATTAAAAGATGTGTAGATGTGGTGCTGAGGGACATGGTAGACTTGGCATCTCATTTTCTTGGTTCAGGATGGGTTTTGTCTTCCTTCTCCACCTTTCACCAAAATATGACTTTTTCCTTATCCCACCCTTATGAGAGCCTTAGCTTCATCCTCTTCAATACTGAAATTTTCTTTCTTTCTTTCTTGTGGTTGGACAGTGAATTAGGATGTGGCAGTGAGAGGCACTTTGTAGTAGCCTTTTCCCTTCTTCAGTCTTCATTAAATACCTTAATTAGCTTGTCTCTGGCTTCAGGCTGCCTTTTCTTATTTGAAGCCTACTGAAGAAACACTGATAATACTTTATATGTCAGATTATCTCAAATATTTAGACACACTTGTCTTAAACGTTTGACTGTTTTCTTCATGTGAACATTGATTTTTTTTTAAAAAGGGGTGATTAGACCGAGTGCAATATCGTCCTTCCCAACAAGCCCTCTCATACAGGATGAGTTTTGCTTGGGCTCATGGATTTGGACTGGATGATCTTGAAGGTCTCTTCCAACCTTGATGATTCTATGATTCATTGCAGGATTCCTCTTACACCCACGCTTTGAGATCAACAAGCAAACAGTTGCAGTTAAAAGCGTGGTGTTCCTTCTCAATGGGGAACATGTAAATTGGTTGTAAAATAGATGCAGATACTTACAGGAGTTGCTTAGGTGGCCGTGACTTTCCCCAGTGGGGTTTACAAGAGGGTAGCAAAATGAGGGTAGCAAAATATTTGCCTGCAGGAGCAGACAGCCCTGTCAGGATAGCATCTGCCAACAGCAGGAATTTCATGTACAGCCCTGAAGAACTGTGCTGTGCCACGTTTTATCAGGGAATTACTATAGCAAAGGTGCTAGTAGCTCATTCTGCTACAAACAGGTGGTGCAAATTCTGGCTGTTGTATCTGGAGAGCCTGTGGAAATGCAATGGTTCAGCTAGAAAGGCATCGCTGGCCTCCCTGGATTTTTTGCAGGTTTTTTTTCAGATATCTAAGCAGAACAGTATTTATGATGTTTGTCCAGAAGCTAGGGCTGGGTGCTGTGTTTTCACGCTGCGTTTGGGATGAGACTTTGAATTTTCGTTGAGAAACATTAACACGCTGTAACATCCTGAGGATGAAGCAATTACCTTAATAGATGCTTCTGTCTTATTGGGTGGTCTAGAGCACATTGCTTGCCATCCCATTTTCAGTCTTGCCTTGTGTAAAATGAAATATTCACCACTGGACTCCTGCAGAGTCTTCAAAATAGTGAAAAAGTATTGTATTGCATATGAACGTAGCATAACGATAGTAGTATTCAGGGAATAGAGACTGACCTAGTTTGTGCAGAAGAAGAAAAAAAAGGTGGTTATTTCATTACTTTTATTTAATCTTGCAAATGGGAAGTCTGTGTGGCCTAACATTCATATCCCTGCCTCTGAGTTTTTTGTTTAACTTGGGTCCATATGAGCTGATTTCTAGATCCTTGCTAGTTGATCCTTTGTCTTTATGGTAACTGGGTTCTTGTAGCCTCTGTCCTCCTCTCCTTTGACACCACGTAGTACTTTGAACTTCAGTTCTAATAATGGAATGCGGAGTTTGCAGGTACTGAAATAAAAACAAATGTTAAATCAGGATGTGCCCAGTAACTATTTAACTGATTACTGTTTTGACTGCATAGGGAACCTGAAAAGTGCTTGATAGATGCCACATAAAGCTTTGCAGTGGCACCAAAACATATTACTTGTTTAATGTCAGCACTAAATAATGTACTGTTGATACTGTTGTCAAATGTCAATTTTCATTGCTATTTTCAGTGTAGCTTGATTGCTGGAAAATTAATACATCACAGTTTCAGCAATTCTTACAGACTTTCCATGGAAAAGTAATCCTTAGAGACAGTATTCTGAAGAGGGAAGGCTTCTTCACTCTAGACAACAAATTTTAAAATTAATTCCTAGGTTTTATTCATTAAGGTCAACAGGGAGAGAGTATATCTCAGACTTTCAGATTTTAGGTTATAATTTTGAAAATCTTGTGATCTGAGACTGTTTCTTAGGAAAGAAAAACAGCTCTTTGCTTTGCATCATTAATGAAGTATCAGACTTCTCCTATGAATAATATTCTGGCTTTTAATCAAAAAAATATTTGACCAAATATTTAAATCAGAGCAAATGTAAAAAATAACATCCTGATTTGATTAGAAAGCAGTTAATAAAGACTTAAATCACTGCAAGTCTAGAGGTGAAGGGACATCTCTGTTTCAGCATTTTCATACTTGTCTTTTTCAACTAAAAAGTTGCATTGTTTAGTATATAAAAACAAGAATGGTCTGATGGTCAGGAATATGATGGGGTAAAGGTTGGACTTGATGACCCTGGAGGTCCCTTCCAACCATAATGATTCTGTGATTCTGTGAATAAAGTGTTGGAAAGTATGGGCTCCTGTCTTAGAAACATCAAAGCTCTGGGAATGGCTGTCACAAAATCCCCATGTTTTGCCCCTGTGGCAAATAAACATCTTTGTCTTCTGTTCCCACCACCAAAAGCCTCAGCCTTTGTACAGACACATCAAGCACCCACAATAGATCTTGTTTGAAATGGAACCCAAACACTATCTCCTCCAGTGTCAGCCTTACTTAAATGTGTTTGTGTCAGTTGTTGGTGCACATACAAGTGTTTCCTCAGCATGTTTTATTCTGACATAATTCAATGGCTTTCTTTCAAAGTACAAGTGAATATTAGTCTACTAAACTGTGTTACTACTTCAGAACTCCCTTTGGTAGTTTTTCTTAGTCATTAAATATACCACAGCAGTCTAATGCTGCATTTTACTGAAGCACAGCTAAGAAACCTTTATTCTCTGAAGCGGGGCACGGGATCCTCAGCTGAAATGTGACCACATCAGTTTCTGCAGATGGAAGGAAAATTCCAGTTTCTTATGTTCGAGACACTTTCAAGGTGAGGCCGTGATTTGTGTAGGTATAAATCTGAGCAGTGAGGTCCTTGGTCAGCTTTTCTTTGATGCATTGTTAAGATGTGTTAGTGATGAGCCACCCAAACGCCAGTTTGCTGCTGGAGTCAACACACGGCTCTATCATTTCTGAAAAATGTCACTGGAAGAATGCTAAGTCAGAAAAGTTAAGACCGAGTTGCAAAGTCAGGTCTTCGAAGAGTTAGGAAATCTAAGAATTCAGGCTCCTTCTATGACTTTGAATCTTGATGAATATTCAAGCTTTTGGCAGCCTCAATTATTCAATACAAACTCAAAATACAGATGTGGGACCTACCATGGCTTCACACTAACTCCTATTATTTTACACATTCAAACTCCATTACAAGCAGGGTTCATGGGGGCCATCTGTAAGAAAACTCAGCAAACCCATGATGTTCCACTTGAGGTTTCCTTACTTTTCTTTCGTTTTCTCAGATGTAGAATTTATGTTGAAAGCCACATTGCTGTGAAGCTGACAGGAGCTCCTGGGCTTCCTTACCTGAGACTAATTGTGTGTGTGTACATATGGGGAGACACACTTGTCCCCTGCTTTCTTTCTACTCCTCTGATATTGCTGAGACCTTGCTACAAGTGTCCTTTTCACTCTTGGAATGAACACTAAGGATACAGTCCTTAACAGAGGCTTAGATGTTAAACCTCTTTGCTTCCCTGTGTATACATGCAAGATTGTTCTCTTTGTGCTGTGAAAGCACTTTGTACCTCTGCTAATTATTTTTATCCTTCCCAAAGTTATCTTGACAAAACCAGCATACTTCCCTTCTCCCTGAGCTTGTGAAAAAGAGAGGAGGACGAGAACAAGCAAAATCAAGATTCCTGCTGACTTGCATGGCAGGGGCGATCTCCTTCCGGTTGGAATTAATCAATTGAGTAGCTGCAGGAATCAATTTGTCTGCAGCATGCTGTCACCTTATTATTAAGAACGTGAAAATGAGTGGTAGGTAATAACTTGGAGCAAATTACTGAAAGAGTTAACGGCAGGCTTGGTAGTCATAGAAATAAAATTGTGGAAGAAATGTCGTGATGTGATGCCGTTCTGCCTTGGGATGCACTAATGAGCCAATTGACCACACTATGGAATTACTTGCAATTAGTGCTGGGATATTTTTCTCCAACTTTGAATGAAGAATTTTATGGCTTTAAGTGAATTTGGAGAACATGTTGATTTACATCTCTCACCGGTTTTGGGTTAGATGTTAGGCTACACATTTGAAGCAAAAAGTACAAAACTAAGAACTACTGGGGCTAAAAAGCGATCCAAGGTTGTTAAGAACCATTGCATCTGTAGAAGGCAGTGTTTTTCTCTATGACCTTTGCAAGTTGCAAAGGCTTCTAAGGAAATCAGGAGTTCAGTGAGATTAGGGAAATGGGCAGAATTGGTCATTGGAACCAGAACCATTTCTTGCTGTTCATGGGGTACCTCTGCTCGTTTTCAGACAAGATGCTTTGGTGATGTTTGTCTTGGCACTTAGCTACCACAGGGAGAGGTGCCTTAGCAGTGCTATACGAAAAAAATGTGTATTATGAAGGAACAGGTCATGGCATTTTGTTGTAGTTTTATTTTGGGTTTGCTCAGTGCATGTACAAACGTGACACTTTTTTTTTTTTTTTGTGATTGATCTTAGAGGAAAATAACTCCTCACTTTATACTTTAAATAGTTATGGTCTGCATCTATGTCTACAAGGAAGATAAACATAATAATGCAACACAGGCACTATAAAGGCATAAATGACAGCTGAAGGAAGACTAGTAATTTTGGAGATTCGTGTGGGAAAATATTCTTGAGCTGCCATTACCAGGACATTACGATTCTTGAATCACAGATATATTTTTTAGGGTGTACCAGAACGTTTCCCACTTATCCCAAGATAGTACATTAAAACTTGTTTCATAACTGTCAGTATTATCTCTGGAAAAAAAAAATCTTAGGAGTCCTGTAATTTAGGAATAGAAACTGGATGGATCTCCACAAAATCTCTTTTGGGGATGCTGACTAGTCAAGACTGTCCAGGTGATTAAGACCTTTTGTTAATAATGGAAGAACTTGTTGCCTTAAACAATGAGAATGACAGAGGAGAGGAAAATTAGCCTCTTAAAGCATGTAGAAAGCAATGGTCCTAATCCCTCCATGTTTTCTACAACATGAAGCTATGCAGTGTATGGATTCTTTGTCCAACAGCTTATGATGCCTCCTTTAACATATAATAATAATTGTAATCAAGTATCTGTGATGTTAACAGTATAGAGAAATTTTTCATTCGTGTTGATAATTCACCAGAATGGACAGAAAACCTGTTAGGTTGTATCAATCATAATATGTATAATATCATCAAAGATTGGGTAATGAGAAATAAGAGGAAGTTGAAGAAACATTGGAGACAAGAAAAACTCATTACTACTTCTCAGCTATACTATCTTTGTTTAGAAAGGGTAGTATTACCCCAAAGAAGCTACATATTGGCCTTTTTTTCCTATTTTGTGTGTAGATAAAAAAGGATGTTTTATATTTAAATACTAGAAATACAGCATTGATCCATATCTTGGTACTACAGGAACTTGTTTAGCAAGTGCCGATGATGTAGCATCATAAATGGAGACACAAAGGTGCCCACTGACTTTGTCAGTGGCTTGTACCGACGTCTTCAAGAGAAAGCCCCGACGAGACTGGTGTAGACCTCCTGCATTTGAACTGGCATCTTTTGCAGTGAATTAAAAATACTGTACTGTAGATGCAGTGTAAAATGTTAGATGTCTCTGCTAGTAGGTACTGCCTGGACTGGTACTGGGATACTGTGCAGAGCTTATGCTGTGAAATTCAGTTAAAAAGTCTGCGAACCCTTCAGATTCAATTTGGTTAAAGCTTCTTTGCTTTGAAAGTCCATGTGCTCTTCCCCATTTTGTTCATGTTCTTTAGAGAGCTTTGGAAAACAGCACTGCTAACGGAAAGCAAAGCATAATACTGAAAGGAATAAACCAACTGTTAAAAATATCGAGGCTATCAAACAGCCTGGCTGTGAATGTGTGCTGATATATAGGAAATAGCCAAAAAGACCACAGAAGTAATGCTGAGATAAATTCAGTGGATCTTCCTTTTGGTCCTACAAGAGGTTAAAATTCCAACAGGCATATGATTAAAAAGTGATGGACATGAAGCCCTCTAATACCTTCACGGCTGGCATGTAGCGTATGAGATTAAATTTCAGCAGCAAAGAGCAGATAGAAAAATATTTAGCTGTCTGTCCATTTTGATATCTGGTTGCTGAGACTATGCTTCAGCAACTGAAAAAAAAAACCCCAAAACAGGTTGGTTATGATATCTTGATGGTTTAGAAAACTTAATCCAAGGATATGATCTTTTTTTCTGTTTCATCTGTGTGAGTCACAGTAGTTGAGTATGGAATACTTAGATAGTTTGCATTACACTTAAGTGACAAATTGATTTATAGTTTAGAGAAAAATGTGAATTTTGGTGCCAAAATGATATGAAATCAAAAGTTATTTTTACCTCTGGTAGGTACCTATTTCTCTGTGCTATCTAAATGAGACTAGTTTGGAAATTCACTTCCTAGACTCCTTTCATCTAATTTTTCTTTTGACAACTGTGCATAGTCAGGAATTAAATGAACATGCTTTGGCTGTATTCAAGAAGTTTATCTGTGTTTTGGACAGTGCATGACAATTTGTTAAAATTAAAGTGTCCTTAAATTTTTATCATTCCCTAGTGGTTTAAATAAACCTACAAGTTTAGCTTAAGCATTGCTTTGACTGCAAGTCCTTTCCTGAATTTTTAATTTTAAGATTTGACTTTTTAGAGTGTGGTTATGTCTGAGCACCCCCAATTTTTTGGCTGACAGCGCTCTCCTAAATTAGGGAGGAACTTTTATCTCTGCTGTGCAGCTGAGGAGCAAAGGGAGAGAATTCATGGCATGCCTCGAGGTGTGCGAGAGTACAGTGGCAGAGCAGGAATGAAGCCTGGGTCTCCCGAGTCCTTAACTACATCAATGTCACTAAATCTTGAAACTATGAACCACCTTCTTGATTCATTTCTTTTCATGCAGCTGCTCAGTCCCACTTGGACCAAGGAGTGAGAACTGATTTTAGGTATGAACATTTACTCCTTTATTCTGATTAAGGACAGACAGAAAGTGGACGGGGTGTATGAACAATTGCAGCCAGCACTTGCAACTACTTCTTGACTCAGTGCTGGAAAAAACTGAGCTGTGGCTAATACTGCTTTTTCTTAAGCTTTATAATCCCCATTGAACTCAACATCTGAGTTCCCTGGGCAAGCATTTGTTAGCCCAACTCTGGGCTAGACCATCCTTTTTCTCCAATTATAGGCCTTGGCATCAGTGGTTGTTATAAATCTTCTTTTTCAACAATTTTTTTTCCCCCATGGATAAGTTTGGGACATTGAATGACTACCTTTCTGTAAGCTAATCTAATAATGCAATGATTTTCAGACTCAGGTACGAAATGAGAGAAAAGCCTCTTTAGATTTCCTACTTAATAAGATTTACAGTGTTTTCTATTAACCACAGACACAGTTTTGTTCCTAGCTTGGAGTATGTTCACTTCACAATCAGGCTTCCTAAATTAATGCCTGGGTCATTTTCAGCAGTTTTTCATCTCTTTTAACTGGCACCAGTCGCAGGCCACTCTTATCACATTTTGCCACCTCCACTTCAGCCCCGGCCGACGAATGATCCCCAAGCTCATCCATTAACCGTGGTTCATCCCCACCTTGTTCTCCTTCCACCCTTTCCATGACTTCCTCCCAGTCCTGCTCTCTCTTGGCAGTGCGGGACTTTCAGAACTCACCCTAGCCTTTTTCATGTACATTGATATCTGAGAAGGAAATGGCTTTTTTTGTTCATTTTACCTTGTTTAGGTGAAAACACCTTAGAAAAGGTAAGGAGGATCCAGCAATCTCATTTCAGATAAACCTCTGATCTTTTTGCAACTTTTAGGATATCAAATATTGAAATTATAGCCTTAATGGCAAAATTAAATTCCCTGATGCTCAATTTCTGTGTCCTGTGAGGTTTATCTACATGAAAAATGTCAGATGTGTAACCTTAATTTACAATTATATAATTAAAATGATACAACTTGCTGATATGTGTTTTTAATACATAACTTTTCATATATAAAAAAGTATTTTTTAAAAACCAGATCCTAATTACATGGATCATAACCAACACACACCTACTCCACTTTTCTACATGTAGGTGGTTGTTAGTGGTCTTTCACAGAAAGCCTGTGGTCTGTTTACTTCTATTTTATATATTTCATACTTTTTAAAATGAATGCTTTATTTACTCCAGTTTATCTTACCTTACACCAACTTAACTGCATTGACTTCGAGTTAACCATAATCTTCATTTACGTAGGAGGTAAATGGTGCACATTTAGCTAATTCTTTAGGTGTCTGGGCTTGAAATGGAGGGTAATGGATCTTAGTCACTGCTATGTTTTCATGCAAACTGTTAAAACAACACTTTATTTGCAGAATTTCCCAAAGCAACAGAAAATAAAGACGTTCATGAGCGTGCTTTTGGCTATAGAAATGCAAATCTAAAATGTGCTGATTTCACAGTGAATGGCCCTGGGAGAAAGGAAGGAACTTAAGTTGGATCAAGGAAACTCCAAAATATCAATGATGAACAAACATTTCCAGCTGTGACTCCTTATTAAGTATTTTCTTAATATTTTCTTAATGCCGCCTTTTCTATTCTTAGTTTTATTTCCCATTTGAAGCTGACCTAGGTTAAGCATGTCCCTGCAAGTGCAGTTAGGAAGCAGCAGAGTGTAGCTAAATAGGGGAGATAAACCAGAGCGCTTTGTCACTCTCTTGTTTTGATAAGAAACAAACCCATAAGTACTGCAAAATGTTTAGACAGAAGGATGTAAACATCAGCTGATAATGAGCCAGCTGGGAGCTGGTGGGTCAGATTCAGAGGGCAGACCAACATACGCAACTCTGTGCTGGGTGTCCTCAAACAGTGCGTGTTCAGGGAGAAGTAGATGAGACCTTCTTCAGATGACTGGAAGAAACCTCACATGAACAGGCACAGGTCCTCCTGGGGGACTTTAACTACCCCAAAAACTGCTGAAGGGACAGTAGAGCAGGGCACAAGCTGTTCAGGAGGCTTCTAGAGTACATTGGTGATAGCTTTCACACGCGGGTAATTGAGGAGCCAGTGGGTAGACATGATCTACCTGGACCTGACACTTTAAACAAGGAAGAACTAGTCAGGAATGTGAAAGTCAGGGGCAGCCTTGGATACAGTGACATGGCATGGTGGGCTTCAGGATCCTGGGGAGATGAGAAAAATCGTAGGCTTACAACCCTGAATTTCAGGACAACAGTTTCTGGCACTGTCCCATAACATTCTCACAGACAAACAGATGAAGTACGGACAGTGAGGTTGACTGGGATCTAGGATCTGACAAAGAAGATCCAAATCAAGATCTTCGTTGTGTGTTCAAAGAAGAGCAACAAAGCTGCTGAAGAGTCTAGAGCACAAGTCTTATGAGGAGTGGCTGAGGGAACTGGGGTTGTTTAGCCTGGAAAAAAGGAGGCTGAGGGGAGACCTTCTTGCTCTCTACAGCTGCCTGAAAGGAGGTTGTAGCAGGGTGGGGGTCAGTCTCTCTGCCAGGTGACAAGCGATCGAACAAGACTTCCTTCCAGTTACACCAGAGGAGGTTTAAATTGGATATTAGGAAAAAATTCTTCACTGAAAGGGTTGTCAGGCACTGGCACAGGCTGCCCATGGCAGTGGTGGAGTCACCATCCCTGGAGGTATTTAAAAGATGTGTAGATGTGGTGCTGAGGGACATGGGTTAGTGGTGGACTTGGCAGTGCTGGTTGGACTTGATGATCTTAAGGATCTTTTCCAACCTAAGTGTTTCTACGAGTCACACAACAAAGCTTCAGAAAGCTTAATGGTCCTCCCTTTCCCTGCCTCCGTTCTTGGGTACTGATCACTGTCAAGGAAGAAATTTGGAGAAGAACTTGTATGTTATCCAGTTCATCCCTGCCCACTGCTGGGCTGTTCACAGAAAATCTTTGAAGTTGCACTGGGAACTATAACTTCATGCAATAGGTTATATTTGGAAAAGGAAAAAGAAGGAAACAGCTGTTAGTGAAATCTCTTGGTCCACAGACCAGCCTGCTGGGAGACCACTGGGTGTAGTTATTTAAAATGACACAACACAATATAAGAAGCACAACAGAGTAATGGAATAAGGGGATGTGTTTTATGTTTCACTTAGCAGAGGCAGTGGCAATGCCTTCAGGCCCATGCTCTGCTCACAAGAGCCACAAACTCTTTTTGACTTCTGCCTCCTGTGTAATACAGAGATTAACATACTGCTTTTTCCTTCTGAGAGACAGCATCTCTGTGTGGTAGCACAAGTTCAGACATACCCAACCCTGCTTAGACTGCTCTCCCTGGCTATCTTTAACTCCCATTTGGTTTTCGCTGCTGCCTTCTTTCTTAATTGGTAATGCATATTTTTATAATCTTCTATTTGTTTTGAAGAAGTTTAGCTGAGGTGTTTGCCATTCCGTTCTCACTCTGTCTTATATTAGTGAACATCCATCGTTCCCTGTTTACCAGCTTTTGTCTCTGCTGTACAGGCATTGTTGAATTGAAATAGCCTTCTGGGGAAACCAGTCTGCCAAATGAGTAAATATGTGAGAGCATGAGCAGTCAATCAGTTTTATGAAAAGCTCTGAGTCCAAGAAGATGGAAAAACTAGTTCTTGCAGACCTCTGATTGGATCTCTCCTTCCTTTTACGTTCAATATAAGCCAATAAATATTTGATGTCTCTTTATAAAGTGTTATATTTAAGGCAAATCTTTGGGAAATTATCTCATTTTCTGTAGACAACTCTTTATTAATAGCTGCTTTGACCCAATAAAACTAGATCCCTGCCAGAGTCTTCCTACTTTTCCAAAACAACTCTGTTGTCATCTATTTTATATCTATGATATCTAGAAAAAGCTATAATTTCTGCTCTTGTTATAGGCTTAATGCTTTGTCTTTGTCTTCTCTGTCTTCTGTGGACATCTTTATGTGTATGTGTTGCCCCAGACTCCTATCCTCCCCTGCCGTTTATTTTCAGGAGGCGACTGAGGAGTAGGAATGTACTGAAATCCACGAGGGATTGAATCTCTGTCTCGGGGGAGGGGCTGGTTCCCTATGTTCCATGACTTAGCCAAGCCACCCCAGCTAAAGCTGCCATCATCATTCACTGCTTGGGTCACTTCACTGATTGCTTTAGTTGAAGTTATTTACATCCAGCCTTCACATCCTTCACTCCTCATCCTCTCACTTAAGCTTCCCAGCTTCACCCTTCAGATTTGCTGGATCCTCCGTTTTGTCAGACTCTTTCCTCAGTTTTTACAATAGACTTTCTTTCTTTTATCCCCTGGTAAATCCCAGCTCACTGCTCTCTTTCCTTTCTCCTCCTCTAACCACTGCACATGGATATCCCTGAATCCATGGGATTTATAAACATCTTCAATTAAAAGATACCATTCAATCTGATTTCCCCCATGTTCCAGGAGCTTATCTGTCACTCTTTGCTAATACCTTGTGCTCAACAACTTGAGTTTGATTGTAAAGGCACTGGTCTTCGTATGAAGAGATCAGGATAGGAGTAATCCTCCTCTTCCCTGCCTAATTTGAACTTCAGCTTCAGCTTCCAGACATTACTTTTAGTAACGTGTTTCTCCACTAAGTTAAAGAGTCCTTTATTGCTCTTCGTTTACTCTCCAACTAAGCAAGTAATTTTTTTCAATCTTTTTTGGTAAGTTAAACTGACGAAACTTTTTAAGGCTGTCACTGAAAAATATTTTCTTCAGCCCCCAGTTTTGGGTTTTGGTTTTGTTTTTTGGTTTTGTTTTCCCTCTTTTCTGCCTCTCTGTTATTCTTCATTCTGTCTCAAAAAGGGATACCAGAACTGGATTCTGGTTATAGGGTTAGTCTTAACCATGGCAAATACAAAAATAAATTATTTCCTTCAGCTTTTTGCCTGTCTATGTGTTTCATACATTTTTTTAATGCAACTTGGCATTGAAAGCAAAAGTTACTAATTTCCTGTGACCCTTCACATGCAGGAACATAGAAGTGGCCTTTCAGGGTTGGGCTAAAGCCTTATCTGGTCCAGGATCCTGTCTCTGACAGCACCCAGTGGTAGACCCTGGAGAACAGCATAAGAAGTGAGCACAGCAGTTCACAGCAATTGCCATAGCAACTTATGGCTCACCCAGGAAGTAGTGATGCTGTGTTTAATAGATCTCAATGGCTCTCTTCTGATCCTTTTGTCCACTCACTTTTTTTTTGAACCCAAGGAAACCTTTTATGTTGATAACTTATCTTGGCAAGCTTAACTGTGGGTTGTGTGGCGAGGCATATCCTTTCTTTGTTTTCAGGGCACCATCTGCTACTTTTGTTTGACTTCCTCTACTGTTTCTGGTAGAAGAGACTGTGAACAATCATTCCCTGCTCACCTACTCCATGTCACTCGTTATGTTATAGATCTGTATCATAACCCTCCTACATAAGTTTCAAAACTACTGATTTTCATGGCAGGTCTTCCAATCTCTAAGAAAATCCTTTGTTACTTGAAGGAAAAGCTGATGTATTCATTTGTATGTGTTTATATCACAAGTGTTTTTTTGAATTACCGAGCATTCTGAGTGATCTGCATTGTCCTTAAAAGTTCCTCTGTCTTCATTATTTATTATTATGTCTGTGCTTGCTAAGAAATAAAAAGGGTGTAATGCTCTTCCTGTGCAATATTTTCTTCATGAGCCTCTTCTTAAAACTCTGAGATTTGCTCTTTTTTATACTTTTTCTCCCAAGCAGGTTGACAGTAACCACACTGCAGTAACATCACCTATTTAATTCCAGTTTGCCATCTTAGATACCTAAACAGGATTAGCCAAATAACATTGATTTATTTACAATCTTTTTATGATGGGCTTCCATACAGATCTTATAATGCAAATGATTGCTATACCTAGTACTTGTAAAAACCTCTACTAATTCTTGGCTTTTAGGGAGGCAGATTAGGAATTAGGATTTAATGTAACTCCAAGGCTTCAGGTGAATTTAACCCACTGAAATGCCGTTGCTGCATTCTTAACCATGTAAATTATCAAAGGTCCACTTTTACATGGTAAGAGCAGCTCTGCAAATACTGCTTTGTGTGGTGAGGATCAGTTATGAACTTTTTGTTGGAAAAAATGAAAAGCAAATCCTGTCTCTTCTTGCTTGCATCATACACTGGCACAAGGACAACCTCCTGAATGAGGAGCCTGTTCCATATGCTTGGTCTTCTAAGCCAACAGCATTGCATAAAATGATTTGGGTGGTGGTGTGTTTTTTAACAATGATGCTGGTGATAATTTGAAAGAAACCAACCTGCAAATTATTGCATAGCCCTAAAGAGAGTCTAACAGTGAAAATCAGGTTATTTCAGTTCTGTATTCTACTACAACAAAAAAATCTGATTAAACTGGGAACATTAGGAAATAATGGGTAATTGCTTGGCACTGGTCTATTAAAAGTGATCAGAGCATAAAGCTGAATGCACCTCCCCAAGAAATCACATAAGGAAATTGGAGAAAAGATTTGGACAGAAGCAGTTTTTTGCAGTCTTGAATAGGTGAAATCCTTACCTGGTGATGAGAACAATTTCTATTAATTTCTATGGGGGAAGAAAGAAAAAAAAAAGAATATTAAAAATAGTTCAGGTATCTTTTCAGTTACTCATAAAAGTCAGAGTGCATGGGATCCGCCTTTTTCCAGCTGCTTCTAATGGAGTTTATTCTTCAAACTGAGATGTTATTTGTGTTTCTGAGGATTTTGTGATTCAGAATAGTGCAGTTAGGAACCACATGAGAGCTGTATCTCTTCTCGATCAGATAACGCCTTCAGAAGGCAGCTGGTTAACTCAGCACCTCCTGGGACACCTGCAGGGTTTGCTTTATCCAGAAGCACTGAAGATGCAGTTAAACAGACCTTTGACTCCTCTACACGTGAGTAGGAGAATGGGGCTGTTACCAAAGAATAATGCAGGTTCTGTGCTGTTTGCCTCTTGCTACAACTAGGACTAGGTGTCTTTAATGAGAACCTGTACAAAAACAGAAAGAAACTTAGGTAAAAACATGAAAAAATCTCTGCAATGTACTGAAAAATGTGTTTAGAGCCTGACCATAGTTCACTGATGGAGAGATGAGCCTTTCAGACTCTTGTAGCTGATATTTGGAGGAGGCAAAGGTTTACCAGTACACACAAGGATTTTAGAATGCAAGCTTGACTTGTAGAGCTGCTGTGAATGAAACCACAAAGTCTTGCATGTCAGCAGTCACTCTCACATCTGTCACTACTTACAAACCTCACAGGATTTGCAGAGCTGTATAGGTAAAGATTTTGTGTACTTTATAAAAGACCATTTAACCATGGGCTACATGAGCATTATGTTATGAATCTGCCCTGCCTTTTGTCAGTTTTCATTAGAAAATGTGACTTCTTATCAGGAGTATGGGTGCTGGGACTCGATAATATTATTATCCAAACAGTGACTTCCATTATGATTTTGAGAAGGTGATTTCCCTTCCCTGCACAAGAAAATAGCACTATACCTTTTTAAAATAATTTGAATTATTGGGAAAACCAGTTGGTCTGTTGATCCAAAATCATAAGCCAGTGTGAGAGCGAGAACAGACTTGTGTGATACTCCACGGCAAAAATAGATGCTATGAGAAATAAATTTATAGTTAGCTATTCACAGTATAAAATGTTTCCTACATGTGACCACAGAGGGAGTGTTTTAAAGTATCTTTGGTGCAACTAAATGTGTATCCGTGTAGCAATAGCAACTCAGTTGGTTTCCCAATGTTCTCTTAGGTCCCTAACTTCTGTTTTAGCAGGGGGAGGGAAAAAGTAGAATAATCTTTCTGTCTATATTTCTGTAAGTTAGGGCTAAAAGTAAATAATGAATTATTCTTTCTCCAACTGCTTTCACTCCTGTCACATACATACACATTTATACTCTCAGAAACAGCAAGTTCTTTATCCAAAAGCTCCCCTCTTTTGACATAAACCCAATATATTTGTTAAACATTTCATAAGCAGCAGAGAATTTGATTACCTCATGCTCCTAAATTCAACTGTTAATTATTTATTTGGAAGTGTTGGGTGGGCTACCGCAATTAACCTTGACATATGAAATAAATAGTTTTTACAGTAATTGGTGGTTGATGCCATGCTGCTTAAAATAGGTTTCAATATTTCGTTCCTGTCTTGGAGCTAGCTGTAATCTTTAATTTCTGTAAAACACTTTAGGACACCGTAAGAAAAAATAATCACATTACAAGTGAGAAGTGTTGAGTAAATTTCTTTTACAAAAATGCACCCGTTATAAATTTAGCCCTTAATTGGTAGCATTACAAAGTGCTGAGATGGAAAACAAACAGGAGGAAACCTAATAATCCGTAACGTCAGGAGTCTGCACCTGCAGCTCGGTCGTGGTCTGCTTGCCAGTTCACATGCAGGCTGTTGAAGAGGTAGAAGCTTTCAGTAGTAAGACAAAATAATCTTCAGATACTCTGTGCCGGTGGTGGAAAGATGTCCAGCTGAGGAAACAACAGGTAGGCAATGACCTTTCGGTTCTGATTTACTTTTATGGTCTCAGCCAAAGGGCTTTCCTGTGCTGTCGCTTCCAAGGCAGCAGGGCAAGTCATTGGTTCTCCAGGTTTCCTTTCTGCCAGGCTGCGTGCTCTCCACCAGCTAGCTGGCCTCTGTCTTTTATCCAGTCTGTTGTTTGCTTCCAGCTCTAGGCAGGCAACCTGGGCGTCTCACATCACAGTCAACTGGATGGAGAAAAAGCCCCAAGATCTGGGTGCGTGGTGATGCAGTTGGGCTGTGCGGCTCTATAATATCTTCTGGCTGACTGGAAGATGTCCAAGCTAAAGGACTCCTTCTCCTCTCACCCTGGGCCTCCTGAGAGACCAAAGGAGCAATAGGATTTGGGTTTGCATAGCAGCTGTACACATCCAGGAGTTCATTTGGCATTTATTATGTTGCCTCTCCTTCCATCACTGTCTAGGTAGTCTGTAACCTGGAAAGACGTACAGGGATGATGAAAAGGGCACTTTGAGAGCTTTACTGTATCTCAGACTTCCATACCTCCAGCAGGTTAAGATGTTATTGATATGTCTTAGTTGACATGTTTTTTCAGCGCTCTGGTTCTTCCCATTTTTCCTGGTTTACATCAACTTCAGAGACTCCTTGCTTACACTTTAGGCATGAGTCCCTAATTCAATACAGCTGTCTGTTGTGGTGAGCCCTTCCAGTAGCAGGTTCCTCCTAATTCTTTTATTCCACGTTTGGGTCCAAGTTTCAGACATACACTCCTGGCTTGCTCACCAGTCTGAAGAGCAGTTTTGTCTTCTGAAGTTCCCCATCTCCATGGAGTTTGCTACTGGTTGTTTTCCGTGGGCATTACTTGGGCAATTGGCTGCAAGCTTCTATAGTGAAAAATGCTGAAACTGTAGTTAGAAGTCCCAGAACAGTTGTTTTTATTTTGAAAGCCTGGAAGTCGTAGAGAGCTGATTATATTTCTCATGTTTTCTACTTATAGGAATATGGATTTCAAAGGGAGCTTTAAGGGAAACAGTATGCTTTTCTCCACAGTGCTGGAGGTTTGATGGGTGCACATTTCCAAATGATGGACTTTGTGCAAGGTTATCTGTGACTCAGCATGCTCAGAGGCCAGTTCTTCAGTACCATCCCTCAGTAACCGGTATTAGAGCAGCATTTTTAACCCTGTATTCTTTCCCTTCCTAATCAGAATTCTGTTTAATTTTGCAAATATGAAGTAATTTCTCTGTACAGCTAAAGCCATTGATCTTGCTATGTTTAAATCTAGTATAACAGTATTCTGAGAGGCTGAGAAGAGAGAAAGACTTTTTTCTCTGATACTGCTATATTTTCTCTGCAATGGCTTGTATAGCCACAAGTATATTTTATAAAGAGCAGCCAGATTCTGGGGTCATGGTTTGTGGATGAGTGTAGGGGGCGGGAACTGTATGATACAGTATCTAATATAATAATAATCATCATATATATATAGTAATACGTAAGAGGATAACTAGATAAATTCTCCTTGGAGGAGAAATTGACCTCTTGGCTTTTGAGAAGGCCCATGGTTTTCTTTTTCCATTGCCCAGTAAGAGGTGAGAAGTTATGAAGAAGGAGATATGGTTGCATGTGTGATGGGGGAACTGTGATAGACCTTGCTGCTTATTCTGTACTTCTGCATGGACAATGTCTGACCTGGAAGGATTCTTCTTTACCATAAATCCCTGCTGCACCAGTGATTTGTGATGATGTTTCTGTAAGTCATTGCTTAGTCAGTGGAGGGAACAAGAAGAATCCTGCTTTTTTTCCTCTTTAGATGTTCCCAGGCAATTATTGTGGCCTCTTATATTGAGTTGTTTCTCTTCCTCTGCTTCCTTTGCATACTAAACTGCCCTTTTCAAGGGGTTGAACTTTTTATGAGATAAACTCGTGAACTGAATCTGGCAGACTGTTGTTGTCTAATACTGGAGGAGATAAGCCTTTTTAGCCTTTATCTGTTCCTTTGGGCGTCTGTGTAAATTCAGACAGCACTGTTTGATGTCATGATTGGTTGCATTTTAACAGAAGTTTGAATTGAATCTTAATAAAACTTCTAAGGTGGCAAATAAATTACACACCCAGGTCAGGAAACTGAAGTTGTTTGTCCATTCAGCCAGGGGATGAACTAACTTCTGCCTAGTGCTCTGTGAATATGTTCCCTTTGGAATTGGAATCAGTTATATAAATACTAATTTCTCCCTTCGAATACTCTATCCTAACACATTGTTAAAATACAGAGTGGAAGACTATCTACCTAACAGACATCTACCACTTGTAGGGTGACTTTGGTAACCCAGTGCCTCATTGCATGAAGTTGGTTTTGTATACTCAAAATCCTACAATAGCATTACTTAAGGGCTGTAGTGCAATGCTTAGTGTAAGTCAAGATGCCCCACATTTTTTCTGGTGTTACTATTATTGTAGAGCTCCCAGCCAGTCTCCCAGTAGACACAGCATGAGAAGATGTAGTGAACCTATCATCTAAACACCAAAAAAGAGAGCTCAGTTGTTTACAATAAGGAGAAAAAGGGAAATGATAAAGATGAGCATCATCTGCTCGTAACTGCTGTGTGCTCGTGGCCTGGCACGGGCACTTGGGTGAGAAATCTCTGAGACTACTGCTGTGAATGGGGACAGCTGTCACAGGAAAGGTTTGCAAGACTGTTTAGTTTTAATGCAATAAGGAACTGAAATATGAATGAATTTCGTAAAAAGCTGATATAATCCATCTCCAGTGTTTCATATCTATTATCTCTCCACTTTTCCGTAACTACTTGAGAATGGATTTCCCAGTGGGCTAATTAATATCCTCCCGTGACATCCCATTCTTTCAGCAAAATCTGTCTCCCTGTGTGATGATTTGATACTGTCACTGGGAGGATAAGTTTGGACTATATGGCATAAACGTAGGCTTCTTGGATGTTGGTCTGGTTTTGTTAGAATGTGACCGTATTGGTTGGCTTTTTAAGAGCACATCTGAGAGGAAAGTAATGGAAAACTGATAGCAGCAAAATTTAATAAAGTCAGAAGAAAGAAAATGCTGTGCCTGTGACTACCTGAAGAGAAAGACATGAACGAAAATGCAGCATATTAATGAGGACTGAAGCAATCTTCCTTATTCATCTCCGAGCCAGGCTCTGCAAACACCCGTGCATTCTGGCTTTCTGCACATAACTCCATCAATTTAATAGAGTTTTGAGGTATCCCCGGGTAGAAAGGATGATATATTATTTTCCTCCGCAGAATTATCAGTATTCTTTTAATAGTGGGTAGCAATTTGGGGTAAGGAAGGCAAAATTTTTACAGTAAAGCAGAGGAGCTTATTTTGCATGTTTAGTTAGTTCCTCTGGTGTGTTGCATTTCCCTTAATGCACTAAAAGTTAAGCTGGAGGTCACATATAATAAAAGCAAGTAGGAATTTTTCTTTCTTCAGGTATGCTCTAATTGTCAGGCCTCCTGTTTGTGGTAGAGGATTGGTCCTTTGGGGAGAGGAGAGGTCGTTAATATGTTGGTGGGAGCTTTATGAAAACTCTGGTTTAAGGCCTCATGACCTGGTGAGGTGTATTTGTGTGGCAGTCATGTGTGTTTGATGGGGAGGATTAACAGTAAAACTGGCACTTTGAAAAATTGTGTAGGTTCTGCTTGTGATTCCAGCACCTGGATGATGAACAGAATTGATGTACAACTGGACCCAAAAAAATCACTTGAGGGTGCTCAATAGGGTAGCCATTTTTTTTTTCAGAATGGTATTACACATATTGAAATACACTGTATATGAAGGAAGCCTGATTCCTGTAGGAATGCAGTGGGTTTTGAGAGTCTTAATCTCATGGATCACTTTTATAGCTTTCCATTTCTGTCCTTTCTCTGTAGTCTAAACAATAAGTCTTGTTATCCACAGGCGGTTTGTGTTGTTTCCTTGGGGTCCCCATTCTGGGCATTGCTTTTTACAGGGTTTTATACTGCACTGAAAATGAAGATAAAATAAAGTGTCCAGATGGGGCTTTAAAGATATGGACTGTGGAGATGTACAATCTACACATGCTGTGAATGGATTCTGATAGTCCCACAGTGTTACAAAAGAAATGTGCTTTCTTTGTGCTTCTTTTCTACCTTGGAAGGCAAGTACAACAGAAATCCCTTTTTTTACCATCATCATTGTTGTTTTCATTTTAAACAAATCCAGGACTATGAGCGGGGTGCAGGTAAATAAAGTCCAGGTTGCCCAGGAAGGTGGTGGAGTCACCGTCCCTGGAGGGGTTCAAGAGGCGTCTGGATGTGGCGCTGGGTGATGTGGGTGAGTGGTGATATAGGTAGGCAGTTGAACTGGATGATTTTGAAGGTCTCTTCCAACCTTGAGGATGATTCTATGATTCTAAGTCTGAGCAAAGGTTTAGGCCATAGATAGGACCACCCAATCCAGGCAGCCAAGAGATCACTACAATCCCTGTCTGGGGATGTTTCATCTTCACTTCTGCTGAGGTGGTACTAAAGGGGCGTAGAATATTTTCTATGATGGTTTACACAGAACTGCATGAGAACATCTCAACGTTTTCATACTGGTCCCAGAGTTGCTCGATTTTAAGATTTTTAATGTGTATTGTCATTACTAAGCCTCCAGATTCCCAACTCTGCTCTGGCAATCTCTATATGTTCATTTATGCTTTAAATGAAGGCTTAAATTGTCACCTTATATACTGCTTCTTGACTAATAAAAATTTAAAGTCTCATGATTGTCATAAAGTTGTATTCTAAGTTTCTCAGTAGTCAGTTTGTAAAAGGAGAAGGAGCCATGATGAACTCCAACAGGACCCCGGTTTGGGTTTTGGGGGATCAGGACTCTGTGGCAGAGCACCTGTGTTCATCAGCCAGGACATAATTAAGATGCACATCAAAAATTATATGGCCTGTATGTCAGACAATTCACATTGTGGGGCCAGAGTCACTTTTCTATCAAAATATAATAAAACAGCAAAATCTACTAGAACAGCACTTCTGCCAGAGAGCCAACCTGAGCCTTTTGTTTTTCTACAAACCTAAACTGTGTAACTCTTCAAAAGACATTTAATTTACATTAGATCATTTCTTAATGCAAGAAAATGCCTCTTTGTATGAGTAGTATATCCTCATAAGTGCTAAAAATCCTGCTTTTGCTTGGCAGTGCACTGATGGTTTAAGTACAGTGTGTTTGAAACAAGGATAATGGCAAAAAATACAGATTTTATTACTTGCACGTCAGGTCATACATTGAAAACCCTAAAATTTGTAGCCTAAGTTGAAACAATTGAAAGTTGCATACAAAAATCACATAGGTGCAGAGAGCTATAACTTAAAAGCTGAAGATGGTTTTATTTCCTAAAGGATATATAGGTTCAGTGACAATGTTAACATAAAGGTGTTAAGATATATAGGATGGGCATGTTGCTCCAGGGAATAACTTATCTCATGGGTTTCAATCTCTTTCAACAAACTAGCCTCAGCTATATTCACAAATACTTGAGCAGTAACTAATAAGTAAAATAATATTAATTGAATAAGCTAGTAAGTGACTTTTTCAGTGATTACCACCACATCTGTGCTCAGTGATGTGACGAGCTGTCATGGGCAGTTCCTGTTGGAAGCTGCATTCTCCCAGCTCTTATTCCAGCACCGATTCAGAGGAGACTGAAAGAATATTTTACAAGTTTATTTTACAGTCTGGTCAAAAGGTTGAGAGCTAAGGCTTAAATTGATAATGTCCAACTGAATGAAGGCATGAGGTAGAATATAAAGCTTTACTTGATAGGCATATCTGAAAAAGAGGAAAGAAATGTCATTCGAAGCCAAAAAGCTTGTCAGTAAAATTTCTAACAAGTCACAGCTCTTCACTGAAGGTTCACTGAGTGCATAGGAGAATGAGGAAGAGGAAGATAAGCTTTTACTATCAGCATTGCCTCACCTCGACCATCTCTTTGGCAATTTCTAGAGAAATGTGGGTTTCTAGAGGCTGTATCAGCAGATACTGGGAATTGCCTGGTGCACTGCAGTGTTTTTAGGCTTCCTCTTGGATTACAGGAACCATATTGCCGGATAAGCTGTTCTGGTCTCGGGGTTCATAATTCTGGTTTGCTTCACGAGCCTGATGCTCCCACACTACAGAGTGACACAAATGGAAGAATTGGAGAAATTCACTGTCCTCCTGTTTCTAAGTACTCATTTTATGAGTGCGCAGAGTGGTAAATTCTCCCCCTTTCCTTTCCTGCTTCTCTTCCCTGGCTGTCCCCCAGTGTCCCAGTGTTGTGTGGGAATTAATTATTTTTTAAGTTATCTGTTAACTTGACAGTCTTCCTGTCGAGCACACTTGAGCAGAAGGGACCACACAAGGCACTTGCTGCTACTGAACAGATCCGAAATGAGGGAATTGGGGAGCTAGGAATCTTGTGTGTAAAAGACCCTGGGGGTTTGTATTGTTGTTTTTCCCAATGATTTATTTTTTAAATAAACTTTCTGACTGGAGCAGTATTCCAATGTCAAAGTCTGATTTTTTTTTTTCCCCCTTTAAATGCCTTTAAAATAGTAAGCAGTGTTCTGCTTGCCTGTTAGTCTTAGCCAGGGTCGTCTTCAAAAGAAAAGATACATGAGAAAAGAAGTCTAACTGAATACAGTTAATTTGGTGCCTTTTGCCACAAATGCAGCACAAAAGTTTTAGACAAAAGAGACTTTCAAGTTTGCTGTGTCCTGCGGAAGGGGAAGAACTGTGGGAACCATTGTTAGATGAGAAAAAGCATATCCAAGGAAAATGAGGAGAGGAAAGAAAAATCTCTTCTATACTTTTTTTTTTTTAAAAGTTGTTTTTCTGTTCATTATAGGTAGATGAGATCCACATATTATTTCATAAAAGATGTTCCCAACTGATCATCTAATTTAATTCTTGGTCGGGGAGCTTTTCCTGTTGCATTCTGGAATCCCTAATTAAATGTCAGGTTGTGTTCAAAGACTTTAAGGGATTGGCTACTACTGGTTTATTTTAAAATAGTGGTATTACTTGTATTAATAATGATATTCTCTTTGACAACATTTGCAGCAGTCAATGAAACCCTCACTTGTTTAGTTTTCTTTTACAGTATGGAAACCAGTTTCCTGAAGCAATGATAGAAAGCACTCTATAAATATCTTTGGCCTTTGGAAATAAGAGACCCTTTTTTGCAGTTTATATATCCTCGAAGTATTTACTGGAGCAGAAGTGCCTCCATTTTTGAGTGTTTTGCTCATTGCACTTTTTCCTTCCCGTTTAGCAAGATATTAAAAAGATATTCTCGAGGGCAGGCAGCAAAATGTAACAGCGGAAAGGTCACCCAAAGAGCAAGAAGATGGCCTTTGAAGAGCTAATTCTGCAGGAAATACGGAAAAGATAAAATTGCTTTCTGAAATTTCATTTCAGGAATAAGAGGTTTCCATCTTTTTTTCCTCCCTTTCTCACCAGCATTGCCAGTTTTGCCCCTGCATGGCTAGCAACTGCTCTGTTTTTAAGATCTTAGGATACTTTTCTCAATATTCTGGATATGTTGTAGGGGCCCAGAGTGCTGTGGATTAAAGTTGTGCCTGCTGCATCTAATTTTGGGTCGTGCTTCGAAGGCCTATTTTAGCTTGTGGAAAAAATTAATAGGCCTCTGTTTTCTTAAAATGTCATTACTTTTTATAGCTTTGATCTAAACTTTCCTGTCTGATTGTGTTAGCAAGAGGATGAGTCCTTCTAACTGAGATAAAGGAGCGTCAACGAGAGCTGCATGTGTCACTGGGGCTGGCTGGAGTTTCAACGTTGTCGGTGGCTGGTTTGCCTTCACAAATCCTTTCTCCTTAGTAACGAATACTTGTTCCATGGTTTTGTTAATCCTTTAATTTAAATGAAAGTCGTCACATTTCTTTGTGTATGAGTACAGGAAATAAAATAGGGTACAGGAGAAGGGATTGCAGCTATGCCTTTGCTCTTTTTTAATTGCTTCAGTTCACCCAAGCAATTTAGAGACATTATTGGCGCTACAGCATCACTTGTTCAGGACTGCATGTCTAATTTTAGTCTCAAAAGTTTTAGAGGAGGTAATTGAAAATGTTCATGTTATCTTCCTTCCTAAATTTCCAGTTCACATTGATATTGCTGTTGGGTAGATGAGTTACCAGAAATGTCTTTCCACAGTTGAAAAAAAAGAATTTCTCTGGTTTGAATGAAAGCTTTGGAACCCTAGACACTTTAATTAAAAAAAAAAGAAAAGGGAGGAGGGGAGGGAAGGGGAGGAGTGCAATACCCCGACTAATTCATCACTTAACAAAATAAGTGGATAATGGAACTAAAGCTGTTTTGATGGTCCAAGCATATTAGTCAATAGAACAATGACACTTCTCTGACTCACCAGTTAAAATTAGTAAAGGAGTTATGATAGATTGCGCACATGCAATAAAAAACCAGAAACTTTTAATTTCATTTTTATACTTTGATATTTCTTTCCATTTTCTGCTACCTATGTAGAAATAGCTTTCCTTGGGGTGCCACTCAGGTGCTCTGTTATTATGAGGAAGTTGTGTTTGTTTATTACTGTTTTCAGACTGCTCTTCAGGAGCTTTTTACTGGAGATCCATGTGTGAAAGACCTGTATATGTGGTGTTTTGTCACATCACATATATTCTGTTAAAATTCCAGTTGTTAAATCTAGGTATGCCTATTTGCTAAGGACATACCTTTCATAAAAATGAAGCATGATCCCAGTATGAAAAGTAATGCAAAGAAATTACCAACTCTGAATTCAGCGGTTTCTTACTTCAAGTTTTGAGGTTGGATGGCACAAGATACTAAAACTGTTGGGGTTTTGTATTTTTGGTTTTGTTTTGTGTTTGGTTTTTTTGTTGTTGTTTTTTTTTAATTTTCCTTTCTGAATTTGTATTTCACAAATCACATGAATACCTCAGGAACTTCTTAAAAGCCCAAACTAAAGGAAATGCTGTTCTTTTGGTGTGTGAGTGACTGTATGATGAAAAAAGGCAAATGTAATTTTACTTTTGCCACTATCTCAATTAGTAGTCTTAGGAGAGGCCATGGTCTAATGATCTAATGGTTAGGAATATGATGGGATAAAGGTTGGACTTGATGACCCTGGAGGTCCATTCCAACCATAATGATTCTGTGATTCTGAGCGGGGACAAAAAATCCTTTTTAAGAGCTACCTTTCCTTTGTTACTCTACTTTCCTGATTGCTAGAGAACGGTCCATCCCCATACTCTATCAGTGACTATTTCCACAATGATTTTGCTTTTCTCTTGAATATTTTAAAGGAATTAATCTAGCTCCAGATAGTCTAAATTCAGGAAAACTTCATAGTTTTGCTATGTGTAAATTCTCTGTTAAGCCTTTGTTGAGGCCATTAAGATACAATAATTGAAGCAAAATACTGAAAATAAGATATTATCAGAAAAACATTTTTCTTTTTTATGCTCTATTACTCTTAGAGTAAATCTTTCTCTTCGTTGAAAGGTTGACTTAGCAAAGCATGCATATGCTTAGTTACTTACATTTAAAAGTACAATATAGGAAGTCTCACCTGTTGCACATTGAGAGCTGTTGTTGCCCAGCTTAGCCTGTAGTGAAATTATTGTCTGGACTTAGTAAAGAAAAACACCATACTGCTTTGTATTAGTGATCAGGTTTGTGTCTTTGTGCTGTTCTTCATAAAGCCTTGTCACTAACTGTGAGTCCTGGTATCTAGAAAAAAGCGCCCCGTTCTTTGATCTCTATTTTTTCAGCTTGAGAAGCGGGTGTGATTTTCTTAGTTTGGCTACTAAAGCGACATTACTGCATGACAAGCCTACAGCGTGCAGCAGGTTGCATAGCAGGGGTGCTAGTTTTCAAAATGACCTCAGTATGACACAGTGAAATAGAGGCACAGTTACTGTGATGAAGAACAGTAGGTCTATAATTCTCTTATGTGCTTGCTGTTGCCTTCTGTATTTTATTTCTCAGTTCCCCCAGAGGGAAAAGTGGGAACAGAGTCACAACAAATCATCTGCTTTTGGTCATGCTGAGATCCCATGGCTGCCTGGAAGCTGAAGACACTTTCTCTTAAACCAGAAGAAAGAGGGAAGGCCACATTATCTCTTCTCTAATGAGCAGCAGGCTTTGAGTTTCCTCCCATCCTGTCATTTCTGGAGTGCTTAAAGATGTGGATAAGTTGTGCCAGGTATGAGTTGTACCCTTATCTCCCCTTGAAAAGTGACGATGGAAACCTGACTCTTTTGCCTGCCTTTTCCTGTAACAACCACCACAAAAAAACCCCACATGAATACAGACCTAGATATTGAGCATCATACAAAATTTTTGGTTAGAAGGGACTTCTGGAAGGCATGTAGTGTCACCTGCTGCTCAAAGGAAGCCTAACCTCAAAGTTAGGTCAGATTGCTCAAAGCTGCCTCAACAAAGTCTGGCAAATATCCAAGGATTGAAAATTCACCCTTTATCCTAGTGTGGATATCTTTTTTCATATTTCTGATCAAGTTTTCCTTCGCTACAACTTGTAACCACTGCCCCTTGTCCTTCTGCTGGGCACCACTGAGAGAATCTTGCCCTGTCTTCTCTGTAAACTCTCTTTACACAGCGATATTGATAACAAGAAACCCTCTGAGCCTCCTCTCCCTACTTCTTTAGTCTTTCCACATGCATTGTGTGCTTCAGCCCCCAGCCATGTGAATTCATTCCGATTTGTCAACATCTCTCTTCTACTGGGGGAGTCCCAAAACTGGGCATGGACCTGTTGAAGTGGGTCCAGAGGAAGGCCACAAAAATAATCAGAGGGCTGGAGCACCACTCCTGTGAGAGTTAGGGTTGTTCAGCCTGGAGAAGAGAAGGCTCCAGGGAGACCTTAGAGCACCTTCCAGTGCTTAAAGAGGACTTACAAGAAAGGTGGGGACAGACTTTTAGCACAGCCTGTAGCAACAGGACAAGGGGTAATGGTTTCAAGATGAAAGAGGGTAGATTCAGACTAGATAAAAGGAAGAATTTTTTTTACAATGAGGGTGATGAAACACTGGCACAGGTTGCCCAGAGGGGTGGCAGATGCCCCATGCCTGGAAACATTCAAGGTCAGGTTGGATTGGGGCTCTGAGCAACCTGGTCTAGTTGAAGATGTCCCTGCTCACTGCAGAGGAGTTGGACTAGATGACCTTTAAAGGTCCCTTCCAACCCAAGCCATTCTATGATCCCAAGTGAGTAAAGGGGAATAATCACTTCCAATTGACTTGCAGACTGCACTCTCAGGAACACAATTCAGCGTGCATTTAGCCCTCACTGCTGCCTGGGCACCCATATTGAAGTTGAACCTTCCCAAATGCAGGACTTTGCTTGGGAGGTTTCTGGCAGCCCATTCTTCCAGCTTCTGGATGTCCCTGTGAACGGCAAAACTCTCCAGCGTCTCCACAGCTCTCCCTCCTCAGTTTGGGGTCATCTGCACCTTGGCTGAGAGTGCATTGCATCCGATCAGCCAGGTGAAGATGGGAAATGGTATCAGCTCCAGTACAAACCCATGAGAACATCCCTTGTAACCACTTGTGACAAGTTCAAGCTCAGTAGCAGTACTCTTTGGTTATGGTCAGATCATTCCTTTATGCCCACGGAAAAGGAAAATGTCATTAGCAAGCAGGGGCTCTTTTTCCCTTGAAATGAGAAAGTTCAATTCTTAATACCAGTTATCTCCTTGAATAATAATATTCTTTGCTGGGTTTTTTATGGCAATGTAGCAGACTAGGATCCTTTTTGTAATTTTTTGTATGCAATGTGATACTCGGTTTTATCCCAATAGGCTTACTATTGTCCCTCAACTATTTCAGTTCAGCTGCAGAAAGTGAAAAATACTGCTGTGTTATTCTAGACAAAACACCAGCTTAAAACTTCACGTAACCACCGGTATGGAGCAGCCAGTACTGGTCCTGGTCTGCAAAATATTGATGTAGCCTTATGCCTGTGGAAGATGAGCACGCTGAGCCTCAGAGGAGTTTGATTGCCAAAAGGTTATGTGTGCTTAGTTGAAGGATCTGGGGAAGAAGAAGTGGGATGGCTTCAGTATGCAGTTGTGGTCGGGAGAACTTTCCTCTCCTTATCACAGCCTCAGTCCCCTGTGATTCTTTTCACTTGGATCAATTTAATAAACTGGCAGATACAAATTTTCATTGCTGTCAGCACAGTGTGGCCAATGTTGAGACTGAGAATGAAGCTGTGTGCCTGCTGCACTTCCCTGTTCAGCGGCGCGGTCGTCAATTCGGTTGCGTCTCTGGGCTCCTCGGAGCGGGAATGGGAGTGGACCGCGGTGGGAAAAGGTCATCGTCTGATCTTTCGGTGCCCCAGGCTGAGGTTGCAGACTGAACAACATGAAATAATCTTGTTTTGATTTGTAAACTGAGCAAGCCGAGAAGGAGACCCGTTAGGGGAATAGCTGTGAAACCACAGAGTGCCATGGCTGTGCGTGGCTTTCATATACAAAGTCAAAGCTTCTCCCTTTCCTTTATAAACATCTTCTTCAAAGGGACTGAGATGACTTTTTCTCCTCCCTAAAGACACCTCCCTAAACAGCTGACTTCTGCTGTGTGGTGAGGATTACAGCTAGAGAAAATCCTCCTACCCTTGCCCATTCCCACGAGCGATATTGTCTTCTCCTGGGAAAGCGTGCGTGTGCCACATCTGTCCACCTCCCCACCTGGGAGACAGCTCAAGGACTGACTTGGCCGCCCGTGTGAGTGTGTGGATGCTGCTGAGCAGTTGTGTATTGTTTTAATGCAATCAAAGGTGCAAAATAACAGTGCTCTGCTTTGGGGGAGTGCAGGAAGATCGTGTTAGCTTTAGCCTGGGCTGGTTAATCATTGATGGAGAGGCAATAGCTCCTGGCCTGCCTCCTCCTTCCCTCCCCTTGCTTTCATTCTCTCTCTTCCCCATATGAAAATAAATTAATATGCTGCATTATTTCAGGACAAAACTTGATCTTAAAATATGCAAAAGAAAGTTTTCAATTTTATGTCTCCAGTCACCTTGGCAGGGGGTATTTTTAGTCCAATTTCTACATGAATATTATATCATAAAAGGGCTGATTAAAATGAGGTAACATGACAGGAATGGCTCATAGTGAATGGATATGTTATTTGTCCTGTTGAAAGGACATTACTGTAACCTTGCTTGCAATCCTGCAGAGTGGTTCCCAGTAAGTTATGTGCCATCTAACCTTCCCTGAAATTTATTCCTAACAATTGACATGTAGTTTATCAATGCAGCCAAAGTTTTTTATATTCTTTTTGAAGAAGGTGGGGGGCAAGTAAGCAGTCTTTCAAACAAAAATCCACAATGTCCATTGATAAAACTGGAGATGTATAATTCAGAATTTTTAAAATTCTGGGTTTTAGCAGAGAAGTAAAAGAAAAGCGTTAAAAGAATTTGTCAGTCAAAAGAAAAGTGAGCTTTTTGTTCTCATTTCAAAGAGTTTTGCCTTCACTTGAGTAAGGTCTTTCATTTCTAAAGCACATACCTGCTATAGTGTGAGTGTATTATTTTAGAAAAGTGACAGCGTTGTCTTTTCTATTGAAGATTTACAATTAACCAATGAAAAAGTTTCCTGGGTTAACAGTAACATCACTTTAGTAGAAGATTTTTCAGCAACAGATCTTGAAGAACTGAATGGATGACATTGGCATCACTTCGCACTTGATGGGTGGGGGAACCAAAGCCCAGAGTGAGCCACCAGTTTGCCCAGCAGACCAGTGGCAAACCAAATCATAGAATCACTGAGGTTGGAAGAGACCTTCAAGATCATCTAGTCCAACTACATCACTACCCAAATGCAGGTTTTCAGAGTTCTGCTCTGGCACTGTGTGCTCAATAGCTTCACAGGCATCACATGCTGAGGGACAGGAAGGTCTGCAATTGATCAGCTCCTATTTTCAAGAAACATCGAGGAAATACTAGAAATCTGACCTGCATTTGAAATCTCCTTGTAGAACCTGGTGCCAGAGTCCTTCACCAGAATAGCTTTCTTCTATTAAGGCATCCCACTTCACTCCCTTCTTTTCAGAGATCTGATAATTGAAAGGTCTGAAGGAGAATTGCTGTGGTCATCCTGTCCTTAAATATCACAAATGCTACTATTTCACTTCTTAATTTCTGCACTGTATCCAGTAAATTCTGGTCACTGGACTGCAGGACTTGCAGAAGGATACCAGATTTTGCTTTGAATTTTCCAGGTCCTTTAAAAGTCAACCATCCCTATGATTCATCTTTTACTTCCCATTCTAATTTCTCTAGGTTTAACCTCTGCCACTGGATGTCATTCTGCCTTTGCTAGCGTGGAGGACGTTTCCAATATCAAATAAATGAAAGTAGCCTCTGATATCAGTTCCCTGAGCAGATATGGTGACCCAGGTGGTGATTCATTTTTTTTCCCTTCTGCCTTTCAGTTTGTGCCCAACAGAGTCAAAACTAGTTGGGAAATGGATTTTTTTTCTGTATTCAGTGATAAAAGGCTTTGAGAAAGTCCCCATGTAGTGAATTTTTCTTCAGAACTGTGACTTGCTTCTGTGTTGATTGAGGATTTTAAAAAGGCCAAAGAAGGGTATTTGCAGTCCTAATGACAAAGAGCTGCATGTACCTTGTGCATTTGTGTTATCAGCCCCTACTATGTTAATGATTGATGTAACCAAGGCTGTGGCTTGTTTCTTTTGCTCGGGTATAAGTTGGGATTGCTGTAGCTAGAGCTAGAGACACATGGGGTTAAGGAAGGAAGACTTCTGTCTGGTAATCTAGGCAGGAAGCTGGTTTTTAGCTTTATTCCCTAGGGAAATTAGTGTGTCTGTCTATATGCCTGTTCCCAGTAATTTTTCAAGACAGTGGTTAATTTCAACAGTATTTGAAATAGGACAGAAATCACAAAAAATAATTGTGTTCCTACAGGTTGGCACAGGTGAAGATCTCAATGGGCCAGAGATGGTTTCTTTTACCCTTGAGGGGGTCACGGAGGCTGGGTGAGAGCCAGGGTGCTTGCAGGAGGAGTGGTGCAGGACATAGAATCATAGAATCACAGNGAACACCCCCAGGGACGGTGACTCCACCACCTCCCTGGGCAGCCCATTCCAGTGCCCAACCACCCTCTCAGGAAAGAACTTCTTCCTAATACCCAACCTAAACTTCCCCTGACAGAACTTGAGGCCATTTCCTCTTGTCCTGTCATTAGCAATTTGGGAGAAGAGACCAACACCAGCCTCACTACAACCTCCTTTTAGGTAGTTGTAGAGGGCAATAAGGTCTCCTCTCAGTCTCCTCTTCCCCAGGCTAAATAACCCCAGATCCCTCAGCTGGTGTCCATAAGGCTTGTTTTCCAGACCTCTCACCAGCCTCATTGCCCTTCTGGCACTTGTCCACATGGGACAGTGAGCAGAGCTTTTGCAGGAAAATGGGCATTTTTTCTTCTCCTCCTTGCAGGAAAACCTGCTCTGGGTGTAGGTATAGGAGGGCATCATGTAAGGGAATGGCTACTGCTGCACATCTCATCAGGGCTACTTAGAGGGGAGTGAGGAAGTTGAATTTCCTGGCCATGTGCTGTGGTTTGGAAGATGTGAACCTGTTGGCCGGGGAGGCAGACTTGGGCCCTTCAGCCAGTGTGGCAATGGGACACCATTAGTGCAGATTTTGTTTCTCTGTTTCTGTTCGTTCTCTTTCCATGAAGGAAAAGGTGTTTGTGGGAAAGGATTTATCTAAATCAAGGTTTGCAGCCAGTGAAGCCAGACCATCCTTGGGCTAATTAAGGCTGGGGCTCCTGGTTGGGCAATAACGTGTAGTTCCTTTTGGCACAGTTATTTTTGCTCATTTGGTTCAACATGCAGGGAAGGGAAGCGGGTGCCAAAGAGATGGTTAGGACAAGCTGTTTGTATGTGGTCTTAAATAGGAAACAGTTTCTCCATCCTTGATTTCTTTCTCACTTTATTTGAACTATATTAAGTGAATGTAATGCACAAGCTATTTTCAGAAAGTGGTGATTATATTTTCTTCTTCCGGTATTCTTTCATTTTTCAATGTATTCAAATGCTGGTAAGATATTGTCCAGACAAGTTGATGATAAAATCTGATCTTCTGTTACTGTTTGATAATGAAAGCAAAATTGGAAGATGGTGCAGCAACTTTAAAAAGGGTACTTTGACAGTTTTTATTTTATTGAAGTTGTTCTAGTCTATTATTTAACAAACCATCTCTTTATTGCTTAAAGAAGTGATTGCAATATTTCACAGGGAGCTCATTTTTCTTCAATTTCTATTCACTTGTGCAGTGTTCTTCTGATAGGTTTGTGCTCTGCTTCTCGTGCTAATTCCTTTCACAGCAGCTGCTGGAGAATCTTAATGAAATTTGGCATTTCAGCCCCCTTCCCTGCCTGCCATATACAGTGCAGCAGCTCAACCTGGTTGAGCATACGCGTTACCACTTCAGCACAGACTGGTGGTAAATCTGGCCACTTGGCTCCTGAGCCTGCAAACCTTCCTTCTAATATCCTTTTTTTAAATGCATACCCCTTTTCAAGTCACTGCGTATAGTGCAAATACTATAACATCTTTTCAGTACCAAGTTGGTGTTGCTCCAGCAATAGCCAAAGCAGAGGGAAAACACATAGAATGCAATTACTGTTTAATGGTGGTAGAACATTGCTGCAGTTTTTTTGACCAAAGAACCATCAGTTTACTCTCTGGTGCCATAGACTACTCGGACATTTTCAATCTAGTGAGTTATATGGTAAAAACTGTATTAATTCACATGAAAATCAGCTCTGATTTTAAACTCTTGGCAGGGAGTTCTGCAGGTTAATTGAATTAGAGTTTGTGTGTGCTGCTTTATTCTATCAATTTTTATCTTTTAGTTTTATTGATAGATCTTTTACTTGCTTAGTCAGGAGAAAATGAACATGAGAGTCCAACCAGCTTTCTCATTCTTTTTTTGCTGTTCAGTCATCAGTGTTTTTTCATTTCTCCTCTTTAAGGAATTTATTGAAACAGTTTTCTACATTCCTGCAAACACAACCAGGCAAATTTCATTTAGGCTGCAAAGATTTGTTGGGTCTAGCTCCAAGCCTGCTAGTGTTTATCTGGGTGAAAATAATAGTCTTATTTTCTTTACACTTACATATATATATGAAAATATATATGAATGTGTATGTTTTGCAGAGATAAAAAATTCTGGAATTTTACAGTTGCTGATTTAAGGTGTAGCAAATAATGTATATTTGCTAAGCAGGCTCTCATAGGAACTTTTATAGAGGTTAGAAATGGAAAGTAAAGGGGTATCCTCCCTTAGTATATCCTGCCATTGTCTCTGGCAGGGCAGCTCTTATAAAACGATTCTACTCTATATATCCCCTAGCCTATACCAAAAATCAGCCCTGAGCAGAAGTTGCCATTCAGTGGTTGAACACGAAGAAAGCTGGGAGGTGGTGTTTCTTCAGCCACCTTCTTCATGATCAACCTGGCTTCAAGACTTTGTCACCATAGAGCTATTTTACACTCAGTGCCCTGTTTCACTTATCTGAAAGTCAAACCCAGTGCAGGGCGCATTGAACTGCCTGCCTGCTTTTGGCTCTGCTGTTGCTGTGTGCTTCTCTTAGCTGTCAGTTCTGAGGTTCTGGCTTTTTGCAAATCAAAAAAAAAGAATTTTATGTGCTGTGGTCTGGAGGATCCATAGGTTGGTGTATGTTGTTGGATAGTACTTGTTCTTGCATCCACCCACCTTCAGATATTGCTGTTCACTCTAGTTCTGCATTAGGTTCCCCATTAGTGTTACTGCTATGATTTTTAATATTGGTGCTGATGCTGTACTTGTCAAGTGGACTCTGAGCAAGGCAGTTTCCTTACTGTACTTTACAATTTCCATGTAATCACCACGCATTTCAAAGCCAAAATTTACTCTGGCAGGCACAAGAGTTACATTCACACTGAGCAAAGTGCAAGTCCTCTGCTTTACTTCAGGTGGAGAGAAATGTGTGTAAGGTAGAGTGTGCCATAAGGTTTATCTAACTCATTACCTCCCCTCAGCCCCAGCTCTATACTCATAGTATGTCCATTTTGCACTCACAGATTGACAGAAGTTGAAAATTGTGATATAGAGATCAGGTTTTCCTGCTCTGGCCTGAAGGTGAGCCTGGGAGTGGAGAGTTATGCTCCAAGTCCTCATCAGCTTTTCCAAACCTGCTGCTCAAGGAACGCAGGGGATGTCTACAAGCAGGGTCTCAGCGGTGCGTGCAGTGTTGTGATGTTGCTGCAATTCTCAGGAGCAATTCTCGTGGATGGTGAAAGGCACGTTTAATAAAAACCCAACCATTTGCCACATGCTTTTTTGAGGAGCTGGGTTGCCACTGGGGTATTCACTCTAATGGAACTGGAACAGTGTCGTGCTACAGTTGTTTTCATATTTATGTGGTGCTTTCTTTGGCTATTATTTTACTTTCACTGGGTTCACTATAGTATTTCCCAATCAGAGCTTAGCACTCCCAAGCCCTGGGGATTTTTGCAATTATTGCCACTGACAGAGCAAACAGAAGCGAGGACTTTAAGCCATTGCTATAGAGGCTGTATATAACACAATACCCGTGGAGCACTGGGCATAATAACCATAACATGAAAAATGAGCTATTGATTCTCTGCCCACTTCAAGGCAATGAAAAATTTCCTCCCAATCCGTAAGCCGGTGCACTGACAGCATCATCCTCCTGAATGCTTGTCCGCAGAGGTCTGACTGCGTCCTCTGGTCACCATTTAGTTTAGACTAATGAAAATGCATGTGCATTTGAGGAAGAAGCCTGTCATAGGCTTATTTAGTGGCTGTATGGCGTCACCTGTGCAGTGATTTCATGGCACTTAGACATGCAAGATGCTGTTTTGACTTCGGTGGGTACCGGTCCTGCCTTATGTCTCAGGGAGGAGCGAAGGCTGAATCACAGAAAACGTCAAGAGGCAATTCTGGCATCCTTACTCATTCAGAGCATTGTTTCAAGCTCTGCATAGCTGTGCTGTGCATAAAACGTCCTACTTGATGTGAGCATGGTTTAAGTGATTTTAGTCGTATCACACAGGAAACGTTCAGGAAAGATTACCCCCCGGTCCTGTGTCATTAGCAGAGACAGCACGAGGAGTGATCACTCCCATCCTCACGAGCTCAAATTCAGCTGTTTCCTTTGATGTCATCAACTATTTAGTCATGCTTGAAATTTTCCTTTTGCTTCTCAGTACTCGGGTTTTTCAGCACTGGTTTGCTCTGACCTCTTCTGTGTGCGGTGGCATGGGGGGGTTGATGGCCCATGGACACATCTGCCATGGGAACTGACATCAGTTCTCCTTTCCTTGACACCCCTCTCATTGGTTTTAGGTACCAATTATAGGGCAAATAGCCTGCACAAGGCAGGATTAGTTCTTTGTGGGCAGCTGAAAGAGAAGCACCATGTGGATATCAGTAAAACTTGGCTGCTTGTTTCACCAGCATCAGTGCCAGCGTTTTCTTTGGTTTGCTCCATGCAGATCTGGGACCTTGTGTTTCATTTGGAATTCTGCTCAGGACTGAACTTGGGAGACGATGCTGCCAAGTTTTCTCTGGTTTTGTGTCAAGAGCAACTTTGGGTTGAAGTGGAACTGAACGAGGCACATGGTCTAACTCCTATAGTGTCTCATACATTGAGGAAAGCCAGTCTTGTCTAGCCAAAATGGAGTCAGACTGAGGGTGTTACATATTCCTGATGTAAGATTAAAGTAACATCCATGGACATTTTCACTCTACCTTTTACACTTGGTCTCCCAAAAGAACATTTATGGAAGGAATGTTCAATGTGAAGGTTATTAATGTTCTTCCCCCACCCCTGCCCTTTTTACGGTGTGTGGTTGAAGGAAAAGTTTTTGAGAGCAGCAGGGGAAGCTCAGTGGTTGAATGCCAGGTGCCTGGACCTGCCACATCCTTGTAGCCTTGGGGACAGGTCTCCAAAAGCAGCACCTGACCCTCCTCTTTGAATACTTTGAAGTGTTCTACTGGGCGCTGTGCTGAAGGCTGTCACCTGAGGGTAATATATAAGGAGCCAAGTAAATTGTTTGATGTGTCAACATTTTTGTTAAAACACATAATTAATGAGAATATTGATTTTTGGACTGAATTCCTTCCTCTCTCAGGGAGAGAGATGATCTCGCTAAAGGTATCTTGCTCTTTATTTAGATACTTCTGTAATATTTGTCCCTTACCAAAACTGGCACTGTGAAAGAGGGTAGGGATAGCATTTCTAAACCTGTTCTCAACAAAAACCATAGCATGAGACTCTCAGGTGTGAGCAGTGGGTCTGTGTAACCCCACAAACAGTTGGAAGGAACAGGCAAACAATGGCTCTGTATCTACAAACACCTCTTGTGCCCCACTGTTACCTCCCCTAGGCCATTATCCCTTCATTGACTTGTGCCAAAGCATCTGTGTGCCACTGTGCTGAACATTTCTTCCTCGATGATGGGTCTCTGAAACCAGAGAGCCCCTTTCATGTTCTCCTGCTGAGCTCTGCCTCCAGCACAGAGGGCAGACCTTAGGCATAGTCCATGAGGTTTTATGTTCCTGGCTGTAGCTCCTGTTATTTTAGCTCATGCAAAATATCTGTGCTGTTGACAGGAATTAATTTGCCCAAATTGGAAAGACCAAGAGAGATGTTTTAGAGTGTATTTTTGGTTTGGATGAAGATCCAGCTCCCACCTATTCATAACTAACAAGTTTTATTTTTAGTATTTGGATGCGGAGTGATAAACAGGCATGGAAAAAAACCCCAGCCTCAAACTCTGTTTTCAAATGTATAGATATCACTCTATTTTTGTGGAGTTTCTGCTATCTCTTGTCATATCAGTGTGTGTTTCTGAGCTCTGCGCTGAATCAATCTATTTGCTTTCCCTCTTGGGCTGCCTTTCAAGCAACACCTGACCGATGCTGATCAGCCGCGAGAGATGTGATATGTGACCTACCCACTCAACCCGCAGCAAATCAGGCTCTGCACAGTCTATTTTTAGAAGTCTGGTTTCTGTGTTAGGCTCCTGGAATTCTGTGTTTGCTTCATCTGGAGTACGACAAAAAAATCTTTTGATTAACTTTAGAGACAAAGCTCCTTGGAATAAAATTTGGTTTAATAATGGAAGTGCATTAAAAATTTATATGAGAAGTGGGAATTTATGCCTCTCTGGGAACTTAGATTTAAATACAATCTACCTGAAACAGACATTCAAGGTGTAATAAACACAAGATTCATGTAGAATGTTTGAGCCCTGTTGAGGTCTCTAATCCCATCCTGTTTAAAAACCTTTCTGCATAGGAGCTGGTTACCACCCTTCCCACTCACAGCCTTTTTTTATTTCCTAGTGTAACTAAACACACTCCCTCCAGCTTTGTCCTTGGTAAGGTGAAAACCTCTTACCTTCCTTGTTACCATCTTCTAACCATTTTTCCCACTGACCCAAGCTAAGGCTCGAAGTGTGGGCCAAACCCAAACCTGGTGTTTGTGTTGGAATGCCAGCAGTGCTGCATGCAGCAGTGCTCTCGCAGACTATTCCTGGGCACATTAGAATCACAGAATCATTGAGATTGGAAGAGACCTTCAAGATCATCCAGTCCAACCCCTACCTACATCACCACTAACCCACATCACCCAGCACCACATCCAAGACATCCTTGAGCGCCTCCGGGGACGGTGACTCCACCACCTCCCTGGGCAACCCATTCCAACACCCAATCACCCTGACAGTGAAAATTTTTTTCCTAATGTCCAATTTGAATTTCCCCTGCTGGAATTTAAAACCATTTCCTAACATTAGTACAGCTCTGAGGGACATGTGGGTATTTCACTGTACAAGCCACTGGTGCCTGGCGAGCCAGCCTGCTAGCAGAGAGCCTTCCCTGAGCTGCTGGTCCATAAGCCAGGTTTTTGGGTGTTTTTGTTTGTTTTTTTTTAAAAAAAAAGCTGCTAGATATTTAGATTTGCATTCTCTTTCTGAAGGTTGGTATTCTACCCTCATCTTCAGTGAATTGCGTTTTACTGATTTTCGGTCTGAGTTAAAATCCCATTGAAATTTAATTTGTGTGCTCCAAATCATCAGTAGCACCTTCCCATCTGAATCAGTTTTCCTTTGCCTTTTAGATTTGTTTTTTCCTCTCCCTCTAGAACTTAAATTATCAGTGAAGATACTGGCGAGACCTCAGGACTCATCCTCATGGGTTTCACCTCTTTGAAATATTTTGACATATTTTTGGCAAACGATAGCAGATTTTCAAAGATCTCTCTTTGAATACAGATTTTCAATTATCTTTAAATCCCGTGCGTTACATTCAGGCCACAAATGGAAAGGCAGATAGTGAAGTACCGTGGAAAAAGCTGTCATTGCTGTTCTTCTATCCCAGCTGGAAGCAGGAAACTCTCTGATTATCAATAACTAATTTATGGTTCAGCCCTGTTTTGTAGCCCTGCCTTAGCAAGCCTTTGAGCTCAGAGGAAGGATTGAGAAGCAGATAACCCACAAGAATTTTATGTCTGTGACAATATGAAACGGGGCACCCTGAGGCAGTAGGTATTTTTAAAGTTGGTTTTAAGAAAATGAAAAATGAAATGATATCATATAATCCTGGGGTCTAAACACAGGGCTGAGAATCTGGAGCCTTAAAGCTTTACGCCTGGCTCAGTGACTCCGCATTGCAAAAGGGAAATTGTTCTGGATTGCTTTGTCTTCTTTTAAAAAAGATGTGTGTGGGCAAAGTGCACTAATTTACCACTGTGAAGGCATAACATTTTTTAAATTTACTTGTGCCCACACAAGTTGAAATGGAAACTATTATTTTAATGTTAAGCATTACCTTTTTTTGTGTGTTCCACTGCAGTGTCTAGATCCTGCACTCTTTTCCAATGAGTGCTGGACTTAAATCAGATTTCAGTCTTACATATCAATCTTATTTTTTCTTGCAAGTATCTTTTATTCCAGTTTGAGTCTTACCTTTTACAACTCTACTAAAATCAATTCAGTTTTTGTGGTCTGCTTAATATACTCTCCCAGTATTTAATTTGTTGGAGGTTAACAGTGTTCAGATTGAAATTTCCATCAGCTCAGAAATAGTATCAAAGGAGAGAATGATAGACAAGGGAAAAGCTAGGGTATTTTTAAATCTAAAAGGCTAATTTAGACTAAATGCAAAATGGATGTGAACAACTGCCCTAGTATTTTCACAATAGCCAAGCAGATGCCATCTGAAAAAAAAAAGAAAAGCTCTAATGTCCTCATTTCTTTTTTGTTCTAAAACAGTGGCAGGTATTGATATAGGAGGCAAATGAATTCATTTGAACTAAATTGGGCAGTTCACACTGAACAAAAGGCATTCAGCTGCAGTTGCCTAGAGCATGGTACAGAGACCCCTGGATCCTGGAAAGCAATGTGTGAAATTGCCTCAGAACCGTGTGTTTGTTTGTTAAATTATTGTTTTACCACAAATATCACCCACTTTTAAGTTTGTTTTTACTGAGATTTTCTGTCCAACTCCCCTCTCACTTCCAGCATGCAGGCTGGAGTAATTGCATCTGAAATTTGGCAGTGTGGAACTGGGAGGAAGGAGCATGGTACTGTCTACTCTGAGCAGCCTCTCAACAGCTCATTTGGTCATACATAAAAAAAAGTCAGAGCAGAAAGTTTTGAATATTTACCCAGAGATAAATTTGAGTTTTTGCCGTGGTGACAATGGTTTGCCATTGCCATGGTGACAAGAAATTTAGTCTTGGTTAAGGTCTTGAAAACCCTAGAGATTTAAATCCTTGTCTTCACAGCAAAGAGACTCAACTTCAGTGGAAGTGAAAGAAACTTTTGGGTACCAAGAGTGCTTTTTGTTCTGATGTGTTTTTAGCATTGATCATGATCTGTTAAGAACAGGAGTGAAATGTTGGGGTTTTATTTTCACAAGGTATTCTTTTTCTATACCTTATGAATATGCCCTGTGTGTAGCTAAAGCTTCATAGAATCATGGAATGGTTTGGATTGGAAGGGACCTTAAAGATCATTCAGTTCCAACTCCCCTGCCATGGACAGGGACACCTCCCACCAGACCAGGTTGCTCCAAGCTCCATCCTACCTGGCCTTGAACACTTACAGGGAGGTGACAGCCACAGCTTCTCTGGGCAACCTGTGCCAGTGTCTCACCACCCTCACAGTAAAGAACTTTTTCCTAACATCCAGTCTAAATCTACCTTCCTTTAGTCTGACCTATTCCCCCTTGTTTTATCACTTCATGCCCTCACAAAATGACCCTCTCCATCTTTCCTGTAGGCCCCCCTCAGGTACTGGAAGACTGTCATAAGGTCTCCCAGAAGCCTTCTCTTCTGCAGGCTGAACAACCCCAGCCTGTCTTCATAGGAGAGGTGCTCCAGCCCCCTGATCATCTTTGTGGCCCTCCTCTGGACTCGCTTAAACAACTCCATGTCCTTCTGATGTTTGGGACTTCAGAACTCCAGAACTGGACACAGCACTGCAGGTGGGGTCTCATGAGAGTGGAGTAGAAGGGGGAAATCCCCTCCCTTGTCCTGCTGGCCACGCTTCTTTTGGTGCAGCCCAGGATACCGTTGGCTTTTTGAGCTACAAGTGCACATTGCCGGCTCATGTTGAGCTTCTCATCAACCAACACCCCCAAGTCCTTCTCCTCAGGGCTGTTCTCAATCCATTCTCCACACAGCCTGTATTTGTGCATGGGATTGTCCTGACCCACGTGCAGGACCTTGCACTTGCTCTTGTTGAACTTCATGTGATTTGCATGGGCCCACCTCTCAAGCCTTCAAGGTCCCTCGCTTGGTTAAATCCTCTTCAAGGATGAGTCCTTCTTCCACTCCTGACTACGCTGTAGTCACTTGTCAGCTTGTTTGGGTTTCTTTCCCCATAAGAGATCCACCTCAAAACACTCATCCTGTTGCTGAGAGCACAGTCTATTATCAAATTTGGTCTCTAGAGAGGTAGACTCAGTGAATGGCTGCCCTGATTCAGCTCTGTTAATTCATTAACTACACAGATGTAAAGAAGTTGCACAAATATATTATTCGTGCAAGTAACAGCAGAGTTAAGCCTCTGGCAAAGCCATCCCTGGCACAGTAATTGAAAGGTTTAATCAATGTTTGGAATGAGTAGATTCCATCAATAGATACTTGAGGTCATATCCTGAAACTCTTAATATCAGGAAAATTCACTATGGGTGAACTTCTTAAAAGTTCAGTCACTTTCTAATCTCAGAGTTTGATCCAATCCCATTTCATGAAGAAAATTATTTTAAATTTAATTGATTAGTACAAGTCACACTAAGGATGATGAGGATTAATTTTCTTTGTCTATGAGCTTTCTTGATCTGACAAATACCTTGGCAAGAAACATCACATAAGGCAAAAAAAAAAAGCAAAAGAAAAAAAGCACTAGGAAATCAAAAGAGGAAGGAAGAAAGAGCCCACTGTGTGGTCTTTGAGATTCCCTTTTGTAGCATGATTTATTGGTGTCTCAGTTTTATTTCAGGCCCCAGCTTGGAGGACAGTAGCTTACAGTGTAACCATGTAGGCTGGCTTGACAGAGATGCATGTTGGATCTGTAACGTAGGGAAAGCTGGAACAAGAAGGGGCTGAGAGTTCAGGGAAATAAGGCAGCCTCTTTTGTTTTTCTTTCTTTTTTCTTTTTTTTTTTCCTTTTTTTTTAAGGAGTTGGTGTGTAGCATTACACGTTTACTGAACTATTGATTTTCCTTAGGCCTTTTGACTTTGTAGGTTTGTATCTGCTTGTCCTCATTATATTTTTGCATTACTTACTACTTATACAGAAGTCCAACTTCACATCATTGATTTCTCTTAATGACCAATAAGCCATAAATCAGCAGCAAGATAAACAACTTCCAGTAGTATCACTGTGCATTGCTATTTATCTTTACAGTGGATGTGAAACAAGATGAATTATAGAAACCCCACCTACACCTGCAACACCTACATGTTTCTCTCCTGTTTTTATGCCCATGCTCTCTGAAAATGGATTTTTGGTGTTATAAATGTGCCTTCAAAATATTGAGAACAATAAGAAGGCATCCCACTGAATTACTATAAAGTTGTAGCTGTAGGAGTTTGTGCATAATTCTCTCTCTTGTATACTATAGATGATATTTATCTCCCTTAATTTGAAAGTCCAGGCTCTTTCCCATATCAGTGGAGTGAAATGAGTAGTCCCAGGGTAATTTTTCCCACCCTACAAGAGCTGCCCAAGGTAGGTGAAACAGAGACAGCTCTGGAAGCATATTTATCTCCATGAACTTAAGACTGGATCTTGATTTTACTTGGCTGCAATTTGAGATGATGAATCCTGTTGATGGGAATGATTATATTAATATTGTATCGTGCCTTATATGCAGAAGACGATGTAGTAGTACTTATTTTAGTCTGATGAAGAAGTATATTGTACCTGACTAAAGAACTCCCTTGTGTGGAAATACACTTATAGATTCATTAGAAATTAAGGACAGATCATCAACTCTTAGTCACAGGCTGCTAAGTGTCACTCAACTACACTATTACCAGCTCAAAGACATTAGAGATACACGTTTCAGTCTTCCAGAAATTCGAATGTGGGATTCAGGCCGAAAAAGAAGAAAATTCCTAGTGCCCATGGCCCATGCTAAATTATTGTGTAGATGGAGTTCCCTCAGCAAACCCTATTGTTGTGCTACGTTCCGTCTTTCAGAGAAAGCTGAAAAATCCCAAAGGATGGGAGGCTCAGTTTCTGTTCCACCATCGTTGTACATTAAAAATAGCATCAGCTGTCTCACGTGATGCTCTCCTGGCCTTCTTTCTGGTTTTCATTAAAAATCCGGAATTTGTTGTTGCCTTCTGAGCTGCTGGGTGTGATGCCCCTTTGAGAAGAGGCTGCAGTTGCTCTGGGTAGCTCACTCTTCCTTCTTTGATATTCCTATCATGGCTTTGTATGGGATGAATAAGTTGAGGAGTCAATTCAACTGGAATTGTTTGAAGCAATGGATGATTATGATTTTCCACAAGCGAAGTCTTGGCATTGTCAGACAATAACTCATCCTGGGTTCTTGGGATAAATTGGCTCGATGGTGGCTGATGAGAGCTGTGTAGCCACAGTGGCTGTGGCAGCGAATCTTTCAGGATTATTGCAAATGTGTTCATCTCCGGATAAAGCGATAGAAGCATTTTTATTCTTTTTTTCAGTGAAACCTTTGTGACTGATGCCACAGACTGGTTTGGCATGACTAAAAACTCACTCTGTCCATTTTCATTCAATATCTCCCATTCAAGCCTCACAATGTCCCTTTAATGAAACCATTTAGGAAAATGATTCTATTTTGCGGTAATACTGGCAGGCCAGGGAGGTTCATGCTTGTTAAACAAACTGGCTCATACACTGACCAAATCACTGCTGCAATACTCTCTTTGAGAAGGCATTTACCACTAAGTGTTTGTTAGCACGGAGAGAACCCAAGCTGTTTCTAAACCTTTACAAATCTAATACAGAGCAGTCTTATCCTGGAATATCTTCTTAGGAGGTGAACTCAGGAGCTATTAAGAGGCCAGGGTATTGTTCGGAGAGAGGAGAAAATAAAATACATGCTGAAAAGAGAACATAAGATTAAAGATAATCATTCTGCTGTAGGGGCCCCTTTAGGCGATCAGGAGAAAGAGAATAAGGTTTGTAATATTTTTCTCTCTCTCATAGCCTGGAGAAGTATTCATGTGCAAAATATTTTTAATCTCATTTTCTATTTCAAGACTCTGTTTCACAAATGCATTTTTATACATCCCAGTATAAACAGTGAAGCAGATTTAAGAGGGATTTTGTGTCTGTCAAAATTAAGTGCATCAGTCTGTGTGCGAGGCTGGGAGATGTTAGGAGGCAATCACAGGAAAAAACAAACATACAAAAAAGGCAAGCATCAAGTATGGAATAGTTTTATGTTTCAGATAAGTGACTTTATTCCCAAGGCTGACTAATGACAAAGGAGAGGGAGGTTATTCAGTGGTTATCACAGACAATGGATGATTGGGGCTTTGGGGTTCTTTTCCTTTGCTGACTCATTTTCTGGCCTTTAATGAGTCAATCTCTGTGTCATTGTAGTCTGTAAAAATTGTTGTAATAAGGATGTGTGTCCCAGAAGCATTCTGAGTCTTAACTGACGTTGGCAAAATACTCTGATATTTTTGTTTGAAGACACTGAGATGAAAATAACATCACTAACAGGAGCACCAACTCTTTCTATCTGAACATATCTGCATGGAACCACAATCTTGTGTTCCTGAATCCTTTGTTTTTTCTTTGCTTTTTCTTAGTTTTTATACTTCATGGATCATTCAGGAAGCTGAATGTTTCCAGTGGTGCATTCAGCAGTTCCACTTGGTTTTGACATTTGTATCTTCCCATGTTTCTCTTTCTTCCTCCAGAGTGAATGTTGTTATATTGAAATCTAAAGTTTACCCAAATTGAGCTTTCTCCTTGTCAATTGCTGTAGCTCTGCTCTTGTATACTCTGCCAGGTCTTTGGGAGCGTAAATGTGTTAAGTCCCTCTCGCATGAAAGACTGGGACAAAATTCTATTGATTTTCGGTAGGACAGGACCAGATTCAATATTAAAAAACCTCCATTTCCTGCTAATAATCTATTTTGGTCTCCAGACAATTTGCAGAGTTGCCTTTAAAACAGATGTCTAAATCTGATCCTCTGCTTGTTTTGTTCTCTCTAAATAACCTGCAAAAATTGCATTTATAAGGTTTGGTCCTGCAGATTCTTATCAGCATTGTTGTTGCTCATTCAAAGGTGACCCTTTTTATAAATAAGGATTACTTCTTCGAGTAGAGGCTGGCAGTATCAAGTGCTAAAATTCTCATAGCCATTTGTATTTCGGACCAAATTTCATGTCAATCAGCTGACTATGTTTGCATTGACTGCAGCGAAGCCTGGTAAATAGAAAGCAGACAAATGAATTAATAGTGAGCTCGACTAAAACAGGAAAGTTTGAAGAGATGCTGAAAGAAAAAAAAAAGGCAAGTAGAGAACATGGCTTGAATGAGAGAGCATATTTGTCACGTTGGAGGGCACTTGGATTACGTGGTCTGTAATACTTAGTGCAACACCAGCCCTATTCTAAGCAGGAGTCTATAAATTGTGTTAAATATAATACAGATAGGATCTAAAAATTATTTCCAAATAGGGATTGCATAATGCAAATTAAGGGAAGTACTAATAAAGAGGGATAGAAATTGTGAAGCAGAGACACGGTTATGGTATGGGTTCCAAGAAAGAGACACTTCAGTGCTGAGCACATCTTGTAGCATCTTGGATGAGATTTTGAGAGGTTCAGAGCTGGGCACGCACAAATCATAGGAGAAAAATTGGCAGAGACGTGGGGCCATATTCAGGCTGTTTTTCTACAGAAGTCTATCTTTAGCATCTGAATTTGAGAAAGTGATCAGTGATTCAGGCCACCTACAATCCAGCACTGCCAGACCCGGCTGTCTGCACTGTCAGTGGAGAAAAGCAGTCACGATACCTAAATTATCTACTGGGAGCAGATTATTCTGAATACACCCCTGAATTTAGGAATGGAAGTAAGTTCTTGCACTATTTAACTAAAGAAGGTTGTTGAAACAGCTGGGGACCCAAAAGGATGAAAGTGTGCATATTGCTTGGCTGTGATTTCCTAAATTTAATAACTATGGAGGAATGTCAAAATCTGGTTTATTTTAAGGTAAAATTTAGGGGAAGAAATATAAGGAGAAAATAGAAAGTAATGTGGCTTCTCCAGTCCCCCTACAAATTTTTGGCATGGATTTAAAGACATGCACAATGGAAAAATCCTAGGTATTCAGTGAGGAACCTTAAACCAGAAGAAGTGCAATGAACAGGGCAGCCTGTAGCAAAAAAGGCCAAGCAGATGCAAGTCGGGTTATGTTTAGGTGATATGGTGATTCCAGCAAACGTATTTATCAGGAGTCACTGTTGCTCTTTATGGTTGTTTGTTATCAAGGTGCTTTTACATTGTTTTGTTTTTTCTATATTTCTGTATTTTGTCATTGTCATGCTATAAAATTCTAGCACTAATAATAATTACAGGCAGATTTCATTTGTTCCATGTGGATCCATTATGCTCACTCTTCCTTGTTGTTCTCCTCCCTCCCCCCACTTCTTTATCTGGTGTGTTGTGCTTAGAGCTGTGTACAATAATGCCTAATGAATTTCATGGGTGAATAAAAAAACTTGTGCAAATAAGAGAGGAGACAAAGAATAGAGAAAAGGGGCGAAATGAGGGTGCTTCAGCTGAGAAGTGTAGGAAAAGCTAAGAAAATTTTATTAGAAAGCCTATATTACACAATTCTCTAGCATATCTCTGACAAAGATGATTTTAGCCTCTTGATTTAAAAAAAAATATAAAATTTGGAAGTCAGTGGGTGGCTTTTCTAATGGCTCAGTGGGTTTTGGCTGACTAACACTCTGAGTCTTAAGGAATATGAGCAAAGTACTGTTGTTATCTGTCAGGGAGGATGTGATTGCTCTGCCCAAGAATTAAGCAATGTTTAGTGTGGAATTTGCTTGGCCTATGTTGGGTGGCTACATCTGAGCTAGTCCCTGAGTTGTGCCAAACCCAAGGGAAACCTCATCAGATTTACTTATTTTTTCTGGAGTGGGACCCCTGAGGTCAAGAAAATGGATGCTGTCAGTCTCTCAGTCTCACATTGCTTCAGATGGACACAAAAGATCCACCTATTTTTTAATGATGTGACATAAAGAGGCTCCTGATTCTCCCTGGTGTAAGTGGAAGGAGTAAGATGGATCAGAAAGCTCCAGACATGCTTGGCTGTGGCTGAGGGATTTGTGACAGTAGAGATCTGCCTCTGGAATGAGCCCGCAGGCAGATGGTGTGTATCCAAGCCTTGACCATCATTAAGAAATAGTGCTGAGCTTCTTTCAAAAAAAGAAATTACATGAATGGCATTCACAGTGCTGCTGCTCTCGCTTTCCTGGCAGAAAAAAGCCAACCTTGTCAAACAGCAAAACAAAGAAAGATCAAAAAGCTCTTTCTCATTTTGGGTTGTTATCAAGATGGAAGTTGCTGTCAAGAAACCCCAAGGACTTTGGGTGTTGATTTTCCGCGGAAGGTTTGGGGAGTTTTTGGTGGAAGGTGGTGGTAAATAAAACACATTTTATGGTAGATGGAGACAGAGCTCAAAAGACTCACTGGAGTCCTGTGTGTCTTCTTTTCCTCACAGACTGGGCCAGCATCCCTGTCAGGGACTGTAAAATGGACAGCTAATCTCTTCCAAGCAAGATAATTATGTTTTCTCAACTCAGTGGATGTAATGGCTCATATTTCAGACATCAGTTCATGCACTGTGTGGGTGCACATTGTGTTTATGTGGAAAAGACCAATTAAATATGTGAAGTGCTAAGTAAGACTTCCAGATTCTCTTCTTGACAACTTCCCAACATGGGCAGCTAGACGTTTCCCACTGAACTCGCTGGCTGACTGTGCTGGTGTTTGTCATGCACAGGAACATCTTTCACTCGGGGTTTTTATATGCTGTGATTTCTGCTTTAGCATCTTGGAAAGCCTGACATAACTTGCTTTCTCAACTCAGTCAATGCATTAGGAGAAATACCACTCAGAGGTCATAACATGCTGTTCCATCAACTCTGTCTTGGCCCATATCCTCAGGTGGATTTGCAATTCGGGTCATGTACATAAATGTGACATGGGAGCCAGAAAACAGGAGTTACAATAGCAGGTCAGAGCAGTTCTCTGCCTTGTCTGGGATTATGTCTGGGCAAAGTTGGCACCATGTGCCTCAGGAGAAGGTGCGTGCTGGAGAGTAGGACCATACATGTGCCTTCGTATCTCTGTGTTAAGGACATACTGAACAGAACAAGAATTCCCCCATGCACTGGCCTGTGGCAGTCTGCCCTGTGGAATAACTTTGTGAGGGCAGAATGAAAAATGAAAGTGTGTGGTCATTCCTCTCTGGAAGGAAAGAGAGAACGAGTGTGTTTGCATCTCTGTGTTTCTGTCTCACTTTTCTCCCTCTAGCTTTCCCAACGTCTTCTGAATTTGTTTGCCAATTTTTTATGCAATTTGATAAAGAGGTAGAGAGCTCAGGGACAATAAAATTCCTGCAAATGGGTGAAATCTGAGGGAGAGGATAGAGATTTTGAATGAGGAAAAGGCACTAACAAGCAGACCACAGTCTGGGCACAAACCTTTGCAGGCACCACCAAGCCTGCCCATGATACGGGTATCATAGAAGGTAGGAATGTCCCTTGCAAGGGGTTGTTGAAGGTCTTCAGTCCAACCTCCTGCTCAAAGCAGCCAACTGCAGCAGGTCAGCATTGTCTGGGCTGAGTCTCAAACACCTCTAAGTCTGGAGATTTGACAGCCACCCGGATGACCACTTCCAGCATGGCACTATTCTGCATGTGAAGAATCTTTTCCTGACCCCCAACTCTGAACCCCCAACTTGGGACCATTTGCCCATGATTGAGAAGCATTTGTCTCCATCATCTTTACAGCTCCCGTTGACATAGCAGTAGGCTGAGATTAGATTCCCCCTTAGCCTCCTCTTCCCCATCTTCCTCTTCAAGGCTAATGTTGAGTCACTCAAGCACAAGAAAAAGAAGTCGTAGGCAACCGGTACCCTTGGAACTACTTTTTCTTTTATAAATGGGAAGAGGGATGAGTATTAGGTGTTTCTGTACTTCCTACAAAAATGTATAAGTGCAGCTCTGCAAGGCATTGATCTCTACTTTTTCCGATAGTCCTTGAAGAATAACAGCTATTGCTAAAAGAGCAACTACAAGTGCTTTTTTTCCAAGCAAAAGATAAAGTATCTTGCCTTATGTCAGCATTAAGGAACAGAAATCAGTCATCTATCTGCTAGCATGATGTATTTCATGAGAAATTCAGATACTCTCCTCTCTAGTGCAGTTTCAAATCAGTACCTCATTTGCAGGGTTTGTGTAATCCCTTGTTGATCTACCATAGTGCTCCCTTAATGTTTGCTAGTTTGCATTTCAGAGCTGGGTCTTAAATAATTTCAAAATTGCAAATTTATTATTGTTTTGCTATTTCTCCCATTGCCTTTCAAAAAATCAGTAGAATATTTCCATTTTATTTTTCCATAGAGAATTGTAACAGCTGTTGGTTGCCTGCTTATTTCCAGATGACTCCTAGTTAGGGAAGATCAAGCACCTTTCAAGAGGTGCTGTGGAGAAGGATGTGCTGGCAGTCTGTGCTTATCAAGTTGGGAAATGAAGACTTCCATGATAGCAAGGAGCTTGTGACTTGTGGCCTCAGGAGGAAGGCTTTTGCTCCACCTTCAGATCTTCAACAACAAGAATAGCTTCAGTTTCCTGGGTGCAGATAAAGGGCTGGGAGCTCTGTCCAATGAAGCATCTGATCCAGCTGAATCTGAGGAGGAAGGCTGATAGTAGTGGGTGACTTCTTCCTGTGCAGGAGTCCCCATCTGTCAACCTGACCTTATGTCTAGGGAGGCTTCTGCTTGCCAGGAGCTCAGATATGGGATGTTGTAGACAGATTGCTTAGGCCTGTCCAGCCCTCGGGCTATTACCCTTTTCCACGTGAGCACCAGTGATATGGTCAAGGAAACCTGGAGCATAACAAGTATGGGTGCATGGTTCCATGGGTGGTGGTTGAGGGAACGGGGCCCACATGGTTTTCTCCTTGAGGGAGAGGGTTCGAGAAGGAGTGGATGGATCCTGTAGGTCAGCAACTCCTTGCACAGATGGAGTCAACAACAAGGATCTGGCTTTTATGACTATTGGACCTTCTTTGGGGATCAAAGAAAGGTGCAAAGAGACAGGATCCACCTGACCAAGTGGGTCAAAAACATTATAGGAATGACAGGGGAGGGCAGTGGTGACCCACAGAGGGGTTTGTGTTTTGTATGAGAGTGCAGGGGGAATTCATGGAGTTCTACCTTCGGACTGATGATGAGCCAGCTGGGATCTGATGGGTCATGCTCAGAGAGCAGCCCAGTGCAGGTGATGCAGTGGTGGATGTTTTCTACAGACCACCAGGTCAGGAGGAAGATTCTTCAGACAACTGGAGGAAGTCACCCTGGAGAAAACAAGGCTCAGGGGATTTTATCTATGTGTATAAATATCAGCTGGGAGGATGTAAAGTCAGAGCCAGACTTCTTGGTGGTGTCCAGTGAAAGGACAAGAAGCAACAGGCACAAATTTAAATTCAGAAAGTGCCATTTAAATATAAGAAAACTTTTTGACAAGAGGGTGTCTGAACACTGGTGCTGGCTGCCCAGAGAGGTTTTGGACTCTCCATCCTTGCAGCTAAACCCAGCTGGACATGGCCCTGGGCAAACTGCTGTAGCTGACCCTCTTTTGAGCAGAGGTTGGACTAGATGATCTCAAAGTCCCTACCAGCCTCAGTGATTCTGCAGCTCCTTCCTTTCCTTTACATGGGTGAAGCAGCACAGAGCAGTGATGAACAAGGTACCTAGCTTGTGAGAATGTGCTTGGAGTTTACATGAAGAAACAACAAGTGGGAATGGTTTACAGAACAGCTTTCCCTGAGTGTATTTGCTTAGAGCAATATAAATTTTGTTGAGTGAAATAATCTACCTTGAATTGCTTAATTATTGGCAATAAAAGAAACCACAGGGTTGACCTGCAAATTACAGGGATTAAAAAAAATAAGTGCAGGTTTAGACTTCACTGAAGCTTTGTTGAAACTCTGTAGGTATTCCAAGTATGTGTTTAAGAATGTCAAATGAATAAGTAACAGCTACTTGAGCCATCTACTCTTTTTAACTGCAATTAGTGGTACACTGCAATCTGTTTTCTGAAAGAATTGGAAGTCTTCCACAGACAGAATAGGCCAAAGGATTTTGGTACAGTTGGTAGAGTGAAGTAATGTTGCAGGGTGGAGAAAGGAAAGCCAAGAGAATGACCACACAGGTGCTTGGTGGTCTGGATTTCAGCTCAAGCTGGATAAAGGAAAAGATTTCACAGGCTCGTAGTCAGTGAATAACTGGTGTTTCTCTTAAAACAATACTTTGAAGACATCTTGAACATCTTTTATGAAAAGATCATAAAATGAATAAAAAATTCATGTATTTCAATAGTAAATGATATTCAGTATAGGTCATCTGTTATGTGCTCAGTTCCAGTAATTCATACATTATATGCAATTAAACATAGGTTAGAACAGGTAGGTATAGCACATAAAGGACTGGTTTAAAGACCATTCAAGGAAAGTAGCCAAAGAAACTGTTTGGTTGAATCAGAAATGGTAACAAAGGGAAAGTCAGTGTCACATGGTAAGCTTAGTTAACTGAAGAAAGGCATGTTTTGAACTGAAAACAGCCCTGGAAACAAAATCTCTTTCGATCCAGAAATTCATCCAGCTTACCTGCAGTCAGTCAGAAGCATGTTGGGTGGTAGATTAGATGGCCAAAGACTTGCCGAGAGCAACTGTAACAAAGAAAAAGTGGTTGCCAAGTTCTTGAGAGTTGCCTTACAGATGAATAGGATCAGTTCTTTTCTGCTGTGCCAAAAGAGGAGGTCCATTCCTGTGTTCTGCCTCTGGGGCTCAAGATCACTAGCAATGAAGTGATGTGAAATTGTGTATTGCAGTTTTGACGGGTGCTGCTAGCATTCTGCCAGTCTGCAGCAAAACTATAGCTGTTCACTGAGCTTCATGCCTGCTCCGTTCCCTCTTCTGCACGTAGTGCAAATTGCTTACGTGTGAATGGTGACTCATCCCTATGGCCTCTCTCCTACCTTGTTTCTCCAGTTTCAAGATCTAGCCAATGCTGATGCAAAGACTGGCAAGGTCTTCTTTTTTCTTGCTTATTTTTTATTCTTCCTCCACTCTGTCGCTGACAGAGACTTACCATTTTCTTTTTCCCTCTAGCCTCTGTATCGACCTCTTTGGCCTTTGTTTGCAAGATAATGTCAGGGTCTCCACTCTTGCACCTTTTCTGTTCCTTCTCTTCACCTTGACGTCAAGATTTCGTCTCTCTCACTTTGTTCTTGTCAGCCCCATTTCATGAGGTCTGCTTTGCCCAGGGATATATTCTTCTCTTCACTTTGTTAATTCCTAAAAAATACTTTTATTATTTATTATTGTGATGCTTTGAAAGTTAGCTATGAAAATAGATACACTAAAGAACTGCAGCTGTTTACAGAGACATAGCAAATAATATCCTAAACTTTAGCCAAACAACTCTACTACAATTCACGCTTCCCTGTTGAAAGGGAGAGAAGAATTTTCTGTGTAGCTAATGCCAGTGTGAGAAAAAGCAAGCAACTTCAAAGGGGTGATGAGTCTGTTGGTTGCTCTGCTGAAAGGGAATAAACTATGAATGAAATGAAAACAAACCACAAAAGGTGACATTTTCCTGCAGAAAATGGAATAAAATTATTTTGCCCAGCTGCAAGTGAAGTTGTTCTTTTGCTTTTGGGAAGTTGGGAAACAATTGTTTCTTACACGTGTTGAAAAAAAAATCATTGCTAGAGACTCAAAGTGGACAGGGCTGAGGAGTTTGGGTGTCCTATTCCCATCTATATATCTGGCATAGAGTGTAATTGTGAACAATTTGTTTCACCTCTCTGTGCCTGTTTCTCACTATTAAGTAGGACTAATGATATTCCTTTCCATCGTAAAACTTTTTCAGTCTGACTGGAGAAGCAAGCCATGAAAGCTATGAAACCTTGCTGTTATTACACACCAAAATATCTTGAAGGCTTTTAAAATTTAGAAGACTCAGCCACATATATCCAAAGTCAGCATGAAGCATTACAGCTGTAATATTAAGACTTAAAAAATCCAAATAAACTAGAGTTGGTGCCCAATGTACATTTTTAGGCTTTAAGTTGCTGGTTGTTCGCATGTATAAGAGGATATTTCTTCTATTACCCACCATCCTCCTTTCTCTGCATAGAGCTTTTCAAATTGCCAAGAATAGAAATGAGTACATAAATGGATATATTTCTAAACCACCTTCCCCTTCTTACAGAATTTAAAATGAGGAGGTTATTTCTGCTATGCTGTAAAACATGTGGAGTTACAGTGGCTTTGAGAGGCTTCAGCACCGTAAGCTTCCCGGTTAGTTTAAGGGATATCGTTCTGTTACTATAGCATCTACCAAAAAACAATGAAAAATAGTCCTTTTGTTCTTTTATTTCTCCAAGGCATCGTATTTGTATTACAGTACAGAATGGTGTGATCTGATTACTTCAAAGGCAATCTAACTGTGAGCTCCTTGTCTTTATAACCATTTGGTCATCATACATTGGTGTCTCCGAAGGTCTTGGGTAATGGTGTTGCCATCAGAGGTTTTATCTGTGGGTTAAGTATTTCAGGGAATTCATTCAGAGCAGCTCTGCTGCACAGACAGCATTGCCAATCTATTTTCCTTTTCTGCCTTGCTGTTTTCTTCCTGAGATAGCTGCATTTTTAGAGAAATCCTGTATGTGTCTAAACAAAGAGCTTGGTCACTGTAAATGTATGCAGGAAGAATGAGTTCCACAAACAATGAGGACTTTGCAATGCAGCCTCTTTTTCTGAGAAGTTCCTTGGGGAGATGCATGGGTGGGTAGAAGTAATAAGTTTCTCAGTACTTTGACTTTCTGGAAGGATTGTAGGTCAGCCTGACTAAACCTGGGATCTCTTGAAAAAGATTGCTAAGGAAGAATTTTTCAGATGTTTTTGCTGAAAGGGCCAGTGGGACTCTCAGCATTGATATCTGTGTGTTAATCTTAGATTAAGCTATCAGTTGGTATTCAGTGCAGATTTACAAAGTGTTGTCTTCTGAATAATGGTTCAAGACCTCAGTCCTGGTTATCTATCTAATGTCTGCACCCTCTTTATTTTCCATTTTAGCAGAGAGAATAAGACTTCAGTGTACACAAATACACCCTTCTTAGAGTTAAAAAGAGCTTCAAATCCAAATTCATGTCATGCTACTAGGGCTAATAGTGGTCACATTCCTCCCTGTGATGTCAAGGGTTTCAAAGCCAAAATTCCTTTATAATTTGTAGAGTTATAAATCATTCTGCCTTGGGATATTTTTTCATCTTTAGATTGCCTCTGTCAAAACAGAGAAGTCCTATATGAAATTGTCCACTGCATGAGTTGTGGATCCAGGACAGAGGACTGCATTCCCACGTCAGGATGATTCTTTACCAGGACATGCAGTAATGTTTTCTATTTTTTTCCTTTATGTCTACATATTAAGCAATGAAATAATTATGAAAAAAAAAAAAAGAAATTATTTCAGATGGTACCTGTAAAGAAGTGAGGCTTGATGCTCTCCAAATAGCTTTCTCTCTTCAAAAGTTAAAATAAAAGTTAAAATTCATATCTGAAACCATGTGATAGACCATTATTATTAGTCAAATGGTTTCTGAAAGAAAATGAAGGTTAGGAGATATGTAGTCTGGTCATGCTAATTAATTGCTTTCAGTTGTGCCATAAATCTGAAAGCAAGGAAGTTGTAGAGTTGCCTCTTACGTTGGTTAACAGCTATTAGAGATGAAGTATAATAGCTGGAAAGTGTTTGTACACATGTCCTTTTTAAAGCATGGAAGTGTTAGTGTTGATTGCTCTTTTTTTCTTGGGTTGGATGGCCCTCATGAGCTCGAGTTCTTCTGGCAAATGTTATTTGTGCAGTTTAAGAAAGGACACAACACTCAAAAGACCATCAAAACTTGCAAGTTAAAGTTTCAGAATTAGGGAAAGCTGGATTGAAAAATGAATCCCTTATCTTGTTTATGGAAGTAACAGCATTGGATGTCGTGCTGCTACATGGTGAGTTAGGAATGACTCTGCTCCTTCTGACTTCTGATCATTAGTAAAAAAGCGTATCTGCTAGCAGAGGAGGGTTTGGACATGCATGCACTGGTCTGAGCAAAGGTCTGAGAGAAGAAATCTTGTGACCAAAGTTATTTAAAGCCTCTCTTGGCTCCTATCCCCCATAAATTAAGTGACATGAAAAGATCTCCATGGTTTTCCCTAACAATACCATTCCTGAATGTTTAACTCACTTAAGTTTCTCATGTGGCTTTGGGTGTGTAGCTGGGGTAGTCCTGCACGTGGTATCTAGGAGGGAAGCCTTCCATGTCTTGTAGTGCTGCAAATGGGACTACTCAGCAGAGGGAACATGGGGCTGTATCTGGATAAAAAGTCTTAACTATGGATACAGAACTGTAATTTTGAAAAGCTTATAAAGTACAGGAATTTGAGTTGAGCAGAAGTATCATGCTTAACATGCAGGCAGCTGTACCTTCCCAGCTAAATCTCAGACCTTAGCTGTAATGCCTGAAAATGCTAGAGCTGCTCAGGAAAAAAAATCTGTGCAAATTCTAAGCTCATCTTAGAAACTTCTGAGTCATACGAGATGCTATACTAAAAAAAACCTGCTGTAATTGTGCCCGAACTAATTCATCTCGATAGCGAAAGACAGAAGTGGCATCTTCGGTCAATATTTATCCAGGAATATTGAAAAGTAAAATCTCTGCTGTCATTCAGACCACTGTGTTATCAGAAGAAATCTGTGGTAGCATTCAAAAACCAAAAATTAACCAAAATATAATTCTCCTTTTGGAGAAAAGCAATTTAACATTTAATAAAAAAAGTAACTTCAGTCGGGGGGTGAATCTACAGCCTATCAAGCCTGCCATATCATTTTAGAATTTATAACTCTCATGATTAGAAAATGTCAAGATAATCAAAATACAGGGGAAATTACAGCTGCTACAGTAAATGAATGCTCTGAAAGTACTCGAATTGTGTAGTGCTATAACATCCACATACAATTCTAACTTCTAGAACACTTTTGTCACACACAGTTTTTGGCTTATACCTTGCTTGAAGATAGTGAAGATTTGGGGATGATTTTATAGTTGATCTTAAGAGCGAGTTATTAAATCCCTTACATTAGATACACTCCTCTGATAACGAATCCACGCTGCAGAGGAAGTGTCAAAAAGTTTAATTTCTTTTGTGCTCTAACCCTCCATCTAAATCTGTGTGGGTAATAAAATTTTAATCACATATTCATACCTCTTTGCAAAATAAATGTAATGATACTTTGTATTCCCTCGGCGCCAGCTCTCTCAAGTTCTTCAGGCACTTTATAAACATTAATTAAGACTCGCACCTCTGTGCTGCGTAAGTTCCATACTGATCATTGTTTGTGAGTGTCTGCCATACTTTGATTTGTCTGGAGCCGCTTGTTAATGTTATACACATCTGTAAACTGAGGCAGGGCACTTAAGTTGCATGATTAAGTTCTCACAGCAAATCGTCGATTAAAGTTGGTTCTGCAATTAAGAGAGTTTCGCTTTCCAGTTCCCTTTTGTGACCACTGGACTAACTCCTATGGGAACTTCAAAGCATTTTCAGCGATTTAAACGGGTTTCTGTGATGAAAGAAAATTAATTCATAACATTAATAGGCGTGGGATTGTTAATGCATTGTCACTTGGTATCTCTTGAGGGCAAACGTATGACAGTTCAGGCAACCACAAACCGTACTGTGGCACCCATTAAAGGCTCTTCTCCTATAATAAACTGTAATAGGCAGCTGTCTGCAAGCATAAGCTGTGCTTTGTTATGGTGAGTCTATGGCTCATTTATGACCAAATGGACTCTTTTCCTGTTGGTCCTTAGCTTGCAATGTGCTACTTTTTCCTTGTTTTCCAGTCAATCGTACCTTCTCCTGGAATCGGCATTTCTCTCCTCTCTTGCCAAAGGCTGTTTTATTAACTCCCGTCTGACTTCTGTTTCCTGTCATTTTCTGCTGATTTTCCATCTGAAGGAAGACAGCGGTCATGTCATAATTATTTTCTTTAGTAATTGCCACAAAGATGCTGAGTGTTTCCTAATTAGATCAGGCAGTGTTCACAGCAAAACCTCAGAGATGCTGTCCGAGGACTCGAGTTTCCTTCAGATCTCGGTAATTGAGTTGTACAGCCCGTGCTTGTGCAAGCCGAGTTTCTCCCTGCAGCTCTTGAAGCACACCAGGGGTTTGCCAATGGTGGTCTTTAAAGAGAAAGAGCAAAAAAAGCTGAATTGAGGAAGTAATGGGATTTTCTCCCCCCATCTTCTTTATATATGCGATGCTCTGGAAATCTGCTTGGTTGTGTCTCATCACAGTCTCATTTTGCAGATAGCAAACTGGAGATAAAGTACTTCTGTACAGGTGAGGATCAGCTAAAAATAATGAAGACTTACATGGCTTTTTGGGGCAGATGTATAAAACTTACGTAGGGATTTAAAACATGTTTTTCAAATGTGCCGTTATTTTGATGAAAAATAACTTTACAAAATGTTTTAAATAATGCCTCATTTTGCTGCTGAAGAGCTGTAAAATTATAGATCATTGCACTGGAGATGAGAGGTTAATTGGCAGGTAAAATGGTGGAGAAAAGGAAGCCATAGATTAGTCAGGAAAAGAAGATAATTTACTTCTATGTTAATAGTGAATAATAATAATAATAATGATGATGAATAGGAATAAGAATAAGAATAATACACGTTTCAGGTATTATGATAAAAAACAAAGGCTTGCCTTCTAAGTCTGGGGTGATAGATACCATGTTCATAGTAGTTGTTTGATGAGATACTTAGTCTAAGTGCCTTCCTGTAACTTCTAAAAATGACCCTGAAGCCTAAGCCACAGGCAGGCAGAACACAGCTAGTTCTTTTGCTAAGGAGTAGGGTGAAAAGGCAACCACCCCCTGGAAAACAGGCAAAAAGATAGGAGAAAGGCATGAACTGCCTGCTTCTGTCCTGTCAGTCCTGTCTGTCTGTCTGTCTGTCCTGTCAGGGCAAGGGGCAATGGATGCAAACTGGAGCATAGGAGGTTCCATGTGAATATCAGGAAGAACTTTTTCACTATGCGAGTGACAGAGCACTGGAACAGGCTGCCCAGAGAGGTTGTGGAGTCTCCTTCCCTGGAGACATTCAAACCCCGCCTGGATGCGTTCCTGTGTGATGGACTCTAGGTGACCCTGCTCTGGCAGGGAGGTTGGACTAGATGATCCTTCGAGGTCCCTTCCAACCCTAGAATTCTGTGATTCTGTGATTCTGTGATTCTGTCAGTCCTCGTGGTCTAATGGTTAATGATACAAAGTGCTACTGAAGGACACCGAAGCAAGGTAACCTTTTTCTTTATCCAGCATGCGATGGAAAATATTGCTGTCATTTCCAGGAATTAGTGGATTCATCCTGTTCACCAAAATTTCAGCCTGCCAATGCTATGTATGCAGTGCAATAACGGGGGAAAGCTGTTGCATGCTGCACAAGGAAGAGGCACGTAACAGCAGCACAGTTCTGCTTTGGTCTGTTGGAAATGTGATGCAATCATCTTTCTCTCTTAAGAAAGATTAGGAACAAATTCAAGAAACGTGCTACCTCTCACAGACAGAAACCACTGTGATATATGGGATAGCAGAGCTTCTATGTACTAGAAAGGCCTTTTTTTTTCCCCTTTCTTCAGACAGAAGTCACATAAATAATCACAAAATACCACGCCCGGTTCAACCTGGCTGTCCAGCAAAAGAGAAGATAATTATTTGCAATATTCTACAATACATTGTGATTAAACAGTCTTGTGGTTGGACTCTTGTGGTCTCTTTACCATTCCCATCTGTTTTGGCCAGTTAGATTCTCCCCAGAGCCTGTAAGATCATACACATATTTGAGACTTTTAAGTCCTCACCTTGCTATGAAGATAACAATCACTTAATTCATAGTGACAAAAATAAAAATAATTCGGATGTTTTTCTGCAGTGTGTGGGAACAGTGAACGCAGCTTCTTAAACACAGCCCATGACTAAGGATGATGTTTGCAAAGTCAGAATCAGAATTGGAATTGATACCAAAATTATGCCCGTCAGACCTGTTTTAAGAGTTTGTTGCAAAAATAATTTGCACTGCATTAAAATTCAGGAAATTTGAATTGATCCCTTTGACTTTCCAGAGTTTGGTGAGCATTTGAACTCTCATTCGGGGCATATGCTTCCAGCTACTGTCTGTCAGGTGTGTCTTGAAAAAAAGAACTTTTCATTTTTTAAAAGATATTCTGGACACTGTAGTCTTTTATATTGAATAAAAAGATTTTTCTTTATTCAGAATCTGTCAGATCTCCTTCATTGCAGTTTCCAAGTAAAAGCTGTCCTAATTGTCGCTGTAGACACTAGTTGTTTCTAAAAAAAACCCCAGAGTATTGTTATTCAAGTGCTTGCTGTTCATGGTGTCTTAAAACCAAAACACCAAAGCAATGACCATCTCAAACCAGGTGCTGAAGAATCAGAAAGCAAAACATAATGCTTTTTCTTCAGACTGTAGGTGCTGTATTGTGGTTTAGATGTGGGATCACAGAACCATTTGAGCTGGAAGGGACCTTTAAGGTCATCTAGTCCAACTCCCCTGCCATGGGCAGGGACATCCCCCACTAGACCAGGTTGCTCAAAACCCCATCTAACCTGGCCTTGAATGTCTCCAGGGATGGGGAATCCACCATGGCTCTGGGCAACCTGTGCCAGTGTCTCACCACCCTCATGGTGAAAAACTTCTTCCTTATGTCCAACCTAAGCCTACCCTGCTTCAGTTTAAAACAATTATCCCTTGTCCTGTCACAACAGGCTCTGCTAAAAAACCTGTCCCCATCCTTCTCATAGGCCCCCTTTAGATATTGAAATGTCCCTTAATTTTCAAGACAGCTGAAGTCATTACTGAAATGTCTTCTTCTGTGTTGCTTATAGAAAAGGGAGAACATAAGGTCCAACTCAGCTCTAGAAGCCCATCGTGCCTCAAGGAACAAGGCAAATGAGAAGACCTGAACTCAGCCTTGCTTCCTCTGTGCCTTCTGAGCAGAATGAGAGCATCCTTACTGAAATCATTTACATATGTCAACAAATGCCTCCCATATAACAGGCCTGAAGAGGCTGGTAATAAAATAAAGCGAGGTAATTTAGCAAAGAGACAAGGCACTTTGGGTTTTCCCTAGTGGTTAGCAGTGACTGTGGTTTTTCCTGCTTTGTTTAAGTTGCTAAGGAACCTTATTTGATCTTGAATCTATTTTTAATTGACCCAACAATGAAGAGTTTTCTTACAAGGAAGTGCTTCCTTGAATCTAGATTTGTGAATCAAGACCATTCAAAGAATGGTTCATTCTAGACTGAGATGTCTGATATTTTCAAAGCAACTCTTCAGTCCTTGAGCCAAATGTTTACAAGTAAATACAGACTGTAACAGACTGAAACCGCTTAGATAAGGTTTGTATTAACTCTAGTCTATTGATAGAAAAACTTTAGGAACAACTTTACTGTTCTTCCTTGAGGGTCCTCTGTTGAAAAAATTGTTCAAGACTGGTATCTTGTGCTAATTCAGGTATAACCACGAAGAAAAGTAAAGGAAAACCTATCTGAAGTGAGGCCACTGGTGGTCACAGTCATGCTACATGGTCTGACTTTTGGAATATGTATTTACGTTCCCTTTAAAATAACTTTCACAAGACTTACAGATTTGAGATTTTGACGTATTGCTGTTTCATTTAGACCATCTGTCTTCTGATACCCTGAAATGGTATTCCTTGTAACGCAGTTCCTACAGTTCCTATCAGAGTTGTGGTGTTATTAAAAATCCAATTTAATCTTTTTTTTTTTTTTTTGCCAGGCAAAGCTGCTTGGCATCAACACTGTTGGTAAACAAACACAATCAAATATTCTTCCAGTACTGCATTCCCATGTGTGTTTGTTGAAACTGCAGCTCAAATGAGGTTGGATGCAGCAGTTCTACCTGACTGCAGACATGCACAGCAATATTTCCCTTTGCATTCAGTTTGAAGAAGGCATAGGTTTGACAGGTAACTGAAGTCCTGTCCAAGGTCTTTGCAAAGGTGATAAGTTTGCTGTAAGACAAAGCTCATCGTTTTCTTAAAAAAATGAAATTAAATTGACTGTTGAGAAATAAAAATTAACAAACTTCAGGTGCTGCTGCATTGTGAGACATATTGTATAAAGGCCAAAAATTTCTAAATTAAAAAAAAAATATATGCAAGATACTTCTTAACCTCTAGGCTTAGATCACTTTTAATATCAGAGTAATTTAAAGACATCCTGTATTCAGGGATTCATTCAGTAATGTAATAAGCCTTCTCCATTTTTAACTGTTCTAATTGTATTTATCTTTAAATTATCTGGCATTCGTTGGTTTTTCTGACAACTTTAATTTGTTCTAGTATATTTTTCTAATGTCTTCCTATGCCAGAGGGTAGTGGAGGCTGGACGTATTAGAAGGTTACCAGCCCCATGTGGGAGTGGAATTATTTTGAGGCTGGAATGTAGGCTATAACTAAGAGTAATGGGATAAAATAAAATTGGGAACATTTACACTGAGACTTTGACAGTAAGATCTATTGAACTGTGAAGGTATTTCCTAGAGGATAGAGTGAAAGTCTCATTATTTTGAAGTTGCAATTAGACTGGATAAATTAGAAGATTTACTATCCGTGGAGCAATCGTAGACTTATAGTTGGAGATTACCTCTCTTTTCAATCAAAAATTTGGCTATTTCTCCTTCTTTGCGTTATCCAGCTCCTTCAGTGGGACTGGAAAGAATTTATGGAGAAGAAAGTATACTGTATTTGAATATAGGATTACCTGAGAAAGTGCACTGCAAGAGACACCTGTAGCTGTTTTCCAGTAGAGCCAAGAAGCCACCAGATATTTGATTTTTCTCCATCTCTACCTGCTGGGGAGAGAAGTGCTATGACTCTTCTCTGCCTTGCTACCCAAAGAACTAGTAAGAGTAGCTGTTTTCCTTGCTAATATAATTTTTGAGACAAAATAAACAGAATGGAGAATAAAATATTTCTTCCTTAAATAGGTATGATGGCATCACTGATCTGATAAAAGTGAATTTTGGTAGTTAATTTGAGACACGGGCGTTTTTGAAGTGCTGATTTGGATTCTCACTGGGAACTTGTATTACCATGATGGAAGTGTAATGTAATGGCACCTGGATGTGGTGGGACCTGGGCAGCTGTGACTGTCAGCACTACATGTGCATAAGGCAGAGATCTCTGCTGCACCAGTAAAGTTGAGGCAGGTGCAACAAATGAGCAAACAGCTTAATCTGCAAGCCTGGGGTGAGGAGGCCTGGGAAAACTCCTCTGCAGTGGTGTTTGCAATGGCCGGAAGAAGAAAAAGTGGTCATTTCTTCTGCTCACCTCCCAAGCTGCTATCTTCTAGTAGTGTCCCCAAAAGTGTTTTTCTGGAAGTGCTGTGGGAATTAAGGTCACTTGTTACCTACTCTCTCATTTAGAGAGGCTGTCACATGTATAATTGGCATTTTAGGAGAAGGCTGGAGAGGAGAGGGCATTTGAGACCAACCTTGGTGGCAGGGCAGAGTTGTGAGGAAGAACATGGCCATGGCCATGGATGGAGATGGGGGCATAGTTCTGAGGACCATCAGAAGTAGCTACTGTGACTTTTTTTGCAGTGGAGAATAGGCAGGTGGGGACAAGATCCAAAGTGTAATAAGACCAGAATGTCAGTCTACGAAATAAAACCAGGCTATTTTGCCACTTTGGTTAAGCTCTGTTGAGTTAAGCTCTTCTTTGCTACAGGTCTCTTTCTGCAAGGTGGTATGATAACTTGAAAAGCAATGATCATAATATTGGCTCTGCTCATTAGTATAAACAACCTGCAGACAAACTTGAGCTATTTTGTTAATTAGCAGCTGTATTGTTCTCCCTTGGAATCTCAGCAGAAAGGTCATTCAGTGACCGCCCAGCAGAAATTGCTCGGCTGTCAGAGCCAAGGATGGCAGGTGGTTTTCCAGGGCTCTCAATAAAGTCTGTGTCATATTTTTATTCTACCCAGGGCTCGGTGAGTGGGCAGCCAGGGAAATGGTGTTTGCTGGCTTTGATGGCTGTTCACACTATGGCCAAGCAATAAAGAGCCTTGCTTGAAAATGATCCAAGAGAAGATTACAATGCCCAGTCCCACACAATGCTTTTTGTCATACAAGATTCAAGTATTTAGGACTGTTTTGATAGGATGGTAAGTCTAGGTAAGGTTAATTGTTGCTCAGTGTTATTAATGGGCAAATCAGATCAAGAAAATGAACCTCATGCTGATCTCAGATGGGTTTTGCCATGATTTCTTTCAAATACTTAAATTTATTGTTGGAGTTACTGTGATTCCATGGAGTCACAAAGCATGAGAAATTATGTGTGTGAAATACTCCTGCATTTGCAGGGGAAAGGCTGACTGAGCAAACGTAGCCTTTTCACCATCTCAGTGTCAAGTGGAAACATTCCAGATAAAACTAGACCTTGTGCTGTTAGGCGTAGAAAAGTTGTTACTCATGGAGTCCTTCTGTATAGGCACAATTTGAAAGAAAATTCTTTACTTAGTGAGATGTGGGGAGGGATGGATAAGGTTGATATGAAAATGCCCGAGATTTGAGATGCTACAGTGACTCTTGAATGGGTGGGTCAATGGGCAAAGGAACCTGACGTGGTAAAAAGTGTATGATGTAGCAGTATATATAGATAGCTACTAGCAAATAATAGTCAATTAGCTATCTTAATTATGAACCTGCTACCCGGAGTACGTAGTTACATGTATTTCTCTATAAAACTAGTGGATGTATACATGGATAATTATATGTATCATGAGTTCAACAAGGTCCTAATACCAAATTTAAATAAATACAGGAGGCCCAGATGCCAAAGCAATCCAGGGTGTACAGTCATGTATATTAATTGCAGTACCTCATGTGTCATATAGCTGGAAGACCCTTCCTTTCCAGACCATCAAAATGTAGGCAGGAAAACTATTTATTAAAAATAATCCACATGGATCCCTGTCAGAAAGTATCCCTAGGAATTTATGAACCACAGGCATATTCCTAGCTTGGAAAGAGGTTGACCACTCTGTTAAATTTTTCACTCATTCTTGCTTCTCTGAACTTTTAAAATCATGTTTTCTCATTAGCAGAATATACTCGATTAACTCACTCATTTAATGAGGTGATTTGGGATGGTAGAGACAACAGTCCATTCTGCTGAATGACTTTGAGATGTTAAAAAATAAATAAAACTTGTAAGTGCAAGTAAATCTCTTGTTGGTCTTTACTGATAGTTGTGCTTTAATGTGAGAGAATATTCACTTCTGGGTAGTGTTTCCCTTCAAGAAGTTGATTTTCAGATTGTTGGTAGTAACAAGTGTTGGCACACTGTGGTAGATAGTGGCTTCTTTTCTTAGACAAATACTTAAATCAAGTAAGAGTAGGTCAACCTTGCCTGATTTTCAAGTAATTAACAATTTTATTTTTTTTTATCCTACTTTTTAGAGAGAAAATAGTGATATTAATTTAAATTAGATCTCAAAGAAAATTGTCAGAGGAAATGGACCTTTGCTCTTATAAGGCATTTTTTATTTGAGGCTGCCATTTTCCAGAATGTAAATGTATAGCCTAGCTACAAATAAAATGGGAAAAACAAGAGGATGGATGCTACAGCTGGGTTCTGTATGATTCAAGTCGTTAAAGACAACTGGGATTGATTTTTCCTGTCAAAGACAATTCTCCACTATTTTTCTATAATTTTTTACCATTTTGTTTTGTGGGTTTGTTGCTTCTGTACTTGTGTAAGAAACCTGAGTAATGTTAACTTTATGGCATTTTAAGGTGACAAAGATCTTGGCTCAGCATTTTTAAGACAGGGAGTGAGTTCCCTTTATACTGAAGGGTTGAATGTTTGGAGTTCAGGGTGCTCAACACCTCCACGTCACTTCAACCACTGGCAAACTCCTTGTGGAGCATCTGCTTTCTGTTGCAGCTACTTTTCGATGAGGCAAATTGAATGTGGCATCTGAAACAGCTCTTTGCACGCATGGAGATTTCACTGGTCATTACGTGACAAAGTGATTATTTAAGGATAGAGATTTTGCCTGTTTTCATGCAGTGCCTGGTACACTATGGTTGCTGTCAGAGGCAAATGCAAGAGACATTAAGAAATGGTCAGAAACGATGCAGAGAGAGGAAAGCAGGGAAGACAAGATAGCAGAGTTCTGCATCTGTAGATGTTTACTACTGAGTTTCTAAAATGCTCAAACTGAACTTTATAGATTTAGAATCAGATGCTTCTTTTTAACATATCTTTCTCTGATAGATGTTTAAGACTGATACTATTTTTAGAACCCTTTCAAAGTCAAATCTCTCATGAAGGTGAGTAATTTTTCACCTCTGATTTTTCTTTCATTTATTTTTATTAGGGACACTCTACTGACCTGTTTGGTATCCAAATCTCATGAAATTTCACCCTGCTTCTACCATATTAGCAAGTAACTGTGTGCTTTTTTCACTAGATATGGCTCAGGAACCTCAGTGATACCTTTATGGAAGACGTAATAGCTGGGATTTGGCCAGTGATCTTCCCAAATTACTATCTTGTGATGTCTGTCATTTCTCAAGAAAGGATTTTAAGAGATTCTTATTGAGTGGGCTCAAGCAAGAAATCTCTTCAGAGAAAAGGACCATGAAGGGTATATTAGTAGGTGATTATATAGCTATGGACAGGAGGCTGAAACCACCTGCACTGGTACTGTATTCCAGTAATAATGTCTGACTCTATGGTCAGGACATTTTGTTGCTTCATACTAACAACTACAAAGATTGGATACACCCTTCCTTGAAAGCATCTCATCTTTGAATCACCTGTGCCAGGTTTGTCTGGATGTCCTCTGCTTCTCCCCATGCGTGTAGTGCAAGTGGCTATCTCCTCCATGCCCCATCCTCTCTTGGAGTCCCCTCTTTGGAGCACACAGGCTCGTGTTGCAAGTGCTCGACCAGTGAACCTCAAGGGAACTGTGATTCACAACTGAAGTTTCCTGAAGCTCACGGTTGGGTCTCGGAATCTGAAGATCTTCTAGGAAGTAGCTGCAAGTTGATTCCTTCTTCCTCCCACCCTGACATTTGACATCCATTCTGAAACTTTAAGCCAAGAACCACATGGTTTGTATTCCCTGGGTGAGCTCAGTTGTACCCCGTGGTTTACAAGGAGGACTGTGATACTTGTTCAGGACCTTTATGGAGAAATAGTTCGATTCTATTGTGGCTTGTTACTGCTTCCTCGTAGCTGTTTATCCAGTTGTCCTGTTCTCCTGTGGGCTTGTCACTGAGCATGCTAATGCCATTAATGGAAATGAATGAAAGAGAACTTCATTTGTTATAGAGAGTTTTCCAGAAGAGGGCAGCCATAGTTAAGTCTGGGTCAATTCATGCTATACAATGTGAATATAGATGACTGGCTATGACGTTCTATTGCCCAGCATAATTTGTGTGCATAGTTCTCTTAATTTGTTCTTTTGTTTAGATTGCAAGTGCATAAAAGATAGACTTTTTTCACAAATTAATGCTGGAAAAGACAAACCACATAATAGAGTGGTTAACTCCCAATGCCTTGTACTTGCTGAAATCACAAATGCTGCTGGGAACAGTTTCCATTATATGTCACTGTTCACTTTATATACTTTCCAACCAACTCAGAAGCTTTTCTTCACTCTCGTTATTCAAGAATATTTATGGAAAGCATAGTGCAAACTCTTGCTAGGGACCTAAAAAATTCAGGAAAAAAATTCCCTTGCACTGAAGACTTTTACTTCTTTAGGAGTTTAGACAGGATCAGGACAAAATGATTCTCTCTCCTCTCCTGTTTTACATAATTCGGTTAATAAAACCTTGCAGGGTTTGGATGTAAGGGTGATGAGTTAGCACTAAAGGGTCATATTCCATATCCATACTATACTCATCCAAACAGCAGTAAGGATGTAGATGGTATCAGGAGACATTAATACTGCCCACCCCAATGATTGCTTTGGCAGAACTGCTTCTGGGACTGGGGTGGCAACCAGGACCCCTTGAGATGCATCCTCAGTCTTCATTTTAAGACTGCAAGGAAAGCTGCCTTTTCACGTGAAATGGGTAGCTTCATTTCTTGGATTGGTTGAAAACAATGAAAGCTATTTTCACAGAATCACAGAATTCTAGGGTTGGAAGGGACCTCGAAGGATCATCTAGTCCAACCCCCCTGCCGGAGCAGGTTCACCTACAGTACATCACACAGGAATGCATCCAGGCGGGTTATTTTTGTCCTTTGTCTCCTTTTTAAAAAAAAATTTTTAAAAACCTCTTTTTTTTCCCTGCACCACTAAATAAAAACTCCATGAAATACCTTTTGCTAGATCCATAGATAATGTAAATTCATGGATTTTTATAAAGTTAAAAATCTGATCCCTGCAGGTACGGAGGTGATGGGGTTTGGGAGGATTTTTGGTTTGTGTTTTGTAGGAGGAAACAAGGTGCAGTCAGTATCACTTCACATGTAAATCCACAGAATGATGCATGGCCTCAGAGCTATGACTAAGGAAGCCTGAAAGTCTTTCCATACATTGAATTTTGAAGACTTTCAGCTTCAATTTCGTCAACTTTGTCAACTTGCTATTCTTTACAGCCTCTCTTAATTTCTTAGGCATTCCACTGCTGCGTATCAAACATACACACAGTATCTCAAAATCCATAAACCATTGAAGGATTGCACCAGCGAGAGCTTGTCAGACAACGCAGTGTTGCTTTGTCTGCCGTGGAGGGTGAGGAGTTAATAATTTCTTTACTTATGCATCTGTGGGTGTCTGGAAGGTAGAAAAGACACAATACAGTTTCTGTAGGTGAGCTGATAGCTCTGGCCAGTCTGTGCACAGAGCCTTATGCAAATAATTCTTAGAAGAGAGACCTAATCAGCGGCCGCACAACACTGATTTGCCCATAATTGTATCTGTCTTTTAAAAGCCAAAGATAAAAAGGCAGAATTTGACACCTGTTCATTGCTCATTTTTCCAGCAGCTTGGCAGGCTAGAGCATGGTTGCAGGGTTTGAGCAAGGAACGGTTTTGCCACCTGAATGGCCAATTAAAAGGAGAGGGGTTTGAAGGAATGCTTTGCAGCACTTGACCAGTGAAGCTCAAGGCATGGCTCACAGCCTCTGGTACGGAGAGGATTTAATTTTTTGTTCTCTTAGAGCCCAGTGTTTCTTTTCTTCTCTCCCCTCCCATATCTAATTTGTAGTTTTATTTAAACCCAAAGTTTTCATCCTCTCTGCATTTTACTGTGCTGATATCTGAGGTCTCCATTCCTTCAAAATGCAGTGATGGAGAAGAAAGGGTTTCTAGGCTCTTTCTATAACAAAGAATTCTTCTTTAAATAGCATTATTTTTATTGCAATTTACTTTTCCTTGTGGTTTGGTTTCCTTTTATCCTCTCTTTCCCTTCCTGCATGTCCTATAAATCCTCAGGTTTTAGCTTCAGTTTAGTGTAAGACTTATTCCTGTGAGGATCTGGTACCTCAGTAAGCCAGCATAGGGATTTTGAAAGCTTACAATTAAGATGTTTTTCTCTGTCTTCTGGAAGTCACCTCCCCTTCTCAAATCTATTGGATAGCTTAGGCATTCATTTCTGCTCAGTGAAAACTCCTGACTGCTCTTCATAGGACAGGTTAACTCCTTCCTAAAATGTCTCATTTGGGAAACTGGTACAGTGCTCACTTCCTTGCCTCACCGGTTAGCCTTGAGATGTGACATATAGATATTTTTAATTTATTTAAGGTCATTTCTTTCATTGTTTCTAGTTCTCTAGGAGTGCTGGCTGGACATCCCACGAAAACAGGTCTGCATAGTTCTAGGTGCCATACAAATTGTTCTACTGAGCTCTTAGGAACATGAGTATTATTGTCCCTAAGATCTTATAGTCTAGTTATTATATATATATATGTCTGTGTGTATATAGAAGTATTTTATATATATGTGATAGAAGTATATATGTTACATAAAAAAAAAGGTTATCAGGAAAGAAAAATAGGGAAAATATTATAACAGAATAATAGAAGAGAAGTAAGGTTGAATGCAGGTTGTAGCCCATATGTAGCAATGAGCACAACTTGCCACCCCTGTAGCCATCAGCAGGTTTCTGCAGGTATTACTGGGTGACCTCAACAACAGGTTTCAGCCTGTGTGGGACAAGTTGGGTCAATATGTGGGGGTTTAGCCTAGGCTGAGCTCTACTGCTACAGCTATAAAGTAGACAAGCTGGGAATGATGTCTTTGCAAAGTGCCATGTGGGCATGACCAGATTGTAGACCTACAGGATGATCTTCGAAGCAAGGTCTTCTGTAGGTTAGAAAGGCACTAGTTTGGAGGTTTCAAAAGCACAGATGAAGAGATTTTAATTGTTAAAGCTCATAATCCAATTAGATCTTAGACAAGGGTTTGGCAGTGTACGCAGAGAGAAAAGGTCAAATTTGGAGAAATTTTGTAGAAACTTGCGTCAGGATTTAATCACATACAGGAGGTGTGAGTCATGAGAGGAGATCAAGTCAAAGAGAAAGCTCAGATTGGCAGGAAAGAATCTGATTTTATTTCTATAATTAAAACAGGTATGGAAAGGAAAGGACTTCATGAAAATGTAAGGAGCTTGGTTTTGAGCACGTTCAGTTTTTACAAGTAGTAAATTATTAATAGAAGGATCTGAAAGAGAGAGGCCGAAAGTTGTTTGGGTTGATGACTCTAGGCTTAAAGATGTCTTGTTTTCAGAAAGTTTGATTGTTATTTGTTTGTACACATCCTATCTAACAAGGAAGAATAAGGAATTGTGTCACGGAGGATGACTGAATACTTCAATCTGCATGTATCTATTAGTGCACTTCATGGTATGTGGATTCAAATTGGGTTTTGAGACAGGTCGTGATGTAGAAGGATGGAATCGGAATTTAAAAGTTGTAGCACCATAGTAGGACTTGATAGTTTCCATGTCACATCTATCTGGATTACTGTCTCATGTCTTAATGCATGAGTGACAGGGTGAAGTAACCATACATAGGGAAAGTAGTGAAAATTTAACTCAGTTCACTGGTCATTAAAACAACTTTTAGAGTCATTAGACTGAAATGTGAAATTCAAAGAAACTTCATTAAGAGTGTGTCCATTTTAGTGTGCATCTCTGCTTTTGAGCAACGTTGGTCTGCAGCCATCAGCCACACGTAGTCTGGTAACCACACGTCACACCTTCCCTATGGGTGAAGTGCTGAGATACAGCGCTGGTACCGGGAGTTGTTCAGTATCTTGCATTTACCTCAGCTCACTGCATTTCAACCATGGCTGGGCTAAAGGAGGCCCATGAGGCTCCGTGTCCCAGTGCTCATATTTACACAGTTACTGAGATGTGGTAAATCATCTACCTGCCTGTTAATAGGGGGTTATATATTATCTTGTACCAGGCTTTGGCTGCTCTACAAGAATACAAAAATTCTTATGGCCTGGACATCTCCTGTGATATTTCACAGTTCTTTTTTAAGACAAGCATAGAAAATGGGTCATGTACCCATCATTTTTCTTTAAATAATCAGTATGAGGGTTTTTTGTGCTTTCTTAAAGCATCCCTCCCCCATGTCTCTATACATCTGGGCACGCAGATACCTGCTGTCTCATCTCTCTTCTCATCTGCGTTTGAGTTTCTTCTGCTTCAGACCGTACACAGGACATTTCATCCTGAAAGAGTCCCAGATACTCCTCAAATATGACAATTATACTACACACAGGACTAGTTTGACCAGTAATTTAAAAAATAGCTACCTATTAGGTGTGATTCCTTATCTGTGTAAGAGTCCAGAGCACCACTGTGTGCCTGTTGAATGGATAATGCGGAAAATACTGTTTCCACTTGAAACAGTAGAAAATCCAGGAAAATGGTTTCCACTTCCATACTTCTATATGCAGTGAGAGTTTAGGTAAGTAGATTGTGTGGTGAAATCCACATGTTTGACTTTTCATGCACAGAATTGAGTACAGGAGCCTCATTTTGTGTCTCTGCTGTTAAGTAGGCATTACTTCTGTGATCACATGCTAGCTCACTGCTCTCTCCATAGGTACCCTTACCACTCATTTCTAGAGCAGGTAACACTCCCTGGAAGTCTCCAATCTATATAGTGCCTAGACTAAACCTGCTTTGAGATCAGACAGACTCCCAACCCCTCACATAAGGACTGCAGACTCTTTTTACCATTAACTTTTCAGCCACAAGTCAGAAACTCTCACAAAGGTGGCGTGAGACCTTTAAAAATCTCCTCTGCAGAGGGAGAGGTTTGTCTCACATCCATCATTGCACCATGGCAGAAAGAAGGAGACAATTTTAAGTCTCATTATGCAACCAGTGAGGAATAAGGTGATTTTTCTTTCAGTAAACTGTAGGTTAAGCCACGTTATTCATGACCTGCAGCGGTTTTGCACGAAGCTGCCAGGGTACAAAAAATAGTGTCATATGGTATATCCAAGTATGGATTAGTTTTGTTTAAATGGAATATAGGGCACTTCTCCCCCTCCTCCCCCCCCTTTTTTTTTCTTTACTCTGAAGGCAGTCCTGCCACAGACAAGCTATAGAAATAAAGTTTTTGATAACCTAAAATAACATGCAAATCCCAGGATCGTGAAATTTCAAAACACAGGCATACGCTGTATGCCAGCTTGACCTTCTGGCTGTGTAGCAGATAATCAAAAGAAGTCTTCTGCAAAACTGCTTGTGGTGAAGAGATAAAAAAGGGTTGGCCCACATTCAGAAATGAGACTATTTAAGCAATGTTGTCATGGAGTATTTTAAAGTAAGGCAAAAGTAGCTCAGGCTCACTGGAAAGCACAGAGCTTTGAGAATTTTAAAATCGTAGGGTTCTGCCGTTGAGCATTTAGATTAGAACTGGACACATGAGTACAAACTCTGAAGTGATTTTCATTTTGATAGCAAATTGGGCAAGTCACCAAATGACAGGTTATCTCAGCTGCTAGAGGAGAAGTGAGACAAGCAGGTACCACCCAAGTGCCAGGAATTTCACAGGGCAGGAGCAATGTCTGTCGTAAAAGACGTGAAAAATAAAATAACTCCCACCAAAAGCAGAGAGGTTAAAATAAACAACCCAATTCTTAAATAAATCTGTAGTTAACGTGCATCAGGTTTGCTGTTTTAAGGTCCCAAGTAAAAATTGGGGGCAGTCAGACCCCAGAGCACTAGGCACGTTCATGCTTTTCTCAGCTAGCATGACCCTGGTATTTAGAGTTAATTGAAGAAGATGGTACTACATCTAAATGTTTTCAGCCGAGATCGAGTGGCACTGAAATTGAATGCTGATCACATGTTTGCCAAGAATAGATTTGGAGATTAAAACTGGACATAAACATTATACTGATTTGAAGAAGAAAGCTTACTCAATCCAAATGAACAAGGTTGAACAATCCTTTTGCAAGCGAGTCCTACGAGGATGCTGCAGCGTCCTGAGTCCATTGTCATCACAGAGTTAAGAACAGACACAAAATCTAAACAATTTGGCAAGAACGATAATGGAACCAGTTGGGATCTGTCATCAGCATACTGGCCACTGCAGAAGAGTGATTAAATAGGAAGACACAGACAATTATCAAAGACTAATTGCTTATTGTTGCTAGAACTATATTTTAAATGTGGTGGGTTTTTTAATTGCTTTTGGAGCGAATAAAGTGTCCTTAATTCAATTGTAAAATGTTTGGGAATGGGAAGTCTGCCAGGAATCCGGCAGCTCAGAGGTCTTGTGAAAGTAATTGCCTCTTTCACTAGGCTACATTCATGTTCAGTCATCCCATCCTCTGCCAACTTTCCTGTTTTCAGGTTCATGCCCCTATGTTAGCCGGAGGTCTCTGGGTTATTGGCACTTGCAGGAAGCTGCACTATTTTTTTTTTCATATCTTTTCCTGTATTTTTTATTCATCCCTGTCCAAGGGCTTTGACCCAAAGAGGAGTTGAACTCTTCAGGTCCGTAGGGGTTTTGGATCAGCAGGCTCTGAGTATAAGGGCACTTTCCAGGACAGGACTAGCAGTGGATGACAAGGTGAGATGAGATACTCGTGTAGTTTGAACATGTTACAATACAAACGTCTGTATACCTCTGTGCTCTGGTCCTATTGACTGCAATGAGATGATGCAGGGGGTGGGTTTGGCTTAGTGTTCTGTCAGTATAACAATGGATGAACACGAGGATGTTATTCCAAATTAAGATGCTCAGGTTTGGTGTGAGGAGCAGATCCAAACCACAGGCAGAATATTTAATGCAAATAGCTGTGAGGCTCTCGTCCTATTGAATAACCATTCAGCATTTTCATGATGAGAGTGGCAGGGAACATAGTTTTTTGTATTCATAGAAATATCTTTTGTATGGATGTATTCATCTCTGAAAATGCTGCAGGACCTTGTAATGAACAAACAAATGTAACCAATGCTCTGTCTCTGTGTGTAAATAATTTGCATGGATGGTTTAGAAAATGAAAGGGAACTGGTCTACGTGAGGGAGAACAAGTGGGAAGAGGGGAAACAGAAACAGTGTTTAGGTTCATATACTGGAGGAGATACATAAGAAAATTCAAGGAGCCTGTTGTCTCAGCAGAAAACTACATGTTACCTGCCAGCTCCTCTAAGCAGCTGACTGAACCCCAAATAACAGGCTGCTAAAACTGTTGCTGATCTGACATGCAGCAGGAGGAGAGGGCAGGGAATTTGCTTGTTTGGAGACTGGCAGGATCAGCTTGCTCTCTACATGGAGTTTGCCTGTAGTACAGGTTGTTTTCTCCATTCTGATCTTTCTTCTGTCTGCATAACATGTAAGATCAGAAACAGACAGAATTGTTCAACCTATTTCTAAATGAATGATTTAAAACAAAACAATTTTCTTGGTGTTGTTAAGTTCCTTGCAAGATCCTGAACAAACATTCCTGCAGAAGAGGACAGGGGAAAAACAAAAAAAAAAAGAGCAAAAGTTGTTTCAGACAGAATGGCTGGCCCTTTCCTGGCTCTTTTAGGGCAATTAGAAGTAAAGCTGGCCTGGGCAGGCATTCTAATCAGCACTTCAGATTTGGTGAACACAGAAAAACTGAATCATTCTGCAAGACTTTCACTGTAGCAGCTCTGGCTTGGACTCTTGGTCTCTGGCTTTCCTCCATGGAAGTACCTGATGGGCATTGTCTGGAGGCATCAGCATTGTTGCTGCTCCACTCCCCTCTTCAGACCACGGCTCTCCTGGTTCACAGACCACGATGAATAAAACTAATGCTTTGGAACAGCTCTAACAGCATAAAAAATGGTTGATTGACTAAAAATCCCCTAGCTATTGCGGTACAGCTGAGCAAGGCTTGCTTTGCTTACCTCTTGTGTGAGATGTATGTACTCATTAGGGCATCTCTTGCCTTGAATTTTGTTAACCTACTTGTCTGTGCAAAGCCATGCCTCTCTGCAAGGTGTTTGCTCGAAGTCTTGAGACAGGTTCCCAGCTGTGGCAAATGGGAGAGACCAATGCATCTGCTTCAGTTTGGGATTCAGCATCCAGTTTAAAAGCAAATATCCCATGGAAAATTCTCTATCCCCCACTGTAAAGATGAGCACAGACACCCTGCATTCCTCTGCAGACTGTTTTTTAAAGTCAACCCAAACTTGAGTGAGGAGAGTAAACATTGCTGGGATATGTGTTTCCACTGAGATTACATGTGCATTTGTATGAGGCTTTCCAAAATTAGATTTTCACAGTGGTAAACAGGGAGTTAGGTGCGGAAATGCAATTAGCCATGACTCAGGACTCTTGACATACAGGTGAGCCAATGAGTTGTGAGTGCTCACACAGAAACTTGACAAAGTAGCAAGAAAAAGTTATTGTGTATTAATATGAGCAGAGTAAATAACACAGAATGTTAATAATGTTTGTTATTCATTTCCAAGCTGCTCCTTTGGGTGTTGTAGACAGAAGTGCATCTGGCAGGTGATGGTAATTGATGTTTTTCTTGTGAAATAGTGATTGTCTTCCCAAGAGTAACATTCTTTCCCTTTTCTTGACTTCTGAGATCCTGAAAGACAGACACTGTATGAAATCTGATGTATTATTTTCATATAATGGCCTCCCAACCGTTGTGGTCTCAATAGGCATCACCAATGAGCTGGGCCATGAAGTAGTTTTTCCAACTAAATGGTGAACTTATAGAGATCTTCAAGGACTTGGCTAAGGCCATCATGAAAAACCAAGGCTTTCCAACCACCCTTCTCACCCATTCTTTTGATGATCTTAAGGGTCCTTTACAACCAATGACTCTGTGAGACGGTGATTCTTAGTGGCTTGTATCATCCTCATCCTCTGCCTTCCAAAATGACAAACATTTTCTCCCTTGGTACAAGGATAAGAGGAAACAGTTTTAAATTGCAGCAGGGGAGATTCAGATTGGAAAAATTTCTTCACTGTCAGGGTGATTGGGTATTGGAATAGGTTGCCCAGGGAGGTGGTGGAGTCACCATCCCTGGATGTGTTCAAGAGGCGCTGGGTGATATGGTTTACTGGTGATGTAGGTAGGGGTTGGACTGGATGATCTTGAAGGTCTCTTCCAACCTCAATGATTTGATGATTCTATGATCCTATAATTGCTTAGAGAAAGTCCTAGATATAAAATACTCTGCACTTCCTCAGAGCAGTCCCATACCTGTTCACAGGTGTGGAGTAGAGACTGTGTTTTGATAAGACAAGAGGGAATGACCTTAAGTTGTGCCAGGGGAAGTTCAGGCTGGATATTGGGAAAAATTGTTTTACAGAAAGGGTGGTCAGACATTGGAACAGGCTGCCCAGGGAAGTGGTGGAGTCACCATCCCTGGAGGGATTCAAAGAATGTTTAGATGTGTCCCTTGGGGGCATGGTTTAGTGGTGGACTTGGCAGTCCCGAGTTGATGGTTGGGCTTGATGACTTGAAGGTCTTTTCCAACCAGAGTGATTCTATTCTACGATCCCTTTTTTCATGGGTATCAAGCATTGCAGGGTCATGTTGGGACCCAGGGGTGCCAACAGAGTGGACATGTGTAGGTAAATGAGCAGGAAAGGAGAGAGAGGGGAAAAAAGTAAAATAAAAAAAACATCATTCTGTTGGCTAATTGAAGTACTTTCAGAAGGATTTAACTTTTAATTAGAAGAAGATTACTAGGTCTTTGTGCTTCCCCCCCCTCCCCCCCCCATAGCCAGAGTTTACCTTTTAAATGTAAGTTATATATGCTGCTTGCATTTACTTGGTCCTTCTAATTATCAGAAGTGCTGTTTATCTTGTATCTGAATCTTTGGAAGATGGAGATATGGCCACCAATGTCTTCTGTGCTAGCGACTCTATCTTCTGACTCAGAGCTCCTGTATACTGAAGCCAATAATGATTCACTCTCACAGCAGTGGTGTGAGCAGTCCCAGCTTTTATATGCCATCTGTGTGAGTGAGCTGAATCTGCAGAAATGGGACCCTGTACACATGGCTTTTCCTCTGTTCATGGATGAAAATATTAAAGCAGATCCGTATGGTCCATGAGATGTTTTCTGTGTCAGGAAGGGAGTAAAACTGCCTGTCAAACCAAGCTGTTCTCTCTGATGAAAGGGGACTGTTTTTAAACACTCCTTTCCATAGTATTTTGCACGCCAGCCATGTGTGTTTTCTCATCTGACATCTCATTGAGATCCTTGGCTTCAGTACTGCAGGAGGGAAGGGTGTGCTGGGAGGGAAGGGAATATTCTCTCAATATGTACACAAGCATGTGTGCTCACACAGACACTCTTAAATCGATCTTCAATTAACTGAATTTTTTTTAAGGAATATGAAAGAAAATTAATCGGTTCAGCCAGGTTTAATTGCCTCCCTTTTGTTTGGATTTTCCATTTTCACATGAAGGTATTGGGAAGCAGTGCTCCGAGGTGTTATTCAATATTAAGATGACTAAGAGACAGAGGGCAAAGGGTTCATTTACAATTCCTAAAGCAGAGCAGTGAATTTTAAAGCTAAAAGACATTCTGATGAGCAGCTTGAAAATAAAGATTCATCCACTTAGCTTACTATTTCTGAAGGTCCACGCTGGTCTGGGGAGCTAAGTGTTCTGTAGCTGCAAGACCTGCTGGCTGAAGGAACCACAAAAAAATATTTTTTTAAAAAAATGAACACTTACATTGCAGGGAGAAACTTGAGAACACAAACATATAAACTCATGAGTTGATATAAATGCATTTTGTTTGAAGGAAGCAACTTCACTTCTGTGGGAGGAGGCTGGGAAGCATAAAGATCCACACATACACATTTTTGTGTTTTAAAAGATTCAATTCACTTAATCCCAGATATCATTAGAACCACCACTTCACTGCCATGGTGGTTCTCAGGGCAATTCTGCAAGATGCAATTTGATCACGTTGGGCGGAAGAGCCCATAACATTAGAGCATGCTATTGCAAAAGAAATGCAATGCCAAAGTGGTTTTCTAGCCCTTTCCTATAAGGCAGTGGTGATTATAACTTCCTTTCACAGAATTGCAGAATCACGGAATGGTTGAGGTGGGAAAGCATCTCTGGAGGTCATCTAGTCCAGTCCCCTGCTCAAGCAGGGCCACCTAGATCCTCTTGTCAAGGACCATGTCCAGATGGCTTTTTAAAATCTCCAAGGATGGAGACTCCGCAGCCTCCCTGGGCAACCTGTGCCAGTGCTTGGTCACCCTCACAGTAAAGAAAAGTGTTTCCTGGTGTTCAGAGGGAAGGTCCTGTGTTTCAGTTTGTGTCTGCAGCTTCTGGTCCTGTGACGGGGCACCATTGAAAAGAGCCTGGCTCTGCCTCTTTGCACCCTCTCCCTTCAGGTGTTTATATTAATTGAAAAGATCCCCCTGAGCCTTCTCTTCTCCAGGCTGAAAAGTCCCAGCTCTCTCAGCTTTTCCTCATATGTGAGATGCTCCAGTCCCTTAATGACCCTTGTGGTCCTTCGCTGGACTCTCTTCATTATGTCCATGTCTCTCTTGCACTGAGAAGCCCAGCACTACAGCTGTGACCTCACCAGTGTTCTTCTTGTTAAAAAATGGGCATCTCCTTTGGAAAGGGAAGCTTTGGCATGGGGACTGTTCCAACTGGGGCACCAGCACAGGTTTTGGATAGCTGCAGCTTGAGCACTGCTGGGTTTCTTTGTGCTCGCTCTGCCAAGCCTTCTGTATCTGGGACTTGCTGCTGCATTTGGCCAGCTTTGGTCAAGGAGAGTTTTTTCATCTGGGAAGCTCAGCTTTGCTGACCTGACCTCTGGAATACAAGTCCCATTCTGAACTTGTTTCTTCTTTGGCACTAGCTTTATTTTTTTTTTCCCTCCAGTTGCTGCACTAAGGCTTGTTCAGTTTGCCAGGCTAAAGGGCATTACAAGAACATGCATCACTTTGTAGTTTTTCATCTAAGGCAACAAAACAAAAATAAGTAAAAAAACCCAAAACAACTTGGTGTAAAATGTTTTTTTTTTTCTGTGAAAGCTCCTGAAGCATAAAAATTGTATCTTTTCTTGAAGAGGAAACATTACTAATGTAAATCCGATGCTGTTGGCATAGGAATAATATGCTGCATGTCCTAATGTAAGCAACTGAGGAGGAGCTGGAATGATTGAAAAGCTCATGGGCGTATGAGATCATGGGAATAGGTATTCACACAGAGGATGCTTTCTTACATGTGCCCAGGGCATTCTCTTATCTCTGAACATGAACCCATGGTGAAATAGAAATGTGCCTGTATTAATGGTGCATCAGAGATAACCCTCATCTGAAAAATACAGTAACACTGCACAACCAGGGACCCTTTCAGAGCAGGGAATAGGACTAGCAATTTCATAGTGTGTTGATAATGAAACATTTTGGTTCTATGTAAGCAAATGGGCAAGCTTAGTGGACACATTACTCTGGCTGTCATTGTCCCAGCGGTAACCAATTTAGAGGCTTTATATTTTCTGCTGTCCCAGTAAGGGAGGGAAAAGTAGAAAGCTAAAAATAGAAATCCTGAAATGAATTAAAGTGCAAAGAGTGAACAAGCTCGTAGTACTGCTGTATAATTTTAAAATCCCCCTTTTTTTTTTCCTTATAATTTGGACTTTAATATATGTGTTACATTGCAAATTCTGTCAGTGTCTGTCCTGTTTCAAAAGGTCACCTCCACACAGGAGGATTTATTCTGGCTGTAACATGTTAACATGAGCCATTCAGCCCTGGATCTATCTAGCTACCATTTGTGTTGATGTTTCCTATTTGTATTTCCTTTCACCTGATGCTATTCATTTGCAGGAGAAGCATGAGCAGTTGTCTATGGCTTTGGCCTTCAAGGGAGGAGGTTAAAAAAAATACCTTCTGGTGCCTGTGTATAAATCGTAAATGTGGGGTTTTTTTTCGTAGCTCTTTAAACAGCTGTGGACAGATATCAGACCTTCATGAACTAGCTGTTGCAAGTCGTTTCCCTGCAATACTACCCTATACAACACTGCAGTGTTGGGTTCTCTTTCCTAAGGTTAACTATGATGCACTCTTGGTTGCCTTTTCTTGTGAAGTTTCCTAACAGTCAAGATTAAAACAGTTTCTAAAGCAGGAGTCGGACGTAATGTGGAATTGTGTTCTTGGTTTGCAGATATCCTTGTTGATGGCAAGCTTTGCGACTGTGATATTGTGGTGGACTGCAAAGTGGGGGACCCCATCCCGTTGGAGGTGAAGCTGACCAACTGGAGCAAACACAGCGTGGGGCCCTTTGCTCTCACTGTGACGCCCTACCAGGATTACCAAAACGGGGTGCACAACTATGAGCTGCAAGATGCTATCACCTTTGTGGGATCCAACACCTTCTACATCGATTCAGTAAGTCTTTCTGTCAGGCGTGATGTGCATTTGCAGAAAAGAGCATCGTTGTTCAATTGTTCATTTTAAGGCAGATTAATTTTTGGAAAGCACCACCATTACAGCAGCTAAAGGTGCTGCGCGTTGTGGGGATGTAGCATCGTCTCTCTGAGATGGTTTAAGACTGTAATTTCCTATCATGTGAACCACTTGTAAACTAGCAGAGGCAATAACTTTTGGTCACTCCAGATCTGACTAAATGTGAATGGATAACCTAGATAAAATGTTTAATACCATACTGAGCACTGGGCAGTGGTCACAGCACCAAGCCTGCCTGAGTTCAAGAAGCATGTGGATGATGCTCTCAGGCACATGATGTGACTGCTGGGGTGTCCTGCACAGGGACAGGAGTTGGACTCGATGATCCTGGAGGGTCCCTTCCAACTTGGCATGTTCTATGGTTCTATGATTCTGTGATTCTATTACATTGCTGGTCCCTTGAGCCATCCAGTGCAGCCTTGCAAGAATAGATTTTAAGTAACTTTTTCTCTTTAGTCCATAAGAAATATTCCCCAGGCCGAGCCAAGGAGCTCAGCAAATCAGTTCTAGTCAGGTCCTGAGGAAATCTATCAGCCTGCAAAAAGAAAATGCTAAATGTTAATGACCGGTCTGATCAGCTGGTTCACTTCCTTGTCATTTAGCATACTCTCAAAAAAACATAAAGGAAAATAGAAAACATGAGACAAAAAAAGTACCTGTTTAGGACAACTGAAATTTAGATTTTTCTCTCAATTTCACCTTTAGAAAATTCAAGTCTAGGATCTTTTTGCTTCCGAGACACTGAAAATACAGATAAAACTACTCTCTTCTATCCTTCCCCAAAAAAACACAGCAACAAAAAACCCAGGAATGAACCACACACGGACAGTACTGCAGAGCAGAACAAGCAGTATTTGTGGTAACTTATAAAATAAACATGAAGAAGAGGGTGAGTGTTTGGGGTAGTGCGTAGGACCTTTGCTTAGGTCAGCTCTTCAAATCGCTAATAAAATGTACCTGTCAAAACTGAATATATAAGTGAACCTTAGTAAGAAAGAAACTAAAGGTTATCCACAGGGACAGTCACCATGCATATTTTTCAATTAGGCATCATGGGAAGGAAATGTTTCAAAAAGCTATTGAGCAAGGAATGCACCATCAACTTGAGTTTTAATGGGGGCTAACTGTATTCTTAGCTGAATAATTTAAATATTTCAACAGAAATAATCAAGAGACTCTCTGACAATGTGGATTTTTTAATCAGTGGCAGTGTTTGGATGCCCAGCTGCTGAGGGGCCTGACCCTCCAGGCTAATGAGGGAAAAAGGAGATGTCAGTGTGATGTATTCTTACCTTCTGATTGAGTTTCCTATGGGGCAAAAAGTCAGGAGGTCACATCTCATGTGCCTGCCCAGGCAGCCTTCTCATACGTTACGGTCCCCGCTTTTGCCCCGTTGTTCAGTATTGTGACATTTCTCCTGTAAACACAGTCCCCAATAAGTTAAAAATAGAGTTATTTTCTGCTATTTGTCCTCCTTTTCATCCAAAAAGGTGAAATGAAGAAAATGTCGCCTCTTAGACAAGAAGTGTTGTATTTCATGGTGTGTAGTATGGATGCTTGTCCTACACAGGCTCCTAGACAAAATGCTTTGTCATATTTCTTTGAGACATAAAGCCCTGCTCATGGAAGAAAATTCTTCAGTGTATCTAATGCTGTCAGAGACCTTTTCATCCCCCGTAATAACTAATTCAGTAATGGAAAAATTATTTCATAAAGCCACATCTGTTTTGAGGGCAAGAAGAAAGTTCTGGTTTGTGCATTTGATACTTCAGGAGAGAATCATACTCAGATTTGTGTCCATGCTCTGAGTTTGGCAGAAACTCAGATGTGGGTTAAGAAATGGAAGAAGCTCATGGTTGGGTGAGATGAAAGAGATTTAGAGTTCCTCTTTTGTATAAGTGAAAGCTGAGACACTGGACCAGATTCCCTGCTGGTGTAACTCAGCGATGCTCTGTTGAAGCTAATAAACATCTACCCATGATTATTATAAACTGAGGTCATGAGCAAACCATTATTTTGCTTGTTTAATGGAGGTGGCTTGAGATGCTGCCATTTCCCAGCTGCTTCTTTCTGCCCCTCTGCAGGAAGATGCTCCCCTCTTCCCCAGCAGACCCAGCGGGGGAGATGGCGTGAGCATTTGTTTTCGTGCAAACTTGGCCAGTTTAGCAAAAACTACATTCATCAGCAGTTTGAGCTAATTGGGCTGGCTTTACACTGACACTGGCAAGGAGATGCTGACATGATTTATTGCGCTGCTGAGCTGGGTGGGAGGAAGGATGGAGAACCAGAGTATGGTTTGGCCTATCAGTAGTGTGTGGTCAAGAACAAGTGGGAGCATCAGGTAATAGAGCAAGAGAAGATACTTCTCATGCCCAGAAAATCTACTCTGTTGTCATGCTGATGCAGAAACTACAACATTATTGGTGCTCAAATGAATGTGATTTCTTTGGGAAGAAAAACACCAAACCCAACCCTCCTCTGCATTCCTAAAAGTTGATTTCATATTAAGCCTGATGCTTGTCAAATCACAATTATTTTTGTTTCCAGACTAAAATATTTCAAATCAGTTTCTGCTGCTGTCTGGAAGACAGGGGATATATACAGGAATCTTCAGCATGCACTTGCTGCTTCGCAGTACGAATATAAATTGTTTAAAGGGTAAAAGTCATATGATTTTGTATTTCTTCTTCCTGAACCTTGAAGTCCAGGTTAGATGATTTATCATGGAGGTAACGTAATGAGTGCTTATACACCTTTTTGTGCTCTTCACTTCAGTGCAGCAGTCTGGGCCTGTGTCACAAAGTCTCTGATGGGATATACTACTTCAAAAAGCAAATTCTTTTACTGAAATTTTTAAAGGATATTGAGATATTTCCATGCATTTTAAATTAAGTAAAATCTATATTTTTAAGCACAATTTTTAATTTGGCTAACCTTACCTTTCTATGTCTGTACTTAACAGAAGGAGTTCTTTCATCAGTTATCATTTAGATAGTAGACTTTTTTGTTCAGTGGGGGGTTTTGAAACATGAGATAACATGGTGGATCCCCACCCATTAAAATACATTTTTTTATCTCACTTCAAAACCTGAAGTTTAGTTTTAGCCATATTATTAAAAATTCTTAGTTCTTATCAATGGATTTTTTTTCAGTAATTAGTTGATCAGATTTGCTTCTTTCCAAATTAAAAACAAACAAAAAAATATCATCTGTGGAGATTCCTCTAACCACCAGCAATTCATCATCACCTCGAGCACTGGGTGCAGTTTTGGGCTCCTCAGTTCAAAAAGGACATCAAACTGCTGGAGCCCATCCAGAGGAGGCCGTGGGGATGGTGAAGGGCCTAGAAGGGATGAACTATGAGGAGCAGCTGAGGTCACTTGGGTTGTTCAGCCTGGAGAACAGGAGGCTGAGGGGTGACCTCATTGTAGTCTACGGCTTCCTCACCAGGGGAAGAGAAGGGGCAGGTACCGATCTCTGCACTCCTGTGACCAATGACAGGGCTTGGGGTGACAGCAGGAGCTGAATCAGGGGAGGTTTAGGTTGGATATCAGGAAAAGGTTTTTCACCCAGAGGGTGGTTGAGCACTGGCACAGGCTCCCCAGGGCAGTGGTCACAGCACCAAGCCTGCCTGAGTTCAAGAAACATTTGGATGATGCTCTCAGGCACATGGTGTGACTGCTGGGGTTCCGTGCAAAGGTACAGAAGTTGGACTTGATGATCCTGAAGGGTCCTTTCCAACTCAGCATGATCTATGATTCTATGATCTTTCCTTCTTGTTCCTGCTGTTACTATTCTCAAGCAGGTTTTTTCACACATTAGCTCAAGTGGTGGGAGATGAGGAGAAATGCACTAGTAGATGGTCATTTTGAATCAGCTCAGAAGCGATGATGAACATTTGCTCACTTCTGGCAGGTCCTCTGTGGCCCATCTGGAGCAAATTAGTTTTCTTGGCACTGTTTCACTCTCACTGTAAACTCTTTGGGGCAGCAAACAGTAGCTGGCACTAGCCCTAATCTCCAACTGAGCTCCCTAAGTACTACAGCAGTATAAATAAGTAGTAATTAGTTTGAAGCAATCGCAGTCCCCCATGGTAGCCTGAATTGGGGAAGGATTAGGATGGAGCTAGAAACTTAATTTTTCTTCTATCTCAGTGTAACAGAGGAGTAATGTGGGCATTTTTTCTTGATTCTTCAGTCATGTTTTTCGAGGGTAGAAGCTTCCCATCTGTGGTCTCCATGTAAAGGATTTGGTGGAATTTTAGAAAACTCTCTTTTGACTCTGACTCAACTCAGCAAGCATGTGTTCAGTGGCATCCCAGACTGGCACAGCACCTAGGCAGTGACACTGCCAGACCTGGATCAGACACGAGTATGCGATCTTCACAGGTTAGCTGGATCACACATTGCAGTCAGTGGGATGGTGTGTGCTGTCACCTATGGAGGAAAACATCTGACTTGTGTGCACATCTGAACGAGTCGCCCTGAGCTCCCTTCACAGGCAGTGGAGAGCGAGTCATCAGAGTTGATGGAGTTTGGGTGGTATTTTATCTCATTCTACATTTGATCAGACGAATCTTTGTGTTGAACAGCTGGCTCAGATGTGGACATCCACTTTACAGGCATCTGGGTGTATTCAGTTCCAGACTGAGACATCTGAATGAGTAGGTGTTTTCATGGATGCTGGTCAGCTAAGCTTCCACTAGTCAATGGAGAAGTAGTCTGCAGACAGTAGAACCTAGCTAACACTAACACAGACAACAGGGAAGAGATTCAGTTGCCTAAAAGCAGGTGTCTACTATCGTTTAGATGCTGTGGGTTTCCCACCTGGCCTCCACCTACTACCAGAAATCCTCCCGTAAATCACCCTGTGAATCCTGCCAGCCCTGTGCAGATGTGTCAGTGCCTTAGGACATACCAAATGTCACAAGGTGCCTATGTTTAGGCAACTGTATCCTGACTCTATAGACTGGCTGGGCAGACCATTCTGTGTTTGCTCCATTGGCCACATTGACTAGATGTCTTCTTACTGTAGCAAGAGCTTGGAAACCCAGTGTGCAGAGAGACACCTAAATATAGGTGGTTTAACCTCAAAATTAGTCCTGTGCCTGGTTGTACCAGTTGGGTTGGATCTGACCCTCTACTGACCTGACAGCTGCTGATGTTCTTATAGTCTTCTGGGAGTGTTATGGACAGCCCCACTAGAGAGGCAGCCTTACTTTCCAAAGGTAGTTACTATTTTGGAAGAAACTTCTTGCAGCTTCTGCAGACCCACTTGCATCTCAACAGTGCAAAGGTTTCAAGCTATTTTGGCTTCCCTGTTTCTACCCCGAACCAGAAGTGTTGATTCCAGTAGAGGTTGTACAAGTGGCCGTGTAGATGTCAATAGTTCCCAAGCAAGGACCAACTGGACACACACCACTCACTACCTATCTCACTGGCTTTTCTCACTTATGATGAAGAAACTGATGGCTGGTGCAGAGACTTGCCCTGTAAAAGCAGGAGGAACAAGCAACCATGTAGACAGAGCTCTAAATGAATGAAAATACTGTGTTCATGCTGATGTGACTGAAGCCACCTTCCTGCTTATCAAGGGCTATGATTATGATCAATGCTATTAAAGATATTTCTTCATGGTGTATCTAGATTTGGAAAAATGGACTGCAAGATTGAAAAAAGTATGGGTCCTGAGGAGGCTTCATTTGCTGTTTGCCTCCACCCATTGCTGGCATTAGTGCCTGCCTCTGTCCTCCTCTGGATACAAGTCCACATCAGTTCCAGTGAAACTGGAAACTGAAATAAGGCAGAGGCAGCCCTTGGAGGAGAGGAAGGGAGCAAGAGGTGAGAGTGCTTGATGTTGTTTTGCCTATCCAGGTGCAATGCCAGAGGGCAAGAAATTGTACTGAGCATGGAGATGCCAAGGACAGGGGTCAGGAGAACAGCTATGGCTGCTAGGATCACTCATGTGGATGATACAATGCTGATACAAGTTTGTTGTAGGTCAACAAAAGTGCTCAAGCACCAAAGCCAAAGGGAGCCAGGGCTCAGCCAGCCCTGATGATGTTGCTGCTTGTGAGCAGCCAGGCCCCTGTGCAGGAGCAGCAGTTTAGGCAAGTTCAGCAAAGAAGCCTGATATCCCAGGGGACTCTACGGGATGGATGCCTGTCTGCTGGCTAATGGACCCAGCAATGGAAGCCCAAAAAAACCTAGAATAGGATAAAACAGAAACAAACAGATCATAGCCCTCACATCTGAGAGCTACTTGAGATCTTTCGTCATTGGAGGTGATGGCAGGCAATTTTCAGCTCTCTGGCATATTTCTGAGGTGCCCCACACTCCCAGAAACCTTTTCTAGTGCTTTGTCTCCCCTCTCTCCCTGCTGTGGTATAGTCATCATCCTTGTTCTGGTGTTGCTGTGCAATGGCAAGGTACCCTTCAGCAAGGGGTGTCCATAGACACTTTCCCAGTTAATACCCAGCTGTTGATGTCCCACGTTAACATATTATAATTTTTTTTGTAGCAGGCAAGAATCCTGATAATCTATCTTGGAGCCTTAGCCTCATGCTTTCAGTGTTCCAGGTGGTTATGTCCTTTCAGTTCCCAGTGATGTCCTTTGCAAAGATTTTTCTCCCCCTGAATCAAATCATGTCCAGCACATCTGGACATGATGCCTCTGGATCCAACACTAGAGTTTCTGTTCTAGCTGGGCTTGGGTCTTGGTTTGGCAGATCAGTGGTGCATCATGCTGTCATTTGGAATCAATGCTGGACTCTAACATGGTGGGCACAGAGGTTTTTGGAGATGACCAAAGAAAGGTCCATTACCAATAAATATTCAATTAAAAAAGAAAATACATGGGCACAGGCCTACCTGTGAAAGTAGGGATGACCCCATGAGCGTATCTTGAGTTGATAGTTTCAGGGTCCAGAGAGCAGAAGGGAAGTAGTAAGATGGTCTTAGCTGAGAGAAGACTGGTACTGAGAAATATCAGATGCCCTTTATTGGGTGTTTCCTGCTGGGATGAAATTGCCTTTTCACAATTTTTGTAACAAATTCCATCCAATGGAATGGCTTTGTGCTGATTCCATGGTTTGCATCTGCAGCAACTTGAACCCAATTCTAGGCACCCTGAAACTGAATTTAATGTCTTGTGGAAGCAGATACTAATTCCAGCATTATCACACAATGAACAGTCGTGGGATTGTTAAGGTTACAAATTACTTCAATGTCTTGTTGAAATGATGGAATGAGATATATTATTTGTTGTAAAGATATGGATCATGAATGGTTTTGTGATGAAAGGAGATATATAAATGTAAAAACAGCATGAAATGTATTTAATTTGGACAAGTTCAATCAGGGTGGCTACTTTTCGTGGGGTATTTCCTGCTAAGCTTAATTATTTCAATGATAGTGAGTATTAAAGATTCGTAATTAGAATTTGCAGTCAGATTGTGTCTGCATAATAAGTGGGGATTAATTTAGTTATTACTAAGTTGTTAAATGGTGTTTAACCATGTGTTTAACATGAGTTCATAGCCGTGATTCAGACCTTTAATATAGATGTCGATAAATGCAGTCTGAGGAAAGATGTTCCTAGATATTCAGGACACTTTGGGGGACTTCTGCCTTAAACCAACTCTTTTCTGGAACCAGTGACTCCTGAAGATCTGTATTCTGATTAGAGCTGTGCCACAGCTTTGCTGCATGAGAGAATAAAAGAGGATTTAATTTTCAATGCTCCAGTTTTACCATTGCTAGAATAGGGACAAGAACTTTACTCTTTTTTGTGCAAAGGCATTGTTGGGTTTTGAATCTACAGCACTTTGAGATCATTTCAAGGAATTACTGAATTGCAAAGTCCAATTATTTCATTTTTGTTCTGGTTTAATTATTCTGATTGTCATGTTCTCTTTTCCAGGTGAAGCCAACCAAAGACTCTGTGTACTTTGGAGCACTTCTCTTTCTATACACGGGCGATTTCTACCTGAACATCAAATTCCATGAAGACAACTGCAGTAGAGAGCTGCCTCTCTCCTGGTTCTGCCTTCCTAGTGTCCACATCCGTGCTACGGAGCCTATGGTCTAAACTAAGCTGTGGATGTACTGTGTGCTATTTGATTAACCACAGTGCACAGAAATGCTTGGCATATCCTCTGCTTGACCCCAGCTTGTTTCTGTCCAACCCCAGGCCACAGTCCCCACTTTGGAGGAACAGCTGAACACTTTCTGAATTGGCTGATAGTCATTTGGGCAGCTGTTTTAGCTAATTTCAGGGAGAGAGAGACACACAGACACACACACATTATAACTATGCTAGAGTTTTCCTGTTTCCAAAAAGCCTTTCAAAGTGCTAATATATGCATTATACTTTCATATACTCTATTGATATCAGTCAGTTTGAAAGGGTCTTGAGGGCTGAATTTAAACATGTGTTTGAAGGTCTCAATTCCACCTTGGATAATCCTGTTTTAGCATTCAACTAGACTTGTGTATCTGCATGAAATTCCTCCTGGCTTATGCTGGAGTCATGGCGTGTACCCTTGAGGTGTAGTTCTCTCTTAGACTTGTTCACAGGCTTGTTCTTATTCACTGAATATGTGGTGGTTTTGGTGGTAAATAGCAGTAGTGATGTTTTTACCTGTGTTGCTGAAAGAAAGAATAGCAAATGTGCCTCCAGTTATTTTCTTCCTCTCCTGAGCTCAGTTCCCCTTGCTCCTGGTAGAGTCACTGCCTTTAGTCTGGTAGATCTATGAACAAGAAATGAAAGAAGTCAATGAAGAGCTAAAGAGTTTGTCCTTGAGAAAGGAAATAAGCCAACTTTTGGGTTGCCTAGGGCTTGCCTGTGAATTTGGGCTTTCACAGTTCTTTTTTATACAATCACAATCACTTGAAACGTTTGCAGACACCTAAAGAGCCATCACAATGAATCAGCTGGTCATCAATATCACTTTGAATGAGTTTTTGCAAACTCTTCCGATCAGATTTTTCATGGTAATAGAGTGGGCTTGATTATGTGGTTGTTGGGTTTTTTTCCTTCTTTTTGTTAGAATGATTAAGTTTAATTATTAGGCAATTACAGCCATGGAATTCCTGATCATAAAAGTAGTTGATGAATTTTCTGGAAGTTTAGCCTGCTGTATTTCAGAATAATGTTTTTGTATAAAGAGACCTGAATTTACCCCATGTAAAGCAGGGAGATGTTTGATCTGTATGATTAATATATTGTTTCATGGACCGTACATTTCAAACCTGCCTCAATCTTTTCTTAAATTTCCAGTCTGCACTCTTAAATTTGGTGGTAGTAATTTTGGGGATGGATACACCAAGATGTGGCAGGGGGGGCTCCAGTTAGCTCCAGTTAGCTCTATGTGTGCTAAATCTAAGTGCACGACCTCTTTTCAGATTTTTTGTTTGTTTAGGCTTCGTCCAAATGTGGGCACACCATTCCATGCCTGACCTGGTCCATCCTGCTCATGCTGCGAAGCACTAGCCCGGGTAGCTCATTCTGGTTCTTTGCACCATGCCCAGTTGTACTTTTAGGCATGACTGGTGTTTTCCATACGAATGACAGCGCTCAAAACTCAAATCATTGCATGTTTGACTGTAACTTATTCATCCTAAATATATTTCTGATTTGAGGGAACCATAGCCTACAGCATGATAGCTATATTTCCAGTATATGCAGGGTATTATGTCTAAAAAACGGTATTGTGGCAATGTTATCAGTGTTTGCTCTTGAGCTGTGGCCCTGTATACAACTTTGAATAGCAGGGTGGAAGTCTTCAGTCTTAAGCTGATGAAAATCTGATGCCAACTGAAGATTTACTTGCTGTTCCTTAGACTTGCACTGTGGTTCTGGGACAGAAATACCCATGGAAAGAGGGTCCAAACAGCTGAGTTGGGGATGTTTTTTGTGTTGGTTGACCAGTTTGTGCCATGAGGCTAAATTCTCTGTCACTAGATAGGCATATACACAGAAAAATAAGATCCGAGAGCAGGAACTAAACCAATTAATCTTCTCCATAAAAACTTGCTTTTGACAGGCGCCTCTGTACTATGGCACACAACACTGTTGCAGCAAAATCCAAATTGGGTTTTAGTCAATATTCCCAGCAGGTAATCTGCAGAGGCTAGGAATATAGCTAAGGCTTTGTAAGGACCATGTTGCATTTGAAACAACAGTATTGTGAAGCAGATGCTGCTGCAGTCAGGGTGCTTCAGCTTACCCAGCTAAGGGGTCATTTCCTAGTTTATTTTTGCGAGCATTCCCTGAGATAAGAGGTTGTTGTTCTGTGAACACTACACAGGGATGCAACACCCCTGTGCCCTTTACTTATAAAGGATCCTGATCCACAGCCTGCTGAAGCAGTTGGAACGGGAACAGGTTTTATTATAACAAAAGAAAGTGGCATATTTCCTAGGTTTCCAATATGCCATTATAAATCTGCCATGTGTGATCATAAATATAAGTTTTTATGTGTGAGCTGACCCTTAATGGTCTATCTGTTCATTATACAGTAGACCACTCTGTCCCTTGTCAACTTTGATGCTTAGTTGCTTTTGGCAGTTACGATATCTTTCCCAATTTTCTCACACTTCCACTTGTCTTGGTGAGAGAGGTGAAACACAAGAAATTCTTCCTTCTGGGCACCATTTGTGACTTGTCCAGAGGAGAATATTTAAGTATCAGCGTAATTTGGAGGATGGTGAGCGGAAGGTATTTGAAATGAGAACGCTGCATCACTTCTGGTTTTCTTTTTAATGGAAGTTTTTGCTGGGATTGCTGTCAGGGTTGGTCCTTGTACTGCTTGAAAAAAGGATGATACTTTTCTGATCTGCTTTCCTTTTCTGGAACTGAAATCTTGTTTCTATTTCTCTGAACCACCCAGCTATTATTTTGAACACGATGAGCCAAACTGCGCATTGTTACACAGATGTAAATCTGATATGATCCCACTTGGTTGAATTAAATCATTCCTAATTTAAGTCACCATTGCTGAGAGCAGGCATTGGTCCAATATATGTATGCGTCTGAGAAGCGTAAATTGTGTAAATTTAACTGTCTGAATAAATACTTCTCGTGTTATTTACATCTCTGCCTATCTCTTCTGTCTATAATTCTTGATAGTGATAACATATCTCTTGATGCTGCATTCTGTCTCTAAAGAAGATATATGATCCTGGAACTTAAATTTCAGCTTCCCTCAAACTTTCTCTTCCTAGATGAACTCAGAGCTGATGAAAGTTGTGTAGCTCCTGTGTCAGTGCCTGTTAACTGTCAGCTGAGGGGAGAGATGCACTCACATAAAAGGTTACTCATGCCTCAGTATCCTAATATTGACAACGAGAGTGGAGAAACACTGGCACAGGTTGTCCAAAGAGGTTGTTGAAGCCCCATCCCTGGAAGCATTCAAATTCAGCTTGGATGGGGCTCTGAGCAACCTGATCTAGTTAAAGATGTCCCTGCTTATTGCAGGGGTGTTGGACCAGATGACTTTTAAAGGTCCCTTCCAACCCAAACCATTCTATTATCCTTTCCAGCCTCTATAGAAACAGCTCAAAGGCTGGAAGGAGGACCATTTATGGAGGTGGGAAATCACATTATACCCAAAGGCTGTGCTAAGCCCACTACGAGTTGAGACAGTGCCCAACCACCTCTTGCTAGCAATTGCTTTTCCAAGTGTTTGTCTTCCAAGGGCTGGTATCAGCACAGGCTGTGCTGATGTCCTCTTAGAAATTACTTGGCATAATGGAAGGCATATGTTAACATAGCACCACTTTTGTGACAAGGGAGTGCTGGATCCTCTGAGGAGAATAATTCGTTACGGCCCAATGTGCTCTGATGCCACGACTGAAGAACGGTGATTTCAGCCCCTTTCCAGCATGTATTCAGTTTGAACAAAACAACGTAGACACTGCCAGAAACAAACCAGGCCAACGATTGAAAAGGGTTTAGCAATGAGCATCTTGTTAATGGCTACGAGGATGTCATCACTAATCTGTGTCAGAAACAGGGGCCTTTGCTATCCAGAGTCTGCCCATGTCCTTACAGAATGGTCCAGGTCAATGGCTGAAGTGATGCCATGGCTACGTGGATGGTGGGATCGAATTCACCCTCAGCAACTCTGCCAATGACACCAAGCTGTGTGGTGCAGTCAACACGCTGGAGGGAAGGGATGTCATCCAGAAGGACCTGGAAGGGCTGGAGAGGTGGGCCCATGCAAACCACATGAAGTTCAACAAGACCAAATGCAATGTCCTGCACCTGGGTCAGGGCAATCCCATACACAAATACAGGCTGGGTGGAGAATGGATTGAGAACAGCCCCAAGGTGCTCAACATGAGTCAGCCAATGTGTGCTTGCAACCCAAAAAGCCAAAGGTATCCTGGGCTGCATCAAAAGAAGCACGACCAGCAGGTCGAGGGAGATGTTTCTTCTCCTCTGCTCTGCTCTTGTGAGACCCCACCTGCAGTGCTGTGTCCAGTTCTGGAGTCCCCAACAGCAGAAGGACATGGAGCTGTTGGAGCAAGTCCAGAGGAGGCAGCAAAGATGATCAGGAGGCTAAAGGACCTCTGCTACAAAGACAGGCTGAGAGAGTTGGGGTTGTTCAGTCTGAGGAAGAGGGAGACCTTAGAGCAGCCTTCCAGTACCTGAAAGGGCTACAGGAAAGCTGAAGAGGGACTTGTGACAAGGGCATGTCCTGGTTTGAAAGCATCAGGTTAAAAGTTTCTGTACTAACCTGAGACAGCCCAGGACCCCCCCGCCCAGTTGCTGCAGCTTGGACATGGGGCAAAGACAATGGGGGGGGGAGGGAGCAGCTGTGCTTATAGGGGAGGAGAGGATGGGTCAGGTGACTCCAATGGACCAATCACAGTGTTCCTTCCCATGATGCTCAGTATAAAATGGCTCCTGAGAGACCCTTCTGCTGGTTCCTGTGGTTGGTGTGCTGGTGGAATTGGGATTACCTCTTGTCCTCACTGCTTGCACTGCTGGTGTCCCTGCCTCCTGTCTTCTCGCTGGAGAAGAACATCATGCACAGGTAGGTTGCCTTCCCCTGCCTCCTTGAGTAGGACCAACATAGCTATTCCAAGGTTCTTTTGGAGACTGTCATTGACCTTGAAGGTCCTTTCCACCCCAAACTATTCTGTGATTCTATGATAATGGGTTTGGGTTGAAAAAGGAAAAGAAAAGGCATGTGTTTGTTTTCCTTTAGTGCGTGTACACGTGTGTGGGGGGTTATTGATGTGCACCTCGATCATTGCTCAGACTGTGGAAGCCTGTGAGGTTGCAGCATCCCTCATGGACACATTTGGAGTGCTCCTCGGGGCAGCACAAGGGCAAATAAGCAGTGGGAGGAAGGGAGGGTAGAAATGCAGAGAGAAATGGTACAGGACTACAGCCAGAGACAGCTCTGCGAGGTGCCTGAAGTTGACTGAGATGAATCGAGGCCAAGCAGGTTATGTAAGTACCACAACATTAAAAATAGGTTATGCTGTATATTAAAATTTCATTTATAAATTGTTTATAAAGCATTCATAAATGTTAGATGTGGTAAGCATGTTATGCACATGAATACTTTGTGTTCCATCGTTATTGATGGCCATGTGTACGGCAGCTGCAGGTATTATAGATGGTCAAGTCACAGCTCTAGAGACCAATGGTTCAATAGCAATATACAATGAATGATTCATCAATCACTTAAACATGTACCAAGCATTTATGTGTTCTTTATAAATGGAGCCTTAATATGAATTGTGACCTTAAGTGTGAAAAAGGGATCTTGGGATCTTTTCCCCTTTCATCTCTTTTTTTTTTTTCCCCTTCTAAAAAAACTTCAAATACCTCTCAAATCACCAGTTTAATAATGATTGTTCTTTCTCTCACCTCTGGCGTGAGAGAGGCCCCAGGCTCCTGAGAATTAAAAAGGGTTCATGGAATGAGCGTGGCATTTGGATGTGCTCCCCTCTGCCTGCAAATATGTTTTGTGTCAAGTGGGGGCATGGGCTCCAGGGATGCAAAAGAATGTCAACCCAGAAGGATGTCACCTTCCCAGCCTTTGACCTTGCTCAGTTGGATGTCTGCAGATCCCTGGAGGAAGCACAAGAGCAAAGGTAATGTGAGTGTAAAGTAAGTAAAGAGCAGAGAAGAGCTGTGAAACAAGACTTGAACAGGATAATTTAATACATTAAAATAAACCCTGCAGCCAGCTCTGTGGGCATTTGTTGGCATGGAAGATGCCACCAGTGCAGACCCCCAACACAAGGCAGACCTGGTAAGAGGTTTCTTCTTCCCTACCATGGCATCTGGGATGTAAACAAAAACCTGGAGGAAGGTGTAAATGTATAAAGCCTGCCCATCCCATCCCAGCTCTAACCCCCTTGGAGCTCCTCGAGACTTCTATTAGCAGAGGAGTTACAAAATGCTCTTGTCTTTCCACACTTGGCTGAAGTCCTGGCCAGGGCTGTGTCTTTCCAAGTCTCTTGCGGAGGGCATTGCAGGGTCCTGGCCCAGATCTGTAGCATTTGAATAGTATATTTATATATATTTATTAAGGACATATATTTATTAAGGAAATGTATAAATTTATATATTTTTATATATATATTAATATTAGCCACTTCCATGTGGTGTCAGAACAAGGCCTTTGGATAATGAGCATTTAAATTTGGCACAAAAGTAAGACAAAATAAGTGCAAATGCTTTGGGATATTATTTTCAGTACAAATATTGGGTAAATCTACCACATTTTCCCTTTTGAATAGCTCTCCAGATGTTGCTGCTGTTGGTTTCAATATAAAATCACGTCATTTAAAGCTTGTGGTCAGTCCATACTGGGTGCTTGGGGTCACACAAGCTCTGCTGGGAGGAACAACAGAAGGAATCAGTGAGATTATTAATACAAGCCTCATTATTTAAAACCACTAGATATGAACAGGAGACACATAATGAACTGTAGAGATTTACAGGGCAGTTATCTGTGCTCCCCAGGAGATCCACAGGGAAAAAGAGTTTCTGTGAGGAAGGAATCCAGCAATCTTTAAGCAGACACCCACTCTGCATCAGAAAAGTCATGTTTCCAACATGAAATGGCTATTTTTTTGCCCATGGCTATAAAGAGAGGCGGAGGTGACTAGTTGAGATGGAAATACCCTCTTTCCAAACCACTGTATTCATAGAATCAATCATAGAATCATGGAATGGTTTGGGTTGGAAGGGACCTTAAAGATCATCCAGTTCCAATACCCCTGCCATGGGCAGGGACACCTCCCACCAGACCAGGTTGCTTCAAGCCCCATCCAACCTGGCCTTCAACACTGCCAGGGAGGGGCTGCCACAGCTTCTCTGGGCAACCTGGACCAGGGTCTCACCACCTTCACAGGAAAGAATTTCTTCCTAATACCCAATCTAGATCTCCCTTCTAGTTTGAAACCATTCCCCCTGGTCCTATCACATTCGGGTGAGATAAATCCCCCTGTGTGGGCTCCATCAAATGCAGGTGAAGTTAGCTGATGTGTTCAACTGTTTAACAGCACCCAAGGAGATGCCTCTGCACACAAACAACATGAGCACAGGAGACTCATTCCTTTGGAGGTGGGCTAGAGCAAAACCCTTTCCCTCCCCAACCAGGGTGCAGCTCCATGGGGTTTGTGCGTGGGCTCTTCAGCAATGCTGTGCTACAAATACCAGGACTGTGGCTTGTTCCCAGTACTTTTCCTTTTCACTGTGCACACCATGGGCCAGGTGTGCAGTGACCTTCCAGGCGAGCGGGGCATCATGCGGTGTGTCAGCGAGGAGCCACGTGATGGGGAAACACAGCTCTCCTGGGGACTGCTGGTGTGAAACGTCCGGGGGAAGGGGGAAACCTGCTGCAGCTTGATCTTGGCTGTGTGCAGATCTGCTCTGATGAGACCCTCACCCGGGAGGTGTTCTGAGCTGTTACTGAATGAGCACGGTCACATTTTCCCTCTCTTTTCCCTGCACCCCTTGCCACACTGTAGATAAGGTGTCAGTGTTTTGGCAGCTGGGAGGTGATGATCTATCTGTTTGCACACACAGGGTGCTAATGGAAATGTGCCACTCACCACCCTTACTGGGGCTTAGCCTGGGACATCGCTGGTTCTTTTGGTGGCAGTGCAAAGAGCAGCGATGCTGGGCACAGATCACAGACCAGGCAAGTGTTTGCATTCAGAGCTGAACAAGCCCCCACGTCAGCCTTGCTTTCTGCTCTGGTGTAAGGCTTGGCTCCAAACCTCTTTTCCCTCTGCCTTTTCAGATTTTCAGTTTTAGGGATTTTTTTTCTGACATGAGATTTATTTTGTAATCCCTCACTCTTTGTGTCACTTTTCTGTCACTGGACCATACCATAGAAACATTGAATGGTTTGGGTTGGAAAGGACCTTAAAGATCATCCAGTTCCAACCCCCTGCCATGGGCAGGGACACCTCCCACTAGACCAGGTTGCTCCAAGCCCCATCCAGCCTGGCCTTGAACACTTCCAGGGAGGGGGCAACCACAGCTTCTCTGGGCAACCTGGGCCAGGGTCTCACCACCCTCACAGCAAAGAATTTCTTCCCAATATCCAATCTAAATCTGCTCTCTCTCAGTTTGAAACCATTTCCCCATGTCCTATTACTCCCTGCCCTTGTCAAAAGTCCCTCTCCAGCTTTCCTGTAGGCCCCTCTCAGGTACTGGAAGGTGCCCTAAGGTCTCCCTGGAGCCTTCTCCAGGTTGAACAACTCCAGCTCTCTAACCCTTGGTTTCTGGGTTTGGAGCGATCGGAGAGAATCCCAGGGTCTGTGCCAAGTCCTCCTCTCTGTTTTCAGATGCATCTTTCACCTGCTCAAGGCTTCTACACCTCCTGCTCTGCTGCCTGCCTTATTTCAAGGTTAGTCACTGGGAGGAGAATAAGACCCTCAGACCTGGCATGTCTGGTTTGAATTAGCCCACGATACTGTTGTCCTCTCTTCCCTTATTTATCAGTTCTCCCACTAGCTCCCAGCCACCACACAGGCAGGGCTGTGGTTCTGGTGACCTTGGTGCCTTGGAGAGGAGGAAAGGAGATTTAGTATCACCTTACTATTTCCTGCAAAATCCTTGTTTTGTTGCTTAGTGACAAAAATCTTTATACACAGCCCCAGTGCTACATGTGAAATACTGACCATGACACGCTGCCATGTGGCAAGAAGTTAAGCTTTGCTGCATTCCATGTCTCCCTGCTCTGCACTGGTGGTGTGGTTCCCAGCTCCTCTTCCAAACACTAAAAGGCACATCAGGTCCTAGCTCTGCAGATTGGCACAGCCCAGCCCTGGAGCTCCATGGCAGCATGGTGCTTAGCTGAAGCAGTGGTGGTGGTGGTCTTGGTCTCTCTGCCATATTTGGGACATCTCAAATATTGCTGGTGTCCAGGTGGGTGGGATCTGGGGGCAGATTCAGACTGCCTAGGAGGACAGTGTTCCTCAAACCACCCTGCAGAGCCCAGGAGTGTGAGGCAACTGCCTCACACATGTGTAGGTATGGTCTCACTTAGCTTGACCCCAAGTCTATTTTTACTCCACAGCCTTTCCACAGCTCTGTTTCTCACTTCCACCTGAAGATATAAAGATGACTCCTAACTGTTTTGAAGCCTCCTTCTTGGTGATACTGTAATTGACATTAAGAGAGGAGTCCATGGACCTGCAGGTGGTCCAACCCTGCTGTGACAGCCGCAGTGTCTACCAACCCCAACAACTAGAGCAAGGGAGCACATTGCCCAGCCACGTGCCCTTCCCTCACCTTGTGCACCTTGTGCTTGTGGGTCCAACCAAAGCAATATAGGATAGGATATTTCTATAGGAAGGGACCTACAATGACCATCTAGTCCAACTGCCTGACCAATTCAGGACTAACCAACAGTTAAAGCATGTTATTAGGGCATTGTCCAAATGCCTCAAATACTGACAGGCTGGGGGCCTTGACCAAACCTCTAGGAAGCTTGTTCCAGTATTTGATCATCCTTTCAGTAAAGAAGTATCCCCCCCACCCAAAACGAAGCAATGTGAATTGGTAACAATCAATGAATCAGGACTGGGCCACCTCCTCTGTAGTAGATGGTGGCAGTGAGAAGTGGATAGGGTTTTCCGTGCCTCTTCAGCATCTCCTCTCCAGTACGAACAATGAGCGGCCACCCATTTGTCACTCCAAGAAAGCAAAGTGAGGAGAAATGGATCTGGCCTCTGGCTTGTGACCCACCTTGTTACCAGTAACTGGATGTGTGAGAGAAATAAACCCAAATCCCCCAGCTGTATCAGAGAGAAGAGCTCAGGGATGAATGCCTGGTTCAATCAAAATGAAGCGGCTGCCATATGAAAATGCATTTTTCACAGGCTACCTGTGACTGACAATGCATCAAATGTAGTTTGGACAGTCTGCCTTGCTAGTAAACTCTGCCTGATCGACTCTGGGGACTGGAGTGGTTGCAGCAGCCTTGGCTACACCAACACGATGTTCCATTTTTGTCTTGTTTGGTACTGTTCCGTACAAGGCGGCACACACTCTGCCGAAAGCTGCATTGCTATTCTTACAACAAAAGAAAGATCTCCTCTCGCTTTAGGTGAAGTCTCCATTTGCATTAAGCGTGCCCAGGGGATGTGGACACACGAACATGCTTTATCCGAGGGAAATGTTGAGCAGGGTTCCTGGTAAGACCCAGCTCATCTGTCTGGAAAAAAAAAAAAAATAATAAAAAAAACAAGTCAGGGCTGTAGCAACACAGTTGGCCTTTTTTTATCTGCCACGCTGGGCAGCAAACCCGCACCTGCGATGGTGCACAGGAGGGCTGTAACAGCGAGAACATGCCTCTGGAATGGATTTAGAGATAATAAGAAATCATCTTAATGCGACTGTTGAATGTACAAGGGATCCGGTAATAGTTATCACAGGTACACTTTCATTAACTCCCTTTAATTTAAAAGCTCAGTGTTTGCAGCAATCTTTTCTGGGCAAGAAAAAGTCAAATCAAATAATAATAATAAAAAATCTTGCTGAAGTGCTGTGCTGCTGCTTCCCCCAGGAGCTGTACAGCACAGCCTGAAATCCATCTTCCATGATCCCTCCAGCCAGGTCCTGCAGCCCTGTGATGGGTCAGGCTGGCACTGCCAGTCCTGCGGTGCCACCAAAGCTCCCTGTGTCATCTATCACCCCCTTATCTCCCTACAGCAGGGACCCACACTCGCTGTGTACAAATGGGGCTTGGGTGGGACCTTTCCAGCGAGCAAAACATGAATGACACCACCTACTGCGTCACCAGAGCTGCAGCTTTTCCCCATGTTCTTGGTGAGATGGCGAGTGCAGTCCAGGCTTGCAGCAATAATGTTCCTCTACCCAGAAACAACCCATGTTCATACCTACTGGGAAAAAAAGAAAACAGATGATTTAATACTCAAACTTAATGTAGTTCTGTGTCAAAACCCTAAATTATATAATCAGGATGCAATGTAATGCAATGTAACTCCTGAAAGTTAATATGCTGTTCAACCTACCCAATACATTTGCTGCACAAATCAATAAACATGCCAGAGAATTCAGGGATTTCAAACAAAACCCCATAGCTTATGAAACTTGTGCTTGCTGAATGGGGGAGACAGATCACTGCTTCAACACCACGTTGTCCCCCGATTCCTCCTCCACTCCCCACCCTCCTCCCTACAGATGTTACACTCAATGCTGGCAGTGAGCAAGGAGAAAAACCATCCCAACTGCGTGTTGGTTGACTTTACAACAGCTTGCTGAGCTCGGATCCTGGTTTTTCTGCGATCAATTCAGCTTTATGAGAGCCTTCATACATATTCAGGCATTTCAGAGGACAAATGCCAGGAAGGCTGTAGGAAATTTCACTGCAGTGATGGAGTGTTCCCGTGGCCGCAGTAGGAAATGCCTTTGTTTGCGGAAGCAGGATGAGGGGTGGAGACACAGAAAGGAAAAATGGTTTGGTTCAGGAAAGGTTTATTAAAGGAAAATTGCCCAACCATTAGATGCTATCAGTGTTGTGAACCACACGCATTTCCAGCTCAGCTTCAGAGGAGGACCAATAGTAGTACCCTGCTCTGTAGGGAGTGTGGTGTAACAGCATGGTGACCTTTCGGGACAGTTTGGGGGGTTCAGGGATAAATGTCCCACCGCTGCGTTGCTTAATGTATCCCCTCAACTTGTGATTGGGACTTCCCATGCCCTTTGTGCTTTCAGCATGGGTGACCATCAGATGGCAAGAATTACAGTAACAGGAGGGGGACAAATGGACAAAATTTCCCGAAGAGTGTCCAAAGAAGAGCAACGAAGCTGGAGAAAGGTCTAGAGAACAAGGCTTAGGAGGAGCAGCTGAGGGAACTGGGGTTGTTTAGCCTGGAGAAAAGGAGACTGAGGGGAGATGTTATTGCTCTCTACAACTACCTGAAAGGAGCTTGGGGCAAGGTGGATGTTGTTCTCTTTTCCCAAGTAACAAGCCATAGGACAAGGAAATGGCCTCAAGTTGCACCACGGGAGGTTTAGATTGGACATTAGGAAAGATTTGTTCACCAAAAGGGTTGTCAGGCACTGGCACAGCTGCCCAGGGAAGTGGTGGAGTCGCCATCTCTGGAGGTATTTAAAAGCCCTGTAGATGTGTGCTGAGGGACATGGCTTAATGATGGACTTGGTGGTGCTGGGTTAATGGTTGGACTTGATGACCTTAAAGGTCTTTTCCAACCAAACCAATTCTATAATTTCATATATTATAATTTGAAATGAGGAGCCAGAGAGGGAGGTTGAGGAGCAAACAAAACAGCATATGCATAGCATGTGGAGAGGTGCAGACCTTTGTGGGGTGTATGGAGTTTGCCTTCAGCTGCTCACAACAGACTGCACAAGCCCAAAGCCCCAGGTGATGAGTTTCCAGTAGCTTTTCTCTGGAAGCTGAATCCTATGAAAGATAAAGCTGACTGGGGAGGCTGGAGGGAGAAGAAGCCCAGGGTGTAAGAGGGGCTATGGCATGCACCCAGGAATGGGATATACCTGCCTTCCCCAAGGTGGTGTGTGAGGTCTGCTCTGACCCTCCTCCCAGAACTGGCCCTGCGAGGAGCTTGTGTGCTTCTCTGCGCTGGGTCTCTGGCAGGACCAGGACTTGGATGTTGGGGCAGGAGATGCTCTGGACTGCAAGAAGCTTTGGGTACACTGTAGGCTATTTAGATAAGGATATGTCTGGGTCTTGTTTTCTTTCATCCTATTTGTCCTTCCCCTCACCACTCCCACTGGCTGTAAGGGCACACTCGGAGCAGACACGCAGAAAGCTGGTGTTTTTCCCCACCCCATCACAGAAGGTTGTAGGTGCTTCCAGCTGGGCCCACCTGGGAAAAGCGAAGAGTCCAGGGCTGGGAGTTCTTATGGGCCAAAATAGATATGCAAAGGTACTCGTGGCTATGATAGGGGAAGGAAATATGTATATATGAGTGTCTTCTGGTTGCTTTCTCTGTGGTGTATCCTGGATATCTCTTTGCCCTTAGCTGGCTTTTATATCATCACTAGCATGAGCAGAAGCTCACATGATCTGTGCTGCCATTCAGTGGGACCTGAACAAGCTGGAATGTTGGGTGGAGAGGAACCACATGAAGTTCAACAAGGGCAAGTGCAGGGTCCTTCACCTGGGGAGGAATAACCTCAGGCACCAGTACAGTCTAGGGGCTGACCTGCTGGAAAGCAGCTCGGAGGAGAAGGACCTGGGAGTCCTGGTGGACAAGTTGACCATGAGCCAAAAATGTGCCCTTGTGGCCAAGAAGGCCAATGGTATCCTAGGGTGCATTAAGAAGAGTGTGGCCAACAGGTCAAGGGAAGTTCTCCTCCCCCTCTACTCTGCCCTGGTGAGGTCCCATCTGGAGTACTGTGTTCAGTTCTGGGATCCCCAGTTCAAGAAAGACAAAGAACTACTGGGGAGAGTCCAGTGAAGGGCTACAAAGATGATGAGGGAACTGTAGCATCTCTCTTGTGAGGAAAGGCTGAGAGACCTGGATCTGTTCAGCCTGGAGAAGACTGAGAGGGGATCTTATCAGTGCTTGTAAATATCTACAGGGTGGGTGTGAAGAGGCTGGAGCCAGACTCTTCTCAGTGGTGCCCAGTGACAGCACAAGGGGCAATGGGCACAAACTGGAACATGGGAAGTTCCATCTGAACATGAGGAGAAACTTCTTTACCTTGAGGGCGACAGAGCACTGGAACAGGCTGCCCAGAGGGGTTGTGAAGTCTCCTTCAAAATCCACCTGTATGTGATCCTGTGCCACCTGCTCTAGGTGAACTTGCAGGGGGGTTGGACTGGATGATCTCCAGAGGTCCCTTCCAACCCCCACCATTCTGTGGTTCTGCAGGAAATGCGGGAATAGAGGCTTCTCTAGACAAGGTAGAGCTTTTCACCTTCTTCCTGAAGATGAACAGGTGAAGTGGAATGAAGTGGCCATTACTCACCCTCATGTATCAGGTTGCAGGCAATATCCCAGTAAGGGTAAGTGCTCAACATCAGTGAGGCTGATTGATTGATGGATGAAGAAATCATTTTATGCTAAAAACAGTGTCTGGAGAAAAGACTTTGCAAGGAAATCTGAGTCACAAACTGGACTCTCCATGCTGCATGAAATAATGATCAACACAATCTGGACTTCACATGCCGGGGCCCTCCTAGGGCTACTCCAGGCATGGCAGCATGAAGGACACTGCTATTTCCTCTCCAGCACTTGTGTTGTTTTCTTACCTCTCCTGGATTTTTTGCAATCTGGTTTAGCTCCACCTGCTATCTGGAGTGAGATGTCCCCTTTGCAGCTAGGTATCAGGACCGTCTGGGCCCACAGGAGCAAAGAGGAGGACCTTGTATGAAGAAATGGCAAAGACCATGTTGCAACAGGGAGGGCTAAGTGGGTCTGACCTCGGCACCTGAAGAGTGGGTTGTCATCCATTCAAGAGCCTCTGGTCTGCAAACTGAGCAGAACAGGCATCTCAATGGAAAACAGCTCTGAGAAGTCTTCTGTCTTTGTGAAATCTATCCCACAATGGGTCGTGACCCTCAGAAAGCATCTCAGGATGGGAAATGGCTGCTCATCAAAACCCTTCTCTCATAACCTCTAATGCTTTGCTCTAGGCTCAGCAGGAGCCTCAGAGCCATCAGGTTTGGTCTCTGCAAAGTGAAATTAAATCCATCTTCTCTTGCAAGGGGCTATGGAGGGCACAGCCACCCCAAGGCTCTGGGCTTCATTCACCTACACCCAACTCCTCACCATCCTTCCAATAGTCCTGGGTGGGAATGGTACCCTCCCTGCCAAGGGCTGTCCCTTGGTATATTTAGAATCATAGAATCATTATGGTTGGAAGGGACCTCCAGGGTCATCAAGTCCAACCTTTATCCCATCATATACCTAACCATTGGACCATTAGACCATGGCCTCAAGTGCCTCATCAACCCGTTTTTTGAACACCCCCAGGGATGGTGACTCCACCACCTCCCTGGGCAGCCTATTCCAGTTCCCATTTGGTAGCTTTGGCTACATTTCTGCAAGCAGTGAGGGACGATGGCCTGTGACAGGACCTTGCAGGACTGCAGCTCTCTGAACACTGGGTTTTGCAGCAAAAGGACCAGCGCTACCAGAGACTCCTGCAGGCTTCAGGTCCACTGGAGGATCACGAGCAATGCAAGTGCCACCGTGGAAACTGGAGGAAGCTTTTCCCCGTGCAAGGGGCACCTGGCACATGGATTTTTTTGCCTGATCAATCCATGAAGGCTTTCGGAGCGGCTGGCACGCGGGGTGAGTCACACCTGTATTCCACTTTCGAACACAAGGCACTACATACAAATGCTCTCGGGTGTTTTTGGCAAGTAGCTTAATCCTGTTACCCCCTTCTGCATCTCCCCTTAGCTACAGCACCTTGTGTAACTGAGAAATATGGCATATTTATCCCATACCTCGGGCCGTCTCTATGCTCTTTCACTTTACCTTGGAAACCAAACTTCTATTCTTGCCAACAAATCACTTGCAGACGAATGGGGGAGTGTGTGGTAGCTTGGATTTCTTTCTCTCTCTTTATTTTTTTCTTTAAGAAATTTTTTGAAATCTAAGAAAAGACTCGAGGATCTATTTTTAAAAAGATTATATCCCCCCCTCCACCCACTGCACTGCAACAACTGAACACTTTGGCTTGATGAGAATATTAGCAAAGCAGCCACAATCTGTAGGGTGCACTTCTTAAAACTACATTGCATAATGGGACAAGGGGGTGAGCATAACACAACAAAATGCAGCGGGGGCTGGGATTTTCTGTAGTGTGTGAACTAAACTGTCTTCAGCCAGGACTAGTTTGCAATAATCCACACCCAGACCTCTCCTGCTTTTCTCTCCCCGGGTTTAAATCCATCGATTCTAGAGGTATGCTAGAGAATGGCTAATATAATGATTTGCGGTAAATGTAGCTGCTAAAACAATCTCTTTCTCCTCCTCGATATATTTTGGTATTTAAGGAAACCAATAAGTACAGTAATGGCAATCATACGCCTGTGAGATGATTTGAAAAGTGCATTTTTATCATTAGAATCCAGGGGAATTGCATTAGCTCTAATAAAATCCTATAGGACTTCAGTGAAGATAATAACCTTAAAATGTTGTTATTAGTAGCATTGTCAATTCTGTTCTGAAATCTGCAGTGTTAACAAATTAGATGTAAGAAAAAAATCCATTTGATTTGGTTGAAGGCTACTGTGTTGAAGGAAAAATATAGCCCTTTCTAGATTTTATTGAAAGTCCTTGGGAATCAGCCGCCCATCTGGGGTGTACTGAGTGATTAATGCTGGTCATGTGCTATTTATCCCTTAAAATGTAATCACAAGCTGATTATTTTGTTCAACACATTTTTGGTGATTTGATTAAGAAGCTGCATGGACTTAACAGATTCAAAGGAAAACACATGGAAGAGGAGTTGAAAGACAAAGGTTGCCGCTAGGTAAGGATGTTCTTGGGACCTCGGTATAACCAAATATCTCTGATTAAGATTCAGCTTTTGCAGAGCTTTAGGCTCATGTGTGCTTGCATCTATCTTAAAAGAAGTGGGCTAAGTTGATGAGGGCAGGTAAGGGAATATGGCCTTATTCTGCAGGCTTTTGTGCAGCTAAAAGAAACAACATCAAACTTCTGGTCCAGAGAATATTCAGGGGAGAAGGGAGAGAAAAATGTTAAGATTTTATATGAAAAACTTTGAAAAAGAAGAGTGTTCATTCTGAGCTGAGCTCCCCTCTTTGGACAACCAATCCTTGTGCCTGCCTTGGGATCCAGCGAAGAGGAACCTTTGGATAATAATATAATAATAATAATATTTATGTGGCTCTTTGCATTAGAATATAAAGAAGGACATTGAAAGACATGTGTGACTATCCCTGCTACTGAGATGGGGGTACAAAAGCATAGAAAAATCTCTCTTTTATGATTAACTAGCAACTACAGCACCACCAAGTCCAGGGACGGATGTTCTCTAGCCCACTTCTAGCTAATCTGTGCTGGCCTACAAGAGGGTCAAAGCTATGTATTTGGGATGAGGTGAAAAAAGAAAGGTGTTTTCTTCTTCAACAACTTTCTGTCTTCTTTCTTGGGTGTTTTTTTGCTTGATTTTTTGTGGGTTTGCTTTTTGTTTGAAGGGCTGAGATGTGACAGTGACAACTGAGATGCCCTCTCTGGCAGATATTAGATAGCAAAGTCTTGTGAGAACCAGGAGGTGGTTCTGAATCAGCCACAGAAAAGCCACGAGGTCTATGTCTGAAAATCTGCTGGCCTTATTGCAGGAAGCAGAAGAGGAGACCGTGCCTGCATGTGAATGCAAAACAGTTGATGTGAGAATGGAAGCTTATCCTAATTAACTGAGTGAAAGCAAATTCAATTTGTCTGGCAACATGTGCGTGTTGGATACAGTTTGCCTAATAATGGTTTGAATATTAAGCCTGTTAAGAAAAGAGCTGGGATCCAGGACATAATGCCTGGAATTTGATGGGACACTTCACCCGGGAGGTGTCTGTCTCTGTTTAAGGAAACAGCTCAGGAAGAAACATAGAATACAAGATGAGGCAAAGAGTTCCTGACTTTTCTCTGCTGTGTGGCCACTAGTTTTGCATTTAGAGGGACTGGCTGTGTTGAGTTTAAAAGATGGTTAAGGTTCAGAGGTCCACAGACAGTAAATGGTCTTTGGCACTTTTTGGCTTTGCTTGGGCTGAGATGACATTCAAACACGTTGTGTTCAGCCTGCTAGCTGGAGGACAGGAGAGAGGGTTTGACAGGCTTTGAAAGTAGCTGATGTTTTAGCCTGGGAACTTAGAACAAGGTGAACTTATTTATACAAAAATCAACCTTTTGTTGTAATTCACAGTCTCTCTGAAAGCTCTTTGATTTGGAGGCAGTTATTTTGTTGTTTTGTAGACTCTATTTCTCCTGGAGGTGGTTCCTCTTTGCTTCCTAAGCACTGGCTGACATTGAACAAATGTCTCTGTCTACGCTTTCCATACCAAGTCCCTTCCTCATCACCACTCCTTTGCCCTCTTCTGGGGTCCCATTTCTACCTTCCACCACTTGACACCTTTTGGATGCTTCTCCCCAGTGCAGCAGGCACACAGTATCAGCTAAGGACCCTTGCAGTGCAATGCCTCTCTCCAAGTAGCTTTTTTAATGTCCCATACTCCACGCCTCCAGGCCTTCTCCAAGACATGGCTCTCCCAGTCCTCTCCTGCCCTTCATGACCATCCCACCACCGTGCATTTTTATCCTTCTTCATTTTCTGTTTTTCACTGGAGCCATACAGAAATTGATCTTCTCACATTACTTTCAAATACTGTCTCCCCTGGATCCTAGCGGTGACATTAGTATTTCTAGGTGGACCTTTTGTAAGTACTCCACTCTCAGACTGCTCTTCATGGTTCATTGCTGCTTCTTGAATAGAAGAATATTCTGGGAATATAAGAATATTCCGGGACAAACCCCCTTTTTATCAGGGCCTGCAGTGATAGGACAAGGGGTAATTGTTTTAAACTAAAAGAGGGTAGATTCAGATTAGATACAAGGAAGAAATTTTTTGCAATGGGAGTGGTGAAGCACTGGCACAGGTTGCCCAGAGAGGTGGTAGATGCCCCATGCCTGGAAACATTCAAGGTCAGGTTGGATGTGACTCTGAGCAACCTGATTGAGTTGAAGATGTTCTTGCACATTGCAGGGGTGTTGGACTAGATAACCTTTAAAGGCCTGTTCCAACCCGAAACATTCTATGATCCTATGATTCTATATCTCATGCTGCACTGTTGGCTGAGTTGGATGATGCAGGACATTTTATCTTCTCTCTGCCAGGTCTAAAGCAGCACTGTTCTTCACACCACTTAAACCCACAACGCAGGTGTTGTGTTTGAGTTTGACCATCCCTCCCCCTCAGATCCCTGCCATCTCCAAATGACTTGGCCAGCACACTGATGCACTGCCTGCAGTAACAGCTGTACCTGACAGGATTTTTTTTACTGCCTGTCTGAAGCTTTTAAAGTGTGTGTGAGAGAGTCCAACTCTTTCCATTTGTGGTGGGAGGTACCTACAAAAGTTTTGGGTGTTATTGTAATAATAGGGGGCAGAGATTATTTCTCCCTGAAACACAAAATAAGGACGATCTTGCAAGAAAAATCTCCTCTGTGGAGATGGCCAGCAAAATATCTAGAGGAGAAATGTGTTAAATAATACCCAAAAGCAGGGCTGCACTTGGGTGTAATATGGTATGGGGTCCACTTCAGTCAAAGGAAGAGCACAGATTCAAACCAGCCGAGTCTCCAGCTCCTGAAAGAATCATAGAATCATTTTGGTTGGAAAAGACCTTTAAGATCATCAAGTCCAACCGTAAACCCAGCACTGCCAAGTCCACTACTAAACCATGTCCCTAGGCACCACATCTACACATCTTTTAAATACCTCCAGGGATGGTGACTCCACCGCTGACCTGGGCAGCTGTGCCAGTGCCTGACAAACCCTTTCAGTAAAGAAATTTTTCCTAATATCCAATCTAAACCTCCCCTGGTGCAGCTTGAGTCCATTTCCTTTTGTCCTATCACTTGTTACTTGGGGCAAGAGACTGATCTCCACCGCACTACAACATCCTTTCAGGGAGTGGTAGGCAGCAAGAAGGTCTCCCCTCAGTCTCCTTTTCTTCAGGCTAAACAACCCAATTCCCTCAGCTGCTCTCCATGAAACTTGTGCTCCAGACCCTCCACCAGCTCCGTTGCCCTTCTCTGGACCTGCTCTCTAGTACTTCAATGTCCTTCTTGTAGTGAGGGCCCCAAAACCGAACCCAGCACTCGAGGTGCAGCCTCACCAGTGCTGAGCACAGTGGGACAATCCCTGCCCTGGTCCTGCTGGCCACACTGTTTCTGATGCAGGCCAAGATGCCATTGGCCTTCTTGGCCACCTGGGCACACTGATGGCTCATATTCACCCAGCTGTCAACCATCATCCCCAGGTCTTTTTCTGCCTAGCACCTTTCCAGCCACTCTTCCCCAGGCCTCGTTGCATGGGGTTGTTGTGACCCAAGTGTGGGACTCAACATTTGGCCTTGTTGAATCTTACACAACTGGTCTTGGCCCATCGATCCAGCTTGTCCAGATCAGGTGTAGACTGGTTTTGTACAAAACATACCAGTTGCTCATATGCTCATAGCCACGTTCTCTGTTTTTTGAAAGAGCATTGTAACATTGGAAAAAAAGTTGCTGACAGTGACACAGAAAACTCTCACAGCAGGGAAGGAGCCCAGCACAGGGTCAGCAACAGCAGGGGATTTTAGGCAATTATTGCATCTTATGTGAGAGCAAGAGGCTTCTCTGGAGCATCACGTGGCCCAATGTGGGACCTGGGGAAGGTACCACAGGGAATGGGACGTGCTGATGCCATGCTGACCTCAGCTCAGTGGAAACATGGAAGAAGCAGGATTTTAACTTCTTGTTGCTTTGAGATTACCCCGTGTCACAGGGTGCTGATGAAACGTGTAAGTTAGTTGCTGTCGGGGTTCCAAAGTGTGCTGGGATCAGTAGAATAAATCCAAAGCCATAGCTGAGAACCAGCGATGGTCCTGCTAGTACTGAGTCCTGAATATTAACATAAGAGCGAGAGATAAGAAACCAGAGAGTCTCATTTATTGCTGCTTAGGAGAGAGAAAGACACATTCAACACTGACAAACTTGTGCTTTTTTTCATTAATTTTTTTCCCTAAAGCCAGAGAAGTTGTTTCAAAACTGTATCTCTCACAGAACTGCAAGAGGCTGAGAAATGGAGTTGAACAGAGGAGATGGCTGTAATTTCCAGCAAACCAAGTAAAGAATTATTATTGACAAGGCTTCTGCCAGACCATTAAAAAAACCCAGCAGCCATTTTTTCACTCCTGATATTGTGCAAGATAACGGAGTCAGCGGCAGTACAGACAACGCCTGCCTCGTTACTCTGACATTGTGCTCAATAGGTTCAAACAAGGTGCTCCTGGAGGTGGAACCAGAGGATCTGCAGAGACTCACAGATGCACAGGAGCCACCCAGGCAAGACTGGGGTTCTCAGGTTGGAGATTTCTGCTAGGGAAAGGGCTTGCAGTTAAGGAATAGAAGTGCCTCTGGCTCTCTCACTCCCTGGGTGACAAAGCTGCCTCTTTCTTCCTTTGAGAAACCAGTTTCCAAACCATGAATAATCTCATGCCCTCTAAATGATGGTTTAAACTCTTCATAGCTATTCTAGTTACTTCAGCGATCTGAATTCTGTGAAATTTCATAAGATGGCTTGAATTCTTTTTAAAGCCAATTTTTTTAAGGAAACCAAGAGTTTTGTTAATTTTTTAGAGGAAAACTCCAGTAGGGGACTTTGGTGGAAAATGTGCCTGTGTAAGGACAAGGTTTCTGAGTGATGGCCAGAGGGAGAAATGCATCACCTCTGATCTGTGAACCCACCCCATCTCCGACCACATAGATTTGATACTGTGCCAACTGAAATTAGAATCATAGAATCATGGAATAGTTTGGGTTTGAAGAGACCTTAAGTATCATCTAGTTCCGACTCCTCTTCCATGGGCAGGGACACCTCCCACTAGACCAGGTTGCTCCAAGCCTCATCCAACCTGACCTTGAACACTGCCAGGGAGGGGGGGGCATCCACAACCTCCCTTGGTAGCCTATTTCTGTGACTTGCCACCCTCACAGTAAAGAACATCTTCCTAATATCCAGTCTAAATCTTCCTTCCTTTAGTTTAAACCCATTTCCCCTTGTCCCATCACTACGTGCTCTCACAAAATAATGGAAAACACCCATTGCTTTCAGTAGGGTTAGATTAAATCCCTAAAGAGAATGGTTTGGAGGCAGAAGTGTGGCCCATGTGGTCCTTTCCCTTTGATGTCTCATTAGGATTCCTTCGAAGAGTCTAACACAGGCATTAAACTTTCAAGCCACAATCTTGGAAACAGTTCAGATCAATAGTGACTGGATCGGTTGCCCTCTCTTGTGTGATCAGAGGGCTTCAAGACATGGACAGATAGGCTGAGGGCATCTCGCTGCTTAGATGTCCACATCTTCCTAACCAGAGCCTTTGTTCTAGGCTCAGGGGTGCAATGAAGATATGTCTGGACCTGCGTGCTAAATTATCCTCTCATCCTGTACGTGATCCAATTAAGCCAAATTTGAAGAGAACCAGAGAAGTTCATGCTCTGCCTTGCTGTGCATAAAGTCAACAAGTTAATCATGGACATTGATCTCTAGGTGCTGTCAGTATGTCTAGGGCTGGGTGGAAGAGATTTCAGGTTATTTTTTTTCATCACATCATTAGGTTTCATACTGCAAGCAATAAACTCTGTAGCCTCAGCTGTGAACACACTAATTTAAAAGCTATTATTTTTTATATTTTTGAGGACTTGCTGTTGTATTATTATATATATTTTTTCCCAAAAAACTCTGGTAGTTCTTTCAGTTTACTTTTCCCCTTTTATGATTTTCTGGACTTTCATATCAATTAGGCTTTCTCTTTTTCTCTCTTCCCTCCGTTCCTCCTTCAGAGTAGAGGGGATTTACCCAGTACAGACTCTAAACATACGGTGATACCAAAGTTTTTCCTTTTAGTTATGAATATAATCTGACTCCTTCTTGTACCTACCCCTTCATTTTGGGTGCATTAATCTTATATCATCTCCTCCCTTTCTAGGAGTATGTGTGCTTGCAGCCTGGAGAGCCAAGAGTATCCTAGGCTCTATCAAAAGCAGCGTGACCAGCAGGTCAAGGGAGGGGCTTCTCACCCTCTACTCCTCTCTCATGAGACCCCACCTGGAGTACTCTGTACAGTTCTGGGACCCCCAACATCAGAAGGACATGGAGCTGTGGGAGTGAGTCCAGAGGAGGCCACAAAGATGATCAGAGGACTGGAGCACCTCTGCTATGAAGACAG